>JBAIZL010000005.1:64657654-64892654 GCA_036971475.1 Prosapia bicincta | reverse complement strand
TATATTGGAAGAGTTTATTAGCGTTTATTAGCTTGGGACAATCAATAATTAATGTACTCATATTCATTTCTGTTAGGAATATTTCTATATGTTTGAGTACAGCTTTATGCCATTCCTAACGTTTCAATATTCTCCTCTGTTGACGCGTTTCGCAGTAACTCCATTTTCAAACACATGGACAATCAATCCTGATCCCTCACTCGCGGTAGGAATACTAACTGCATGCCCATGTGGGTCCGAGGTGGTTGAATGCCACGATGGCTGGCCGGGTTTAGGGCCTAGACCTGATTTTAAAAAATTTCTATCATTGTCTTTGTCATAGAGGTCATTCATTCTTTGTTTAACTAAGTCACTTTCTGCGTCTAAATGTATACTATGGAAGGGCCAATGGTGCTGCAGCCAATATTCAACTTGTGTATGCGTCGGCCGTGTAAACTCTCGTTGTGTTGCTAGTAACTTTACTTTGTGAGCTGCGTTATGAGATATTATTAAATTATATTATAATAACGTTGTGATCATTTTATTGGTATTTATTTCCCGTTAACACGTGTTCGGTTTAAAAAATATATATATACCGGGCGACGCAGAAAGTCATCAGGGATACGAAAAAAATTGTAACTCTCGCTCACGTTTGAAGAATAGAAACCCCTCCCCCTCTACAGGACTCGTAAAACGTTATTAATTTAACGAGTCGGTTAAATTTTTTTGGAGAACTCGCAAAGTGCTTCGAAATTTAATTAACTTTGACGTTGACTCCTAAAAATTACAAATTAAAAAACGAAAATTAATTTTAACAAAGCACTATTACCACCTCAGCACCACGTTTCACCCGGCACACAAACTTAAAACTATAAAACTCGCACATACATCTTATTTTTTGGCGATAATAAGTCGCAAAACTACTCAAAAGGACGAACCAAACACTTACAGACCCTGTTCCACGCACAAAACAGAAAATATTGCTTTGAACATTTACACTGCTTTTATTTCTATCGCCAAAAAAACGATAGAACTTACACAGCACAAAACGTGTTGAAGTTATTTTTTTCAAAATTTGTAATTTTTTGGG
This sequence comes from Prosapia bicincta, assembly GCA_036971475.1. NCBI lineage: Eukaryota > Metazoa > Arthropoda > Insecta > Hemiptera > Cercopidae > Prosapia > Prosapia bicincta. Next base: position 64,891,585 of record JBAIZL010000005.1, on the reverse strand, counting down.
AGTCATCAACAGGTTTTATTACATTTCGAGGCATTTTACGAGTTACTACATCAAGAAAATAAAGACAAAACTTTGAATTTTTAACGTTTTAGGTGCCGTAAAGAGGGAAGGAACTGCTATTTTGCAAAATTTATAATTTTTGGGGCGTAAACGATAGTTTTTATAATTTTTTTCGTATTCCTAATGATTTTCTGCTTGGCCCCGTATAAACTTTGTACTAAAATCGAACACGTGTAAAAGGGAAATAAATACCCTTTTATTTATTATTATATTATATGTTTTATATTTCTTAATTGCCATGATTACAGCGAATTATTTTAAGTAAAACTCTGTTTTATATTTAAAATTTCAGGAGGAAACGGTTAATAGTCAGGACAGCATCAACAAAAAATTATTTTCTTCCAAAAAAAAAATGGATGGTAAGAAAAACATTTCACAAGAAGCCTTGGCTAACTATTAGAGTGGCAAAGGAAATCTTGTTTTGGTTTAGTAGTTATCTGTTCGATAGTGGAAGTGGACGTGTGTGGACGAAGGCCAGTTGTAGGGAACCTTGAAAATTTAAGTGAAAAATTTAAAAAACGCGAAGAGTGTGCCTCCCATTTAGAACTTGCGCTTTAATATAGAACTTTGGTGTTTATACTCGGATGGAATATTCTTAGTAACCGATTGACGGTAAATATTTTGCTCGAAGTTATGCTTAGGATACAAATACGCACAATAACGGCATTGTAGGAACAGAGTGGTCATACATTACCTACCTGCTAACCAGTGCGGCTAGCTTTAGTTTTTACTATACACTGGCAGCTTTGCGGAGTAGCAAACCATAGAATAGAAACACCTGAGGAAGACCCTACAAAGAAGGAAAGAGTACAGAGTAGACGTACTTGAATACAAATTTGTATTTGTAAGCCAAAATTGCTTTAATGTAAGCGAAAAACAGAATAAATGAATTAGCTCGTGATGGATGAGGCAAGGGTGGTGGTTCATAGATACAGTTAAGATAAAAAAAATTTCCTGATGTAGAATCACCGCTCGTTTGTGTTAGGTCATCCTGAGATAGGAACACCTAGGGAAAATCCTTATTACATGTAGGGATAGGGTTTAGGAATGGTGAAGGCATATGCTTTTTTCGACAAGGGAGGTCTTAAATAACCCAAAGTCTGACATCGGCTTTCTGTGGAAAGACGAGTGTATATGTGGCATGACAAAGCATAACTGTGGAAGACGTGTATATCTGTATGGGAATGAATGTAGGGATATGTAGGGGGGACTAGCATAACTGTGGGAGACTAGTATATCTGTCTGGGGATGATTGTATATGCGGGGGGGGGGGCTAGCGTAACTGTGGGAGACTAGTATATCTGTCTGGGGATGATTGTATATGTAGGGGGGACTAGCATAACTGTGGGAGACTAGTATATATGTCTGGGGATGAATGTATATGTAGGGGGACTAGCGAAACTGTGGGAGACTAGTATATCTGTCTGGGGATGATTGTATATGCGGGGGGGGCTAGCGTAACTGTGGGAGACTAGTATATCTGTCTGGGGATGATTGTATATGCGGGGGGGCTAGCGTAACTGAGGGATACTAGTATATCTGTCTGGGGATGATTGTATATGTAGGGGGGACTAGCGTAACTGTGGGAGACTAGTATATCTGTCTGGGGATGATTGTATATGCGGGGGGGGGGCTAGCGTAACTGAGGGAGACTAGTATATCTGTCTGGGGATGATTGTATATGTGGGAGGACTAGCGTAACTGTCGGAGATAAGTAAATCAGACACGCACATCAACCAAGATTCCTTTCCTATCGCAGCTCCTCACTTTACGTCCTAATGTTCAGTCATAATCATGCAAACCAATGCTACTATGTGAACTATCCACTTTTAAAGCACGTAAGCCTAACCTGCAAATACTAACAATTCGCGAGTTATAGCAAGAGACTTGGCCAACCGATTCGAAATTTTGTGGAAAGGCAAAACATCTAATGAATCACACAAATTATATAATGATTTTCTTCCAACTAATAACTTATTTCAATAATCCGTCTCAGTCTGATCGGATTACAAATTTGGATTACTTTTAATTAGCGTAACTTAAACAAAAACTGTTTAAGCTCTTATAATTGATTCCTAAATTAAAGTCCCCGAACCTGCCTGATCTTTTACATAACTTTTGTGTATTTTAACTAAGCGATCCAAAACAATCTTTAAATCGATTTAATATAATCTATTGCTTTTCATTGTTTTTGTTAAATTTTAAATACCTATCACACATCAAAACATTAAGTCAATTAATAGGACTAAAACATTTTATTTCCTTCAAATTATCAAAACCTTAAACATTTCCACAGTTTTTATTAATTTTTCCACTAACCTAATTAAAACTAAACCAGTCCACAGGTTTTAAAATCAACCTACCCTAACCTATTTCTTTGCATGGCTCTTGTGATTTAAATTAACATAAAATAAACTAAACTGGTTCAACATGTTTGTTTATAACTAACCTACCCTAATTTTTTCTTTTTCAAAGAGTTTGTGAATTTAATTTTAACAACAAATTAAACGGGCCCAACATATTTAGGTTTTCATTCAAATTAACTATTTTCACCTTTCCGACAATCCTTTCTGACTTATTTAGTATTGGAAGTTTTTGTTCGGAGGTGAATCTTTATGTTGACAACGTAATGAAATTGCTAGAGCTGTTATCCGCGCCTACGGCATTATCTGGAGAAGATCCTTCATGGACACCCACGTCATCATCATTCACATTAACCTACTGTAACCTTGACCCATATTTTTCAACGCTTTTCTGACATTAAATAATGTAACAAACTAAACTGGTCCCAAATTAACGTCGCCCGATTAACTTACCTGTAGTTTTTATCTATTTCTAATTAACTTAATAATAAAAAGCAAAGCTGCTAATAGTTTGTAACTTGTTAAAGTTAATCTAACCAACTCCATCCAGTAGTTTTGCATTTTTTTTTTTACATAAACTCATTTTAATTGAAGGTTCTGTTATTTATAGCTACGTTTATTAAACGAACACAGATTTATATTTTACAAGAAGTTTTAGTTTTACCTCACCTAAACCATTAAGCTACATAACTTCTTTTATTTATAAACAAGAAATACAAAAAAAAAAAAATTAAAGGCAATTCCCACTAAATTCAAGAAAGAGAAATTCTATTTTAATTTCTTTCTATTTTATAACTAGGCCTACAATTAATATAAATACATATACATATATCAGAATAACAATATTAAATGGCGAAACAGAAAACGAATTTCCTTGCAGTTTTCCATTTTCCTTTCTATGTATGGTGTTGAATTGTTATTTTTATTTGTTATTATTTATACGCTTCCTTTTTTTCGTCGCTTGTATTGTGTTATAGTATTTTTTATCTTTTCTTTCGCATTGACCGTTTGAAAACCAATTCGATAACGTTAATCCAGTATGTTTATTTATTTTATTCTTTTCATTCATTTTTAATCCTACAGCATTATTTATGATTTATGATATTTTGTGGTAACCATGGCAACAGTTTAAGGTTATACAGTGGAGGTTTTTCATTGTATTGTTCATACTTTTTTTAGAAGTTCATTTCTAGCTATGGAAAGTTGGCTCAGTGCCAAACAGCACGAGTATTCCAGTACGAATACTTGAAGATACTCATTTCGAATCTGACATAGAACCCTCAAATTTTTATAATATAATTGTTAAATAAATATTTGAAACAACTGTATTAACATCAATTGTCATCCATTATAGAATTTAAAAAAATATATTTGAACTTGATTGGATGAATAAAAACGTATTTTATTAACGATTGGAAATTTGTACAAGATATATCAGGAGAAAATGAGCTAATAACACGCATTGAAAAAACTGACAAACTAAACTGGTTGATGTTTTTGTTTTTAGAGCTAACCTAACTCAATGTAAATGTATTCATAGTTTGTTTATTTTCAATTTAAAATAAAGACTACATTCGAACCGACCTTTTTAAAGTAACTTATAATCTAACCTAAATTATTTTAGTTTTTGTTCGTTTAAAATTGCCTAATCCAGCTTAAATGAATCTTGTCTTTTTCTTCATAAAAACCTAAACCTGTTCATAACGTTTTGATTCTTTAGCTTAAGCCTCAAGCTTTTCACCAGCGCAATATAAATCGCCATTTAATTGCACAGTTAAACCACACTAATCCTGACCAACAACCACACCTGTTCTTAGACAATAAGTAACGCTAAGTCTAGTACGACAGGTTCTGGACAATTAATTTCCATAAATGCTCCCAGTAATTGAATACAGTATCTCATCGCGTCAATAGACAATGGCGGACTTTGATCGCGTTGCCCTTTGTCCACTTTGCATAGCTAAGCTATCAGTAGATAACACAACACTCGCCACATGCCACACTCCACGATAAACATTAGCGTTTTTGCCTACATGCTTCTATGGCCTACGAAAATATCTTTCACTTCCTATTAAATACGCTCTACGAAATGGGGCGCTGGAGTAAATTTCTCCCGTCCTGTCAGTGATACAGATTGATATTTGTTGGTTTTTTAGTGTAATTCAAAAAGCAATTATTTTATTGTATAAAATAAATTCTTAAATTTCAACAGGTTTTGAAACTGTGGTAAATTATCAAATACGGAAACCTTAAAACTTTATACTGCCACAGTATGCATTATAAAGGGTTGGTTATAATATAAAGAAAACCATTAACTTTCGATTCAATCATGTGTTACATTTTTTATATGCTGCTCCGTCATAAGGTACAATTAATTTTTAAAAAACTTTTCACTAGATATGTTCCGTAATAATTGTAGTAGAAAAGTTATTTTCTTTATTAATTGGAAAAATGTAACAATTAAATGAATGAAAATGAATGAATATGACTGTCTACAATTTAATGATACAATCTGAACCGATATGTAAGGAATGCAGGGGCACTATAAAATTTGCAACGTCAACCTACGACGATATCAACCCGCTACCCTATTAGTTTGCCATATCTGTGAAAACGTTGCCTTGTGCTAGAATCTCTGATCTTATCAGGCCAATATTTGTAAAATGGGTAGTAGCGTGGAAACAAGCGAAGATGGAAAATGAGAGAGAAAATAAAAGCCTTTCAAGGTAGTTCCCCTGCACCCCTCATATGCTGCCTAGGTTCTCTGAAGGTCGGATAATAATTACGTAAATGAAGTTGGTCCTGGAGTATGAAAGCGCCAAAACGGCAGTAATGCGCCGTCGTTCCAAGCGGTATAGTATTACTCATCTTGTTTAATCAGGGGCAAGGCTTGTCGCACACTGGATCCGTTCAGCTCAGTCAACTCCGTTCTGAGTTATGCTTGCAGAGCATGCTACTGTTGTAATAGTATTGGCACTAGCTGCAGAAGAGGATAAACAAGTATCAAGGAAAAAAGAAAGATTTGGGTGCACAGTATTAATGCCGCACAGGATAGTGAGGGAGAGTATCCTCCTTCATTGTAATATTATAGCAATCCTTGTGTGACAGGTCGTACAACCTTGGATATGCCTGTACTGCTGAAATAAGTCATTCATCAAAACTCATATTACAAATAAATAAATCAACAATCCAATAATCACAGCACTGCGAACATGTGTCAGACCGCCCGAGTTCAGTTGCACAACACTACTGACTATCTGTACTCTGAGCATACGCGACGTCTCAGTCCTTCAGTCGCTTTAGCAAAAATCGCTCGCTGACCAAAAAGTGGCTGAGACAGACGGAGCGGACTGAACTGAACTGACGGAACGGATGCTGTGTGCTGTTCTACATTTGATTACATTGTTTCCGAATTTTGGCGGAAGCGGACTGAACTGAACGGATCCAGTGTATGACAAGCCCAAGTCAGTCAGAGAAGGAGGGGCTTGGTGGCCCCTGAGGTTTTGCAGCGAGTGTCACTGACAATGGCTGTGGGTAGGAATATGGGAACAGGGCTTTTGGTAGAGGCTGGATGTAGGAAAGGCATCTGCAAGGTAGGAGGTTTTTTCGGTGGGACGGTAATAAGGATTTTGTCCTGGAGTACTACGTTTAATCTAAATATTTGGACTGGCTGACTTTTTTTATTTATTATTTTTTTTATTTGAGTAACATTTATCGTTTTGTGTGTGTCAATTCATGTATATAGTAAGGGTGTTTGTGGGACATAAGATAGTGTAAAAATGTGTAATAAAACTTAGAGGTAGTTCGGAATAACTAAGTTGTGATGGATGACCTTAAACTAACTTGACTTAACTAGCATTTTACGTGATGAATCTTAACAAATACATGATGAGATTAATAGGAATAAACAAACAGGAGTTAAACACTATTTACAATATGAACATATTAAGACTCAAACTAAAAACTAGTAACCTGTTCTAGGAGGCGAGAGGTAAACAACTGGGAGAGGAAGTGCGAGCACAATCACAGGTAAAAGTTTCAATATTCTTATTATAGTCATCTTCACCTCTGTTAGAAATATCTGTATACATTTGGGTACATTTTCTACCTCTCCTAAAATTAACATATTTTTTTATTGACGCGTATCGGAATGACTCCATTCTTAAAACTGTAATATTACTCCGTTAAATAAACTACTCTTTAAAGTTTTATGAGTGGAGTTTTTCCGTTATGAATCAACAAAGAACTATATTTTAATGTTAGGATATAAAAATGCACCCAAATGTAACAATATTCTGTTAGCGATTTCTCAGAGTCTTCCGAATCAAATCGCAAACATTTCTTTATAAACGTTTTCCATGGTGAATTATCCAGCGGCAAAATGAAGGTGTAACACATTATCCGATGATGTGTAACATTGACAACTGTGCACATAAACACAAAGGTGAATGTACTTTGTATTTGTGAATGATAAACGCTAATGTTTCGTCAACGACATTTCAATTGCGTGTTAACACTCGGAGATTAAAGTGAAATAGTATAGCTTTAAAAAAACTAATCAAACAAACAAGGCAATTCTGAAGGTCCTGTAGACTACCATTTATTTTATATGAGTATTTCGAAGCGAATTCCATCTGGTTAACGGACCTCAATGGTAACCAGACATTTCTTCTGAAGTTAAGGGACATTTTTACATTACGATGGAACCGAGATCCAGTTTGTACCACAAAGCAAAATTTAAGGAACTCTATGCAACTTTGTCACTTTAAACTTAAACTTAGATACAACTTAACAAAATGGGTGAATGAAATTTCTTCTTCTTTGAAATACATTCCAATTTAAAGAAACACCCAATGAACATTAAATTAAAGAACATTTACCCTATAACGTCTTTAGGAAATTAAATAAAGACTTGCAAGAAATTACAAATTCTTAAACGATAAACCTAAATTTTCATTTTCGCAAACTACAAATCTATAAACAAATGTTGGGTCTACAGGATTTCTCCAAAAGTTCATTAAAAACTTCATTGGCGTTCGTCGTAAAATTTTTTTTTCAAATATTTGGCCGTCGCCAAACGTATTCTCCGTAGATGTTTTCTATGAGTAATGTAGGCCTATACGTATTTTATATTAACATCTCTTACGTTTATTATCAACTCGTCTATCGTTAAGTTATACCATTAAATGGTTAAAACATTATAAAATTCCTTCTATTAGCTCACCCTCTCCTCATATATATATATATGGGACATATATATATTGGATAAAACTCTTAAAAGTGTATCACAGGCAGCTCTTCGATTATACTTGCTTTTTTCAAGAACCTACTTGTGCGAAAAAATATTTTCAGCAATTGTTGAAATTAAAAAATATAGCCTATAGGATGTTGCTAATTACTTGCGTTGTGTCTTTACTAAACTACAACCTCAAAAAGACATGATAGTGAAAAAAAATTTCAAGCTCATCCATCTCACTAACAGATCTTACTCTTATCACTTGTCAGTTGAACTTTACGTTGCGAATTCAAACTTAAATGTTATATCAATGTTTTTTGTGAAAATTTTCTTGTAATATAGTTTATAAATTTAAAACATTTCAAAAACAAGAATACTTTTAACGCATATATTATTCTTTCATTTCTAACCTATAAATTTTCTGCCTGTTTACATGTTTTTTGGGTTACATTACTTTTATTTTTAATAATAATTCGTGCATATTTAGGAACAATATTATTAATAATACATTGTTTATTAAAAAATATATTACAATTAGTTTTCATTAATTGAATTTTACGTTTCTGATATAAATTTAAATCTTTTGTGAAAGATGAATTACTAATAGAACTAACCTCTGTAGAGCACATATTCACAACACCAATAGCCTAGCTGTTTTCTTGTAATATAGTTTATAAATTAATATTAATATATATATATACATATATGTGTGTGTGTGTGTGTATGTGTGTGTGAGAGAGAGAGAGAGTGTGTGTGTGTGAGAGAGAGTGTGTGTCTGTGTATGTGTGAGAAAGAGTGTGCGTGCGTGCGCGCGCGTGTGTGTGTGTGTGTAATATTTGTTCTTGTTTCATATCCACATACCATTAATTTATAGCGTAAAGTGGAGGGGACGGGTGGGCTTTCATTTCAAGAGAAGGTGGCGTGGTACCAGAAAGTTTGGAAACCTCTCCCTAACCGCCGTCCTCATTAAGGTAAGTAGTTCTATTCTATACAAGTGTCACATATTGATATATGTTAAACTGTATAAATATAAAATTACTTGTTTAGAATATACATTTGAATACCGTAACATACTGTACGTGAAAATAAAAAAAGAGTTAATACAATCTTTGTGAATTATTAAAGATTCTGTTCAGCGCAATTTAAATGACGTTTGAACACGTTCCGTTCAAAAGCTGCTTCAAGGTATTCGTGAAAAGGAACTTTATAAGTGAAATCAGTCTGGAATATTCCAGATATTCCAGATATTTTCCAACACAGGGAGACAGCAATCGGCTCGTGTTACGGGCTATTATTTTTACCGGCCTTACTCACGGTAAAAGGAACTTCATAAGAAGTGAAATCGGTCTGGAATATTATAGATATTTTCCAGTACAGGGAGACAGCAATCGGCTCGTGTTACGGGCTAATATTTTTACCGGCCTTACTCACGGTAAGTGTGATATATCCCTGCGTGAAAACGAAGGCTGAGAATGGCATGGAAATGTAAACATAGACACAGAATGAAGTCATGTATTGCATGTGCATGGAGCAGACGTTGAACATCGAGGTTCATGGCTGGCTACAACTAGGCCATGGCCACACGACTGTGAAAACCTTTGCTTTCTACAGCGCCCCACAGTTAACCTAACCTAACTTAACGAGTCGTGCAAACAAAAACAATGAATTTGGTCGTTCTGTTATGTAAATATGTCACATACCGTTATGGATGTTGTTTGTATAGCGGCAACATGACATGTTTAGTGAATTTTTATTGTAAACAACCCCTTTCAAACTGCTTTAATGTATGGAACAAATAAAAAGCTCTGTGTTACCTATCATGGGTTTGTTGATGAACTACTGTAATATAAATAATACCATTTACATCATTATTTCCACATTAAAACAAAAGGTTGCGTAATTTAACAGTATACTCTTGAATTTTAAGTTCGGTGAATCTTAATCAATTACTTTAACATTAGTTTATGACTATCCGAACTTTAAATTTTGTAAATTTGTGAAAATTAACTGAGACAGAACGTTTGCGATCGCTATGTGGCGATCTTCCTCAGTGTCTTCTGCTTGGAATTGTTAGGTTAAGTGGTGACGGTTTTAAAGGCAGGTTTTCGATAGTGTCAAAGAGTATGTGTGTTTTGTGTTGGGTTTGTTCGTTAAATATGTTTGTATTTTGTGTTTTGTAAATTTAATATTGTACTAGTGTGTTGAGATGTGCTCCTATTTGTTGATGTGTAAGATCTCTAGGTTATGGTAAGTGTTGTGTATTTGTGCTGTTTCTTTTATGTGATTTTAAGATGCTGAGTTGGTGTTCGGTTTGTGTTCTTGACTCTGTTTAAAAGCTGCGACCTATTTTCCCAATGTAGAATTTGTCGCAGTTTAGTTTGTAGGCCTATACACCTGGTGCTTGTAGTTTATCTTTGTATTTGGTGTCGTGTTGTATTTTGTATTGTAAATTGTTATTAGTTTTGTATGCTATTTTGTATCCTGTTTTTTTAAAAATTAGTGGACTATTTTATTTGATGTTCTGTTTATGTGTAGTATTGTGATGTATTAGTTTTCCTTCTCTATAGTGTTAATTTTAGTGTTTTTTTGTATACTGTTCCATAGTTTGTCTATTATTGTGGTGTTGTGTCCATTTGTGTATGCTAATTATCTAGGCCTACTCAATTAAAAATCCATAACTTTGGAATTTTGAATTATTTCAAAGTTCTAAAATTAATAACTGTTTAAAATGTTAGAACATTGACCGATAAGATTTTAAGTAAGTAAACACAAGGAAACTGCTTACCAATAGCAACTTTAGAGAAAGCTATAAACAGCCTATGTTAACAATAACCTCCCAGGTCAAGTAGAAGATTAAAATTTAAAACAAATTTTATTGGAACATATATCCCCCTCCCCCAATGTGTCCCATAATTCATTTTCATTAAAATATTGAAAAACAGTTTTTACTTTATGGATGAGAAGTTAACTCAGAGTTTGAACTAAGTTGTCCAGTTTTACAATATTTGTTTTTACTATCATTACATACAAATGCTTTATTTCTCCCTCACATAGATTTTAAAGGCACACATCAAGATTTGTACTAGAAGCAATCAAACACTCCAAACATCTCAAGTACAATAAATTGGGGGTTCCATGATAACTGAAACTGACAGGATTGCCCTGTTTCATAATGCGGAATTCATCTTGTCCCCTTCTTCTGTAAAGAGAAGGAACAAGACTATACTTAACGACCAGCAGCACCAATAACACACCTCGATGTCTTCCAAATACCTTTATAATTTTAATTTAACTATATCAATGCAGTGAGGTATTTCTCTAATTTATTTTTATTGTCATCACTTGGCAAAAAAACACAACTTACTGATATTTTCAGCAGATATGTTTTGCTCTAGATCAGTCCATTGTTCAATGTTGCGAGTCACAGACAAAACTGTTGCTCAAGTGTGTTGTGTTGGTGTGAGTCTGTGGTGTGTTATTGTTCATAGAACTAATATGTCCTAATAAGTACCTATAAGTTATATATCAGACCTGTCCTTGACTACGGAAGTGAAGTGACCATCACAAGCAACCGTAACACCCTCAGTAAATTGGACATCGTGCAGAACACAGCGTTAAGGAACATAACAGGTGCACCTAAATCCACACCCATTGCAGCAATGGAGGCACAAACGAAGTGTAGTTCAATGGAAAGCCATAGAGAAAATAGCTCTCTGATTCTGGCAGAGACACAGAGGAGTACACACTCATTGGACAAGCTACAGCCCAACTGAAGACTCAAATAACCCCAATGGCGTCCTATAAGAGGGTGGCCTTAAAGTATGGAAGAGCCTTAGAGAAGTCAGCACTGCTTACAGATTACCGCGAGTTTTTCCACAATTTACCAAAAGCTAATTGTGGATTGAAGAACCACAGTCAGTCGAAATCAGCATCCCTGTAGAACTGAGGAAAGCAGCCCTGCATACAATCAATAAAGAGTACCAACAACCAGAATGGTTACATATATACACGGATGGATCTTCAATACCGGAAACAGGTGCAACAGGAGCTGCCTACTACAGTCACAATTTTGAGGGATACCTAGCAGTGGAAACTCCCCAGACCAACTACAATGGAGAAATAGCAGCAGTACAAGCAGCAGCCGCAGAACTAAACAAAATAGCCCCTACACAGGCAGTTTTCTTCGTCGATTCACAAGCGGCTATCCGTAACCTATCGCGCAATACAGATACAGACTGCAAAAGAACAATGGAGACAAGAAAAGCCCTGGAACACCTGGCGAATGGGGGTTGGCTTATAGCTTTACAATGGATCCCAAGCCATGTTGGCATCTATGGAAATGAGAGGTCAGACTTTCTGTCCAAGAAAGGCACATCCATGGCAAAAGCAGAAACATTAGAAAGTTCGGATAGTCATAAACTTATGTTTAAGTTATTAATTTAGATTAGTGTCATAGAATTGTGTAATAGTAGTAAATAAAAAGCTCCTACTTTCCACGCTCTTTCCAAAATTCACATACCCAATGTCCCCATCCGAGCCTTCATCAACTACCAGAATGCCCCTGCACATAAATTAGCAAAATACATGGACTAAATAATCAGACAATCCATAAACTTAAACACAGAAACACACATAATAAACAGAACAAACCTCATAAATAAAATAAGACATAAACATACCACACAATTCAACACTACTATCACTTGACATAACAAATATGTACACCAACATACCCATATCCGAAACTCTCAACATCCCAGAAACCCAATTAATACAGAACAACATACCTAAAACCGACATTACCGAAATCATAAACCTCCTCCAAACCATCACTGAACAAAACTATTTCACCCACAATTCAAACTTCTATTCACAACCAGATGGCCTACCCATGGAAAGTCCTATAAGTAATGTCCTAAGCGAAATTTTTCTACAATACATAGAAAACACCAAGATACTCACAAACAAAACACATACACACAAAATCATTTACTGGCACAGATACGTTGATGATATCATAACACCACACAGAGGCAACACCTGTCAATATGAAAAACTCCTCACCTACACTAATAAAATACACCCAAAACTCCACTTCAGAAATTGAAACCAATCGATCCCTAAACTTCCTCGACTTAACCATAACAAAAAGCCACACATAAAAACACAGCTTCAACTTTTACAGGAAACCCATAACAACAGATACACTTATCTACAGCACCTCAAACCACCCTATCCAACACAAACACGCTGCCTTCAGATCCATGCTCCATAGACGTAAAGAAGTCCCAATGCCCACCGAAAACATAAACAAAGAACTAGACACGATTAAATATTAAGCATATTCAAATGGACACAACACCACAGTAATAGACAAAAAATGGTACAAAATACAAAAAACACTAAAATTAACACTACAGACAGGGAAAACAAACACATCACATTACCAAACATAAACAAAACAACAAACAAAATAGCCCACAGATTTCAAAAAATGATACAAAATAGCATACAAAACTAATAACAAGTTACAATACAAAACACAACACAACACCAACAACAAAGATAAACTACAAGCACCAGGCATATACAAACTGAACTGCGACGAATGTAGCAAATTCTACATTGGACAAACAAGTCACAGCTTTAAACAAAGAGTCGAGGAACACAAACAATACACCAACTCAACATTTTACAATCACATAAAAGAAACAGGACAGAAATACACAGACATTTACCATAACCTAGAAATCTTACATCATCAAAAAAGGACCACATCTTAACACACTAGAACAATATGAAATTTACAGACACACAAAAACACAAAGTACAAACATATTAAACGAACAAACACAATACAAATCACACATACTCTTTGAGACTATCGAAAACCTACCTTTAAAACCGTCACAGCTTGACCCGACATCTCCAAGCAGAAGACAATGATGGAGATCGGCACATAGCGGTTGAAAACATTGTTTCAGTAAGTTTTAACAAATTTACTAAATTTAAAGCTCAGATTGTCATAAACTATTGTTTAAGTGATAAATAAAGTGTTTATTATAAGTGAGAAATCATTTAATTGTAAATTTTTGACAATGTTTACCTAATTTTAAATTAAAGATCCCTAAACACTTTTAAATGTTTTAAACTTGCCTATTGTAGCACTTACTTTGCTTGTTGAGGACGGCTGTTTCGGTAGATGTGTCCCTTTGTCAACTCGGAGGGTCTGAGTTGACAAAGGGACACATCTCCCGAAACCGCCGTCCTCAACAAGCAAAGTAAGTGCTACTATAGGCTAGTTTAAAACATTTAAAAGGGTTTAGTGATTACTAGTAGCTCACGCGAAGATGGAATCAACAAATGTTAAAGATCCACCAACTAATTTGTGATCATTATCTAGATTTGCTACAGTAAAAAAGTGCTTTAGTTAGGTCAAATAAAAATATGTAAATGAATATTTGTTAGAAATATATTGTCTTTTTATTAGAAAATACACATAGAAAATGTATGTATTTACACAAAAGGAGTTTTTACACAATTTATTTTTAGTTTTTAACAGTTTTTTTGCAAAAATCTTAGAAAACTTGTACTGGGTAAAGTGCCATGGAAGAATAATAAAATTGGCAATGGGCTTTACAAGTTTCTTCCTTATAAACATATTATAAATATTTTTGGAAAGAGTAATTATGCATATTGCTTAATATTGTTGTAATCTATACAAAATAACTAATTTTAATTCTATACGTTTCTTGTAACTACATTGGTTTTTTTCTTTTAAATTCTTTATATTTTGCTTGCATTTGTAGGGCTTAAACTATCCAAAAGTAAATGTATTTTATAATTTAATTTTTATATTGAAATTATGTTGCAGATTATTTATATCAATGAAGTTGCAAAGACAAAGAAATTTTACATCCCAAGTATATTAAAGAACTTTTAAGTCTTCATACAATTAAAATCAAGGACAATGCTTTCAACACTAATACATATTCATATCAATTACGTCAAATATAACCTTCATATCATAGGTATACAAAATAAGAATCTTTATAATTAAAACTTTACTCACCATTTCATCAATTTAATAATTCTATTTAGTTTATTTGTAACTATTGCTTTGGATAATGCAGTTAATTTCACCCCATGCTTTCCTATTTCTTTAAAAGCTACTACTCTAAGAGTTTTAATTCTAAAGAAAACAAGGAAAGAGAAATGAAATGTAGGGTACATAGCCTACAATATTTTACAATCTATGAAAGACTTGCACAAACAATAAAGAAAATATTAAAAATTTACTGAGACAAAAAAACAAAAGTCTGCTATTGCATTATAACATTTTTTATAATTTAAATTTTCAAAGTCGGGAGTTATAGTAAAATATTTAAATTATAAAAATTTTGTGAAATTAATACAACAAAAGGATGCAAATAATAACTAACCCAATAAGCATAATACATTGTATAATTAAAATTATATTAAACTAATTAAATATTTTGATTTTAAATCAGTTATTAAAGAAAAACAGTTCAAACTGCACTGGAACTAGGATTAGGGAATTATATAAACCTTTAGGGTTATACCTACCTTTAAACGTTTTTTTTTCTAATACAAATAACAAGTTCGGCAGACATCAACAAAAATTTCTAGTGTATGCAACTAACTTCACATACAGCCTTTGTATCATTATCAAACTGCATACAATTATGTTTTTGAAATTTGTTTATTTTATAATTTCCACAATATAAAAGATTTATGTTTGGTTTTCAACCTAGATGGAAAATTATTTAAAAACTGAAATCAGTTGAAAACCAAGACGTTAATTTATTTTGTAATACAAAAAGTCCCCATACAGTTTATAAAAAACGTTTAATTGAAAATTATTGTTAAAAGATATATTCCTTTCAGAAGTGATAACTCAAAACTACCATATTCATATTAAAGACTGTTACATTGTTGTATTAGGACTAGTGTAGAAAAAAAAGGGCAACTTGGAAATAAATTTTATTTTACAGTAAAACTGTGGATAATGATCAAGATCAATTTGAGCAGAGAAAGTAATATTCGCTGATTTAACTTCATTCAACATAATAGTTTAATTTTTGTCAGTAAATGAAAAATCTTGTAAAATGATATTGTATCAAGATCATCTTACAACAAGGTATAAAATAAATAATACAATTTCATAATGGTAATATTTACTTTTTATTTTAGAATCTTTTTAAAAACTTTGCATAAAAATACTTTTATACACAATGATCACATGATTTGTGTTAACACAACTTGAGACAATATCTCTTACTCTAAAACCTTTACTTTGAAAGGTTAACATATAAAAATAGAAATGGGACCAACTTAGATATCTAAAAATATTGTAAAAAACACACTATATGCAATGTATAAAATATACAGCAGATCCAAAATGTAAAAGGCACATATTTCAAGAGACACCATTGTAATAATATACTATTGTAAAAATTACTATAGAAAAACAATGCAAAATAAATAAGCCTACATCTCTTAATAGTAAGTTATATTTTATTATTTTGATATAAAAAGAGTAGGAGTAATATGGTATTTTATTATATTCTCTATAAATATATAATTTAATATCTTAATCTATAAATAAAATCTCTGCGACTCTCATAAATATCAAAGCTCTGAAATAAAATACCTAATAATTTCAAATTAACAGTTTAACAGAATCGTTACTTTACTTAAATTATATGAAATCAATATAAATTGTGATTTTGCATGATTTACTTTAAAAAACTGTTGCAGTTTCGAATCTACAAAAAGTCCAAATTAATGCAAATTTTATATTATTGAGTTTATTAAAATAACAATAAAAGCAATTGAAATTATGTTCGAGACATTTCCAACTTACATGTTGAAGACATGCTAAACATATTAAGATTTTTAAAGGCAATATTTCCATAACCTTTAAACTTTACGCCTTATACCATATAGTGTAACCAAAATGTATCTAAAACTTTATAAAATTAAGACGATATTTCTTTTTAAAATATATACAAATATCACAATTTAGTTTTATTTCAATAAAGCTTAAAGTAAAAGTAGCAACTTATTTAAATTATTTTTGTAAACTTATTTTAGAGATGGCAACAAGAGCTAAATGAGAGTCAATAATAATAATACACGGTAACAAAGTAATATCAGTTAATCTATCTTTCAATAAATCTTTTACAAATTTTTGGGAATGTGGGAAAATGTTTACTAAAACCTGTTCAATAACCTGTTTAGTATAGGCCTATGCATAAAAATAACGTTTTTATTCAAGTACTACAATTCATTCTCTTTTCACTACAAAAATTGTCAAAAAAAACAAAATATATATCAACCATTGCTGCTTACTTCTCTTACTTTAAATAGTCAAACTTTGTAACATTTGGTCATACATTCCAATTGAAGTAATTCTAATTTATTGAAGTTGAATAGAAATAGTTAAATTCAGACAACCATGATTGTCTCATTACCATAAAGTGTTTAAGTGACTAAATCAGTCATATTTTATCTTTAAACTTAGGCCTAAACCAAAAATGTGTTTGGAAAACTTCAAAACACAATAAAGTATAGATAAACAGTTTCATAGCACAGTAAACATTGACAAAGGTTTTAATACTAGTTGCAGAATTTTAAAACATAACTAAATAGACTGCTAAAACATTTCGGTAGCATTTTTTTAAACTAACATATATATATATATATATATATATATATATATATATATATATATATATATAAAGTCAGTTTATAAATTTCTTCACATATTTAAAATTTGAATAAATTATACTGATTCCAATATAGAAATAGATTTAATCAAACTTATAAAATATAATGGTAACAAAAATTAAACACCTTTTAATGTAAGAACAAATAGCTTTGTAATGATTACTGCAAGGCAAGCAAAATGTTAGGCCTACTCATTTTTTTGTGACCCGAACAAATAAAAACTTGAATGAGTTGAGACATTTATCTTTAGGCACTTGATCAGTATCAGTAACAAAATCAGCTTAACATATTATTACCAGAATTTAAAAAGTGTGTTATTGAAAAAAGCAAATTCAGTTTTATAAATAGAGAGAAATTAAGTTTATAATCACAATGGTTAGGTCTGTTGCATTCCATTATTTTGAAGGTTAATTTATTTTTAAAATAAGAAGATAATAACTTGAGTTTTAGTAATATTGATTGTACAACTGATTGTTAAAATAATTTAAATAAATAATCATACAAAGCTTAAGTATTTAACGCTCTGTCTATGGTTTATAGTTGCAACCCATAACTTATAGGTTTATGACTAGAGAAATGTTTTACAAAAGCACACATACATTAAAACTAACCTAGGCTATGTCTAATCATGACTAATGTTTATAGCCTTATAATACATTAGGCTACTTACCAAAAGAGCGATTTTAAATTTGTCTCATGAGTTTAATAACATTACATTTTGCACGAAAAAATACTGCACTGTTTTACTTCATTTCAATATTCTATGAAAGACGGTTCATGTTTGTCCTTGGTATCAAACACTAATAAATTTTATTGCACAACTGTTTCTATGCATTTCTCTAGATTGTAGTCTCTCACAGGGAGCCCACAATGTTATTGTAAAGTGGCACAATTGGAAGAGAAATTATAAATTATTGCTTAAAACAAATAATGTTAAATTTTAATGTAATTTTTTAAACAATTTGAATAAAAATGCCAATAGAAAAAAACAAATGAATAAAATGGACGGTAGATACAGTTGAGCAAGTGGCACTTGGCACCTCGAATCGAGGCTAGGCTAGTACAGTCTGTTAAAACCGAGTTGCCATCATCTGGCAACCACTATGCACATGATCCATCACCTGTTCTTTCAACCTACATACCTGTTCCTTAAGTTTATTCACAACCCCACTTAATTCTGTGTTTTCACCCTTTAACAATTTTACCTTATCTTCTAAACGTGCGATCCTTTCTAACTTCCGTCTTCGACACTTTGATGCCGCTACCCTATTTCTTTGACGTTTTCTTTCAAGTTTGATTCTTTCTTGACTTTCCATGTTGATTGGAGATAATGGAGGCGTTGAACCTAAACTTGGCACCGTCTGAGGTTCGTCTTTCACCATGATTGTTGAACTTGAAGGCGACATGACTAGACCATAGTTTGATGAAAGGGAGACAGGTGGAAATTGCGAATCAAGAGTCATATACGTTGCTCCAGAAGAACTGCTACTGCTGCTACACCTCGGTAACTCTACTTGATTGATACCTCCTTGGCTGGAGTCGCTATGATGAAGCTCGAATAAAGCATCTTGAAATCCTTTGGTAAAGTCTTCTTGCTCGCGTGTAACATTATTTGGGAACAAAATTTGTGAAGGCGTTGGTGTGTTTAAAACTCCACCGTTTTGTATTAAATTTTCTATCTCTGGAGAACCGAGATTACACTTTTTTATATCGGGCGAAGATAAAACTGGAGCTGCAGTAATAGCGGAAAGAAACTTTGGTTTTTTAACGGGGTTCATATTACTATTGTTTAAATCTAAAGTCAAAGTTCTCTTTAATTTATTAACAGAATCACCACGACACAATATCTGGTGAAAAGATTGTTCTTCATAAAAAGTAGTCTCCATTCTAGGAGCGGCTGTGTTACGTACCATGTAGAAAACTGATATCCAAGAGCACACAGTTAATATGGCAACCCCACGCACATTACTAGCACAACACAACAAGAATTAACCGTCCGACTCACTACCGATCAATAACGGACAGGCGCCGTGCTTTTTGTCACAAAATTCAATTCAACACGAACAGAACAACTTCACTACTGAACTGACTACAACCAAGTGTTTCAAAGCGCCTACAAACTGGCTTTTATCTCATGACTCAGAAATGCTATTTACGTACGCTACGTCATTTTGAAGCATTCCTATTGGCTGGTGATGACGACATCAAGTTTTCCTCGAACTTGTAGTGGGGGCCTAGTTCAGCCAACTTCTACAGCGCAAAGCACAAAACATGCGCATTGGTCTTACAGAATAAAAAGAATTTTATGGCGCGTTTTCAAAAACAATTTGTGATTAATTTCAGAATTAAAAATGTTTACTTAGTTGTGAATATATAATATTTGTTGATATTATTTTCCTTCTTATGATAAAATTAATTTATTATTTCACTTGAAGACAAAATATTTGTTAAATGGTAAATTAAAATTGCCTTTTAGTGTTCAGTATTATTCAAAATATAATGTAAACGAAATTTCAAAAATTTAAAACAAAAGAAGCACCTGCGTCTATAAGTATAATGTTTGCTTTACTTATTTCAGTAAGTACAACAATTTTATCTTACAACAATTTTTTTTCACAAGAGTAAATGATAAGAAACTAAAAAAATCTCATTAGACTTTTTAAAACATCCTGAATATACTCATTTTTACAAAATTGTTATATTTTACCCAGTTTATCAATAAGCAAATTTCAAAATGTTCGCAATACTTATATTTATAAAATCAAAATCTGAATAAAATATCCCAGTGTTATTATAAACAAATACAAATTTATAATGAACTGAAACTGTAGCTAGTATGAAACCATTTGGGATGAAAAATACCTAATATTATTTTACAAATTCTATTACAAAAAAATAATTAACCACAAAATCCCTTCACACTACCTCTTCTCTAATTAACTGATATTATCACTCATGTAATTAGAGTGAATTTAAATACTGTTTTAAAGTTGGTTATAATAAAGAATCATTTAAAAAAATGAAAATATGAGATTATACACAATTCTCCGTTATAGTGATCGTGTAATTTTCAATATTTACAAATAGTAATAAGTTCTAAAATTTGTATTGTCTATATTCATAAATTATTTAACTGATAGTAGTATTCTTTATAATTAGTAATATCTAATAAGTTGATAATAATATATCTATCTCATGAAGCTTACACACACACACACACACACATACTACTAATACATAGTTACAAATACAGTCGCGTCTGCATAAACTGGCTCCGGGAACGCGTTTTCCAGATCTAGCAACGCCCCCTAACTCGATGAGTCATTGTGTTTGGAAGCTCTATACGGTTTCTTGACCTGGTCAAGATAAACTTAATTAAGGAAAACAAAACGGCAAGAGTTTAACGGATTTTAAAATTTTAAATATCATTTCCAAAAGATATTTTCCTCATTATGTGATATTACAAATATCAACGATATATACGAAAATCCGAATAGCCTATATAGTAGACTATATTTTATAATAAATATTTTTATTAATATTTAATTTATGAGCAACTCACTGATATTCTGGTACATTTATTAAAGATTACAAAAATTACGATAATTTTATAAATTTTCGTTACAAAGTAATTTCATGTGTTAAAAACTGTTATTCTGAGTTACTTCAAATTTTGTTTGGAATAAATAATATATCTGATAATTTATGTAAAAGAAAATAGATGAAACATATAATTCAATTGGCCTTGGTTATATGAAAAATTACTTTTTATTTTTAAAATGTTTTCATAACATAAAAACAATAGATTTATAAAGTTTTACGTTTTCCTTGATTCAAATGAAACTTGAAAACCAGTCTAATGACTTTCACAGAATTCATTTCTGAGGCCGTTAGTATCCAATTAAATGGGTCATTTCCGTCCATACAGTGGAAGAACCATTTCCTAATATAAGTTCACTAATACAGTGCATAAAGTATCTAAGAGATATTTTAGTTTTCTAATTTATTCGAAGTGACAGTTATTTAATGAGGCTAAACATTGCAGATTTATTACAGCAAAGCGTGTTAGTTCCAAACTACACGTTTGGTGGCAGCACTAGTTGATTAAAATAGTAATTTGAATTAAAACTAATTGCAGTAATGTAGGCCTACTATTTTTATTTCCTGTAACAATTGAATTAAATGTTAGTTATTGTTTGTAAACAACTGAATTTGCTAGGTAATTTCTTACTATGAAAAAAGGTTATTATAATCTTTCATAAAACCTTTTCCGATGAGTTTGTTAGAAGAATGTGTATAATTTAGTCTTAGAGCGGATTCTGTATGCTTAAACCTTGTTTAAATAGTACATACCTTTTTAAATATTAGTTATGAAGCCTATCTTTACTTGCATATTTTTAAGTTAGTTATAAACTTCGAAGGTGCTCGGAACAAATCATAATTGAAATGAATCAAATCATAGTAATAATTTAGTACTCTGTAACCTACTGGAAAAGACCCCTGTATTATTTTACAGGCTATGTTGTAGTACACTTGTAAATCTTTATTTGAGTAGCCTATTAGCTTACCTCCGTACTTATTTTTCGCTTACCCAAAAAGAGTAAGGCCTACATTTACCACAGTTACACAGTTTTAAACATTGGCCCACTAAAAAAATATGCGTTCCCTTAACAATTACCATTTTACTCATGAAACTCTCAAATTTTATTAAAATTTAATGTCTGTTTTAAAACATTTATTATTTTCTACGTACTTTGTGTATTCAAGTAGTAGCTTTAAGAAATTTTTCTTTATACTTTTGAGCTGTTTCCACAACAAAAAGCTTTGACACCAAATACCTTATAGGTCTAATAAAAATTCGAAGATGATGGTCAAATCGTAACATTAAAATTAAACGGAATTTACTTTTGTCCTTTCAACCAAGGAAAAAAGAAGGGGAAAAGTTGTCCTAGTTTATAAACTGAATGTTTTGATTGCAAAATATTCTAAAAGTAGCTGGGGTGATATTTTGCTAAGACCTATGATACAGAACTTTCTGTTCATATCTCCATCATGTATGTGCTCTTTAGTCTTCAATGTACTTACTGATGGGTTCCAAGCTCTCAAAGTCCAACATAATGAGTTTATGCTCACCTAGGACCAAGTCCTCAGTTTGCGGATCCGGCCCCTGGGTACGACCAGTGACAAACGAACATCAGTGACAGTCACCGGTACAGAAATATCGAACATCCCTAACTTTTTCTGATGACAGTATGGTCGCAAGACGATCGAAGTTGAACAAATTGTCCTCAAGATATCCGATAACCAATCTTAGCACTAGCTTAATGCTAAAAGATATTTTATTCTTCATATGGATGTTATTTGAGGTTATATTTAAAACAATTTCAAATGTTTTGACTAATCAATTTATATTGTATATTTCCAAACAACAGTTTTTATAATACTTGCAGGTTTGGTTATTCCCTGTGTTACAAACTGTATGTAACCTAAGTGTGTATATATATATATATATGATATGTACCAAATTATATTTACTTGCAAGTCAAAATTATTTCGTTTTTGATAAAAGTATAGGCCTACTAATGAATTTTTTTTAATTAAGCAAATTCAACAGTAAGCTTATGTTACGTATGTTATCGTAAGAGTGTAATGCCCTTTGTGTATTAAATAATACATAGATAATACAATAAATATCTGATAAAAATTGAAACAGTAAAAACTTAAATGAGGTTATGTTACTTTCTGTATTGTATATACCTCGATGGGCTATAACTGGCGGTTTTTCAGGTGCAGGACTGTGAGCCAGTCACACACACCCTTGGTTTGATGATGGTATCCAGGTATAGTTTCTCGACCTGTGGACTGAGTGCTAGTCAGCCCCTCCCTCCCCCTCACTTTCGGAGAAAGGAGGGAGTGAAATAAAGAGACGGAGGAGTCATTCCACTCCAGCGCATAGACCTACTAGGGTTTTAGAGTTGTAGAGTTTAAGAGGTTCTTGGAAAACCAACTCACCCTTCTAACTGGTTCAACGGGTCGGCCTTTGAACTACTACTTTGCCTCATCTACTACGCAATGTCACGGTGGCTCAAAGAGTAGTGAAACCTTTTTATTCCATGTTGTAAAAGTGTAGGCCTAATTGAATTAATATTTATAAAACTATGGAAGAAAGTCATCTTGGGATGACCCAAGTCTATTACAAGATTCACCAATTATCCTGATAGGATAAAAAATCAAATCCCATTTAACTTAACCTAACTGGAAATATTATACAGAGCACAGTAGCGTAATTATGATAAATAAATAACAATAACCCTTGCTACAAATATTTAAACCCCCTTGATGTACATTTCGCCAACACAGTTAGCATCATCAAATATTCTCAATGTTTGTAACCTTTTGATGATGCTAACTGTGTTGGCGAAATGTACATCAAGGGTGTTTAAATATTTGTAGCAAGGGTTATTGTTATTTATTTATCCTAACCTAACTCGCAAACCCCTCCACCACATCCCCTCCAAACCCGACAAGGTGGTTGAGGCTTGCGCAGGTCCGGTCCATGCTTCTTGACAGAGGGTGATATACCACTGGCTCACCGTCTGTTTCCCGGTTTTTCAGTTTAGCCCTAAAACAGTTTTTGTTACAAAAAATACTATACATTTTTAATCCCATTCAGTAGATTTTGCCCTTGGTACACCATTAATGAATTATTAGAAGACAATTTAGGAATGGAATGAAATCCCTTCCAAATATATCTGCACTACATTTCGTCAACGTTTTTAGTCTTCATTGTAGTGTCCGTCGTCATAGCCAATCTGCAAAAGTGGGACGTGAATGAAACTTGAAACCCTATCGCTTAGTGCAACCGAAAACATTGCTCCGTTGGTTTTTCATAAATATACTTAAGCTGTAAGCGCAGCAAGTCGTTAATTTCTTAAGTTCAAACGATTAAGAAAAAATGTTGTCAAATTAAATTTTTCAACTGAGGATTACTTTCATTTAAAACATCTAGTAATTATAAATATGAATAATGCTATTCTACAGCCTATCCGTAAACAGTGATAGAATTTAAAAATATATAAAACCAATCATACAAATATTCTTTGAGCTTAGCTTGTGAGGTTATGTTAAAACAAAAGACATACACAACTAAGAGTTGTAAGTTATAGTTTGTAATAGCAACACTCACTGATGATGATGACTTTGTTATTGAAACGCGTATGAGTCATAAATGATTAATTTGTGAGTCTTGTGTGTGTCTTTTATTTGGTTTAAAACCAATTATGTTTACACTCGCAGAGATTATAGTTAAATAAAATCGTTTGATTTGCGAGTCAGGTACAACTATTTATACAGGCAACGTTTCAACAATGGGTACGTTGTCTTTAAAACATTGGCATACGTATATACACAAGTTATTAAAACACTTAAAATACTTAGTCTTGATTAGGTTAATTATTTGAAATTGGTCAGGTTGTTTTGCAATGTTAATTAGATTTAATTTGGGTATTTTAAAACTATAAATGCAATTTACTCTTGATATGTAAGTGATTGTAACAGTAGTAGTGGATGGGGTTTTCATGTTTTTGTTACAATTAAATATCTAATAGCTTGTAATTGTTACAATAATATTTAAAAAAAAATTTTACATTACCTTTTTTAGTGGTTTAGCCTATGTAATGTTTTATAATTATAAGAAATTTCATTGTAGCGTGTTTATTTGTAATCTATTGTTATTACTGTAGGTAATTGTACTTATGTATTGTAGGCCTGAAGACGACAACCTAGGAGTTATTCAACGTTGTCTGAATAAATAAATAGTTATACTTGACTTGCAGGTCAACCGCATTTATTTAACAATTAAAAATATATATTTCTTATTAAATTACTAGCTCCTGAAGAGGCAGTGCCACGCCCACTACTTCATAAGTATACTTTGTACATTTGTTGTATACATACTTACTGTCAAAGTCTTGTTTGTTTGTGAGACTAGACGATGATAGTAACGAAATTGTATACAAATAGTAACGAATGAAAACAATCAAGAATCGGTCATTTATTTTATTCATTATAAAATATTTTACTACAGTTTTCTCGTCATAGTGAAACACGTTATTCTTTAAAAAGGGGAGTAAAGACGTTCATAAATCCCTCACGTATTTGGGAGAATGGAATCGATTTGACTTTATTGACCGACCAAATTTCGTGGAATTCCTGAGCGAAAATTCCAAATAAACGGGCGAGAAAGGCAGGTTGAGGTAGTTACAGTGCGCAAGAGCAGGGGGGTGTCTACATTCCGACGAATGACTCACACACTCCCTTTCCTTGAACTGGGTCAACCTTGTCAAGGTCATGGGTCTCGCCGCTCAACAGACATAAGGGTGCTTAAAATCACACCTTACTCGCGGAATTTCAGATTTTTTTCAAAATTAGTAACAACTTGTATACATTATAAATCGTATAAAATATAACAAACTGAGCGTAAATAAATTGTATCCGTCCAAATGAATAAAATATATATTTATTCTTACAACACAAAAACACACTAGACTAGAGCAAGCGTTCTCAAACCCGTTAGGAGCAGGTTAATGAAAAATTTAACCCTTTTTATTTATTTCTGTTTCGTAATCACGCAAGGTTATAATTTAATAATGGAATCTAATTGAATACTTGTATGAGGGAACAACTGATTGAACTATATGTGATCCGACGTTAAAGAAAATATTTCAGTGCTACGTTGTTAGATTTTTAGAGGTCTCTTGAAACCTCCACATTTCCCTGTTAGAGAACCTTCTTTAAGGATTGCATCCCGGAAATGTGTGTAATGTGTCGTCCTCACCTCTCAGACCAGGAGAGTTTTACTTTCTCAATACAGTCATACATAATCTTTTCCACATAAACTCATAAGCGACATGTTTGTAACTGCTTTAAATCACTCACAAAAATTAATAAAAATACATATAATTCGAGCCCTAACTGACTTGAAATCGTGATGTGGTGTTAAGTAGTTTGAAGTATATTTAATAAAAATAAAGACACATTTCCAGTCAATGGATTCTGGGATATCCCGTTTTTATCTTGTTCCAAGTAATTAACTATTTAGTTTTATCTAAAACTGATACTACAGAGAACAGATATATAAAACAGAGTTCCAGCCACAAGAGTTAGTTCAATCACTAGATTCTAGGAGCGCACTGTCGAGGAATCATCTAAATCAGTTGCCAAGTCGAATGGATAGCTCGTGATTTCGTCTTCCCCCACACTCACCGCGCTAACACATTACCTATCAATCAGCAAATCACACACGCTCTCTTTACTGAAGTTCACAAAAAAGGATATGCATTTTATCACAAACAATACAACAAAAAAATCGTCAACAGGATTTTATGAAAAGTATAATTCAACTAATTATACATAAACCACCTAAAATCCAAAATACAGACACAAAAAGTCAGACATTTTTATGTTTCTATTCTCTGTGCCAATAATAACTAAGCGTAAATTGACAGATGATATAAATAGCTGACAAATGTACGCAAAAATGGACGAAACACGTTGGATAATGTAACCTGGACCGTGAATATCCTGGCCTACACAAATTTCAATGAACTCTTCTGATAAAATAACTTTATCTTTACTTTACACTAGTTTTGAAAATAGTTACTATCTATTTGTTGAGCCAACGTAGAAACAATTAACAAAGAGCTGGCACGATATGTTTTTATTATCTGTGCCTATAGTTTGATTTAAAGCAGAATAGGACCGGGTCTGTGCCTGGGTAGGGACGCGGTGTTGTCAGTTTGAACGCTGTGACAGGACAACCCACCACTGCCAGCGGCTATTACCGTAGAGTTGCCAACAAGGCTTACTGACCCGGTAAGATGTGGATTTCCCATTCACCGAGACGGTGGCAGCCCCTCCCCTCTGGGAGATTTCACTTTCGTAGAGTCATACTCTGTTTTAAATTAAACTATACGAAGGACCAACATGTGACAGTCATGCAGCTATGATTATGGGTATTTTGTGCTTATACACTTCACAGTTCTTCGCAAAACTAATACGAAAGCTTTCTCTCGTGATTTAAACATTCAGTCGTTGTCCAAGAGCTCGACAGTACCGACTTCTAGGCATGTATTGCGAGGGTTGACTGCACAGATACATCAAGGAGCATTATCGATAACATAGAATATCTTTGAATGATGTCTCTTACTTTGACTTCTTCATGTATAAAGACTGGTTCATGTATACTGGGAAACCTATGATACAAAAACAATTGACTTTCCTGCACACAGTTTAGCTCTTCTGGTGTTGTCTTCACGTGATTGGATGACAGGTTTTAGTAGTGCAATCATCATCAGGTCTCCCCGAACTTTAAATATGTGCCGATCCTTAGTAGGAGCTGTTATGAATTATATAAGAAATTGGTTGGAGTAATTTATTAAAAATTGTCACGCTCACTTCCAATATAAGAAGAACCTGTAACATACACATATCCTCATAATAGATTCATATATTAAGTGGTTTGATTTATAAATATATATAAATTTTCCCACATTCCTCACATTAATTTTTCAAGGTCCCAGAAAATTTTAAATAGTTTACAGCGGGAAATACTATTTTAGAAAATAAAATTAGCCACAACTCTGACGAGCCCCCTATTTGAAACATATGCCATTTGATCGAGTGTTACTTTTAACGTCATTGTTATTAAACAATCACTATAATAACACTTTAGGGCGGCAAGGAGAACCTCTCCCGTTTGAACAAATTGACGCCCCAGTGCCTCCCGCTCTCAAAATCAGGTTTCCATTTTATCACATTGTGGAAAAGTAGTTGCAGTATAGGTAAAATTTTATAAGCTGGTACTCGGAGGCCAAAGACCAGGGGAGGGGAGGGTGATTCACCAGAGGAGGGGACTCGCAGGTCATTTCCAAAAACATCTTCCCATGGACTTACGCTTACTCATAGGGTTGACTCATCATTTTTTTACTTAATTATAGTTTTTACAGTATAGTATAAATAACAACAAATGTAAAATAGGGCGTTCACGGAAGCGTGCTAATAGGATCGTCTAAGGCTTGGTACGGTATGACGACAGTGCCTGATGTTTTCTAGACGACGAATACACAATTTCTACTTAAGGTTAAGTTTCAGGTTATAAACTTTGACCTATACTGTGCAAAAGGCAGTCACTGCAACTAGTGCCCGAAAAATCCAACCAATAATTTCTTCATATCTACTCAAGAATTCTGAATTAATTTTTATTTAACAGTTGATAATAACTGGACCAAACAATTAACGTCTATTGTCCGCCATAATTGCACGACAATACGAAAACAAGTCTTTAAGTTAGGGGAAGGAATATCAGGTCGTCGTCCTAGCCTATAATCGTTGTTATTGCACTACGGTAGTTTATATTTCCACAAAAACCTACACAACGCACAGAAAAAGAAGCAGTCTGAGCCCATGCGGGAAATGAGAAACATGTTTACCCTGTTGTCAGAACTCTACAGTTTGATTAGACGAACGTTGTTGCGTTTATACGAATTGGCTGAATGTATTTTAAATTTGGTTGGAAAAATGCTTTTCTAATTTTAATTCTACTATAATAGATCTCACTAAAATTTGAGCTTAGCTTGTGAGTAAAAGCAGTAATTAAATAATAGATTTAATAACGAACAGAAACGTACGAGCAAGACGTTAGTTTAGTTTTAGAGTTTGTGTAGATTTTACCCAGTGATTGTGATGACGATATATATAAACATAATATTCAAAAGAAATTATCAGTTAAAAGATATTAACTGATAGTTAATAAACTTATAGTTAAAAGATATTATAAAGAAATACAGTAAGTAAAAAAACAAATACAAGAATATTTATTGAATTTACAATAATTGTTTACAATTTACAATAATTGAATGCATCTGCATCCAGTGTTTTCACAGCAATAAAAGTACAGTACAACATGGTCGGAAACATAGTTTAAAAAAAAAGAAATATTAAATTTTACGGCGAGAAAAGACTAGAAATAAAAACAAACACAATTCGCAGAATCGGCTTGTTTTATAGCCCATAACTAAAGAAGTCGAATCATGGGTAAATATTTAAAGTTGTCTTGAATTGAATTTAAAGTTTTCAATAATTTTGAATTGTAAATTCAATAATTATTCTTGTATTTGTATTTTGACTTATTTCTTTATATATATATATATATATATATATATATATATATATATATATATATATATATGTGTGTGTGTGTGTGTGTGTGTGTGTGTGTGTGTGTGTGTGTATGCGGCAATAGATTATTGACTGCGCTTTTATTATGTAATTACACAGGGTCTAATTACATATGAACAAATATCAACAAATTCATAGCACACTAAACAAAGAAAACATCGCAAAACATTAAAAAATTAACCGGTGCAAGTTGGTAAATAAAGTAATTACTTGGAAGACTGTTCAAGTGGGGGAGGTTCCCGTAACGTAGGAAAGCTGAAGGCACGCAAGCATCGAAGTGCGGTGGTCGGAACGCGTGCCTCCCATCTCAGCAATTTTATTTGATAGACTATTAACTAAACTAATAACTTTTATCATTTCCTGGTTTGTTTGAGTCATTTTGTATTTTAGGTTGCGTCCGTTAAGGACCGTGTTTAGTAAACTGCTGAAGTCGTCGTCTGAGCTAGTCGTTTGTGAATTCCGAGACGACTCAGGCTGAGTGATTGCTTAGAGACAAATGTGATACCAAAATCGGTTAGGAAATTACATAAACGAGAAAGGTTAAATGAATTTTGTAATATTTTTTAAGGATAAACTGAAAAATAATTCTATTATCACAAGTGAGTGACGTAGAAAGTAGGCTAAATTATAACTAGGATTAATATGGTGTCATGTTTTGTTTTTTTAAAGCTGAAGAGTGGTAACCGGAAGAGATTTGGAAATTTCATTTCGTGTTCGATGTTGTGTAAGCATTCTCTTGACCCTAAAGCATGGACTCAAACTGAAGCAATTTGCAAAATATTGACAATTTTGAAACGTAGATGTAAAGGAGAATATACAATATGAAGAACACAGTGGTACAATATATTGCAATGAAAATATTGGAAAGAACCTCAATACCACAAAAATAATAAAAAATAATCAAAAATAACAAATAAAACAAGTTACTTAAGATTAAACCCTTATGTATATTTCGATGACCATGTCATCATCAACAGAGTCTTGTTACAAAATTACAATCTAGTAAACAAGAAGTTACAAAAAGAGTAATCACTTCTTCTAGTGGTTTGCCAGAAGAACGAATTGTTCTTCTAGTGGTTTGCCAGAAGAACGAATTGTTCTTCTAGTGGTTTGCCAGAAGAACGAATCGTTCTTCTAATGGTTTGCCAGAAGAACGAATTGTT
The DNA here is from genome assembly GCA_036971475.1 of Prosapia bicincta. Taxonomy (NCBI): domain Eukaryota; kingdom Metazoa; phylum Arthropoda; class Insecta; order Hemiptera; family Cercopidae; genus Prosapia; species Prosapia bicincta. The sequence continues at coordinate 64,860,773 of JBAIZL010000005.1, read as the reverse complement.
CTTCTAGTGGTTTGCCAGAAGAACGAATTGTTCTTCTAGTGGTTTGCCAGAAGAACGAATTGTTCTTCTAGTGGTTTGCCAAAAGAACGAATTGTTCTTCTAGTGGTTTGCCAAAAGAACGAATTGTTCTTCTAGTGGTTTCCCAGAAGAACGAATTGTTCTTCTAGTGGTTTGCCAGAAGAACGAATTGTTCTTCTAGTGGTTTGCCAGAAGAACGAATTGTTCTTCTAGTGGTTTGCCAGAAGAACGAATGGTTCTTCTAGTGGTTTGCCAGAAGAACGAATTGTTCTTCTAGTGGTTTGCCAGAAGAACGAATTGTTCTTCTAGTGGTTTGCCAGAAGAACGAATTGTTCTTCTAGTGGTTTGCCAGAAGAACGAATTGACTTTAACTAGGTCAGGGGAATAAAAGAACTGATTTCATTAACACCATAAAACAAAGGAAGGTTGAATACTTCTACCATGTTATGCGAAACGAAAATTAACACCTTTTACAGATAAAGTATAAGGAAGATTGAAGATATACGTAACCCACGCAGACAAACATCGGAACTTAAAAATCTGCATCAATGTTATGGAGTGAATGTTATGTTACCGAGTCATTATTACGGCTGGTTAAAGTAGGAATAGTGCAGTTTAAACGTTCTAGTAGGAAAAAGACACTCGAAGTAGAAAAAATACATTCGAAGTAGAAAAAAAGACACTCGTAGTAGGAAATAGACACTCGAAATAGAAATAAGACCCCCGAAGTAGAAAAAAGACAATCAAAGTAGAAAAAAGACACGAAGTAGAAAAAAGACAATCAAAGTAGAAAAAAGACACTCGAAGTAGAAAAAAAAACACTTGAAGTAGAAAAAAGACACTCGAAGTAGGAAAAAGACACTCGAAGTAGGAAAAAACCACTCGAAGTAGAAAAAAGACAGTCGAAGTAGATAAAAGACACTCGAAGTAGAAAAAGACATTCGAAGTAGAAAAAAAGACATTCAAAGTAGAAAAAAGACCCTAGAAGTAGAAAAAAAACGAAGAAGAAACATGTTTCAGGTTTGGGAATTGCAAGAGAATCACGGTTCCATATATACAAGGTTAGATTCTATAAAAGGTTAGGCTCCTTTTATAGGGAAGAATCAGGCATCTGCATCCAGTGTTTTTACAGCAATATAAGTACAGAAAAACATGGTCGGAAACATAGTTTTAAAACAAGAAATATTAAATTTTACGGCGAAAAAACACTAGAAATAAAAACAAACACAATTCGCAGAATCGGCTTATTTTATAGCCCATAACTACAGAAGTCGAATCATCAGAAAATATTCTTAATAAATAAGTTTTCTTCAATTTCTTACGAATGTTTAAAATGTTAATTTTCACTGCGCAAGTGGGATGAAATAGCGCGGGAACCTGCTTGATGATCTGGACTTGAGAGCTCTCCACCACTGATGGTTAAGGTTAGAGTGAACAATTGATTGTTATATGGAAATGTGTGAGATCATAGGATATGGTTGTACCACATAGAATAGAAACATAGCGCTGAGTGTCAACCCAATGGCATTAAAATGAGATTGTTTTAACGCTAGTTCGTAAAATGCATCTCAGGGTCACCTAATGTTGTGCAATCTGCGGTTAAACTTGGCAACATCTGTTTTCAAGAAGATGCCGCGAGGGCCATCCGTTCCGAGTTTTCCCCTTATCTCTCATGGCGCAGTCCCTCTCTAAAAACAAAAACCTTCTCTACATGATGCTAATGTGTCCTGTTGTCACAAATGCTGCTCCGATCTGGTGGCCTCAAGAAACTCCTCGAATCCTCCCAGTCGAAATCTCTGAGAACCATATCCCAATTTCTCGTTCCTCTCCAATATCGCTATTAGTAATTCCTTCAAAGCTTCTACCTTTGCGGAATTCATCCGTTCCCTTTCAGCTGAACTGTTGAATATACGACAGATGTGCCCAGCGACACTTGTGACCATGATGAAATATGCGACAGTTGTGACCATTCTACCCCAAATATACCATGGATTGGGAGACTCACATTATTTCCTGCATTAGGTATGATTATAGCCTCTCTGATTCCCATCACACTTTGCCCAGGCTTTGGACTGGCTAAGTGATAGAAAACAAGTTTCACCATTACTTAGAAACACAAGTCAGTTTTCTATCATTTAGGCGTGTTTAAAATCAGCTATAAGCTTCGTCATTTTTATATGTGTTTTTTTTATATCATAGTTTAACATGTCAATTTCTTTTTTTTTTTAATTTGAATTTTTCTATTTTTTTATTTTTTTAAATGAATTTCGTACTATTTACAAATATGGTCATTACTTTTATCATTATCCAGTTTGAGCTCAGTCTAATTTTTGTAAGTAGGACATAGTTAAAAGAAATGTTCTTAGTCACCATTTTGTTCATAAGTCTTGAATGTTTTGTTAATGCCCTCGTCCAGTCTTATATAAGTATATTTTCTCCTCTTCCCTCCAAGGTTCAACTGTAGCATCATGTATGCGCGGGCTGCATTTTCCGCTTCAGATTTCAAACGGCTAATCAATTCTTTAATTCTAGGATTTGTTTTCCGAAGGGTTTTGTTTAATCTGTTGTTCCATCCTTCAACAGCATTAGTTGTTCTATGACGTCTGTTGTGGCAGTTCCATAGTTCAATAGGGTAGTCGTCATTTTCCAGCCATATTTCTATGAAATAATAAAAAAACTCAGTTAGTTTTGCATTTTCTGGAGCCTGAGAGTAGATCTCCAACCAACCGTCACTAACATCCTCAGGTTTAAGGAATGCAAGAGCTGCACACATTTGAATGTGAAGGCAGTCAGTCAGTCAGAGAAGGAGGGGGTTTGGTGGCCCCCGAGGTTTTGCAGCTAAAATGTGAAGGCGTACTTGGTCATTGTCTTTGTAGTCGCGGGTGAGACCTACCTCCTGTACTCTTCTCCACAGACACTTCTTCATGTGGAAATAACACCCCTTTACCACAACCAAAGGGAACACCTCTTTTAACGCTGATATCGCTGCTATTTCGAAGTCAACGTTGACAGTTCTTGGCGACCAGCTAGGTATAACTTCACGTATAATTTGAAACAGCCTAATGTATGTCTCTTTCTTTTTATTCGGCAACAGTGCAAACGCCACAGGGTATACATTTGTTTCTTCTGGCGAACTTACAAAATCGGCGTGGATTGAATATATCTGCGAAAACTGCTTGCTTGAGCTCTTGAACGTTCCATCCATAAAAAACTCTTTTTGGAATTTCAGTCCCTCGCTTCCTCTGTTTCCACAGAACACTAAAATTCTTTCACCAGCGTTGTCGTCAGCGAGAAGAAAACTGCTGCCATCTTTCATTTTCAATATCTCTTTCTCAAGGATGATGTCTTCGCGTGTTTCGGGCTCTGTTTGGTTTCCTTGAGATTTGTACCGTTGGCGATGGAGATCTCTCTTCGCCGCACGTTGGATGGCATCTCCGTGACAAATTCATATCCTTTGTTGTGAAGTTCGCCTAATTCTTCATTATATATTTTCGAAATAGATGTATCTTCATCTCGAGCCCTCTTCTTCGCTTTTTGAACAGTTTTCTTCACCTCCAGCCTTGCAACATCTGGAGCTCCACATTGATGATCGGTTTCACTCAATACCTCACCGTCTCGGCTCTTGATAGCGCCAAAACACTTTTTTGAGTTTACCTTTGAACATCGCCAAGAAATCACACCATCCTCATTTTTCCGCTTGAAGTAATAGCAGTAGCCTTCGTATAGCGCGCACTCTTTACCCTTCGTTGTCGTAGAGAGCTCCATGGTAGTATAAACGTCACTGAATACACTATACGAACAGTCCGAATACTAACACCAAGACAACCAGGAATACTAATTAACACCAAGACAGCCAGGAGAAAGTGTCAAGTGACTGGGGCATTCGGCTTAGCAGCGTGTCAGGGTGAGGGTTGGGATTTCCAGTGTATCTTCCCCCCACCCCTTGAACCAATGTGGTCACAAATGTCGCTGGGCACATCTGACGCGACACCGAACTGTTTGGTAAGACCAAAAGTTACGTCTACATACACATCCGGTCTCTCGGTAGTTGGACTGGGCCCCCTTCTATCTTTAGGCCACGGCCCTAAGTACTCCTGGAACCTCCAGAACACCTGTAATCTACGTCCTATGATTTATTTCCTGCGCCTTCCTTCATGACCTAGGTTAAGTTGCAGCATTAGGTCCCTTCGTACCCAGCTTTTATGCAAATTTGTTATATTTAAGTTCATTTTTAAATTGTTTAGGTTAAGTAGTAACCTTGTTACACGCACTCTAGATTTAAGTCACCTTTATAGCAATAACTCTCCCTATTCAAATATCCTAGTCAGTTAAAAAAGTACCTATGAAGTTGAACAAACGTTACCTCCGAGACACGCACTCTAGATTTAAGTCATCTTTATAGCAATAAACTCTCCCTATTCAAATATCCTAGTCAGTTAAAAAAGTATCTATGAAGTTGAACAAACGCTACCTCCGAGACACGCACTCTAGATTTAAGTCATCTTTATAGCAATAAACTCTCCCTATTCAAATATCCTAGTCAGTTAAAAAAGTATCTATGAAGTTGAACAAACGTTACCTCCGAGACACGCACTCTAGATTTAAGTCATCTTTATAGCAATAAACTCTCCCTATTCAAATATCCTAGTCAGTTAAAAAAGTATCTATGAAGTTGAACAAACGTTACCTCCGAGACACGCACTCTAGATTTAAGTCATCTTTATAGCAATAAACTCTCCCTATTCAAATATCCTAGTCAGTTAAAAAAGTATCTATGAAGTTGAACAAACGCTACCTCCGAGACACGCACTCTAGATTTAAGTCATCTTTATAGCAATAAACTCTCCCTATTCAAATATCCTAGTCAGTTAAAAAAGTATCTATGAAGTTGAACAAACGTTACCTCCGAGACACGCACTCTAGATTTAAGTCATCTTTATAGCAATAAACTCTCCCTATTCAAATATCCTAGTCAGTTAAAAAAGTATCTATGAAGTTGAACAAACGTTACCTCCGAGACACGCACTCTAGATTTAAGTCATCTTTATAGCAATAAACTCTCCCTATTCAAATATCCTAGTCAGTTAAAAAAGTATCTATGAAGTTGAACAAACGCTACCTCCGAGACACGCACTCTAGATTTAAGTCATCTTTATAGCAATAAACTCTCCCTATTCAAATATCCTAGTCAGTTAAAAAAGTATCTATGAAGTTGAACAAACGCTACCTCCGAGACACGCACTCTAGATTTAAGTCATCTTTATAGCAATAAACTCTCCCTATTCAAATATCCTAGTCAGTTAAAAAAGTATCTATGAAGTTGAACAAACGTTACCTCCGAGACACGCACTCTAGATTTAAGTCATCTTTATAGCAATAAACTCTCCCTATTCAAATATCCTAGTCAGTTAAAAAAGTATCTATGAAGTTGAACAAACGCTACCTCCGAGACACGCACTCTAGATTTAAGTCATCTTTATAGCAATAAACTCTCCCTATTCAAATATCCTAGTCAGTTAAAAAAGTACCTATGAAGTTGAACAAACGTTACCTCCGAGACACGCACTCTAGATTTAAGTCACCTTTATAGCAATAAACTCTCCCTATTCAAATATCCTAGTCAGTTAAAAAAGTATCTATGAAGTTGAACAAACGTTACCTCCGAGACACGCACTCTAGATTTAAGTCATCTTTATAGCAATAAACTCTCCCTATTCAAATATCCTAGTCAGTTAAAAAAGTACCTATGAAGTTGAACAAACGTTACCTCCGAGACACGCACTCTAGATTTAAGTCACCTTTATAGCAATAAACTCTCCCTATTCAAATATCCTAGTCAGTTAAAAAAGTACCTATGAAGTTGAACAAACGTTACCTCCGAGAAAAACAACAAACACTTCATTCGAACTACTAAAATAAAAGATCTTCCACTTATAAGTGACTCTCTTTGGAATTACCAAAAGCCCTGTTTCTCATAATCATACCAGCCATTGTTACGTGACAAGAGTTGAAAAAAAATTTTTTTTTTGTAGATCAATTCCTAGTAGGCGACTCAAGGAAAACCATCACTTTCAGGTAAGCAGGCGAGTGCGCGTGAAGGTGCAAGGGTCGCTAAATCCTCTAGGGCGCTATCGAGTCTGGATAGGTTTGGTAAATAAAACATTCATATTGGTAGGTTTTGTAGCCGCAATAGCAACTGGAGACAGTTTATTTGGAAGTATTCACGAGTTAGCCAGGATTTCCCGCTAGGAAAGCTTTGGAGACAGACTAGAGAGTTGCGTTAAGACGAATGTTTGTCTTTAGGATTTAACTATTTTAAATAGATTTAGTTGAAGTTTTATACAAAAATGGAGATTTGTATAGCCAGGCAATGCACTTTGATGATTTAATGTTTAAATCGATTTAAATGAAGTGATGAAAAATAATCGATAAATCAATTCGTTCGATACTAGCTCGGACACCGACTTCCAATTTAAATTCAACGATATTTTTACACACGCAAAACATATCATAGACTATGAAATATTGTTTTTCCATTTCATCATCTAACTACTAAGATTGTCACTTTCACAGAGTTTCTAAACGCATTAATAAATACGTCACTGGTGATGGAGTGACGTCATTACGATAGAGTAATCTATTCACCCTCCGGTAGCAAATACTTACCAACACATTCTATAAGGTCAAGGGGATTTTGTTAACACCTGCCACGTGCCACAAGTGTATCCCTTGAACTCAGATGTTTAGTAAATAGTCTTCAAAATTAAGCTTTTGTAAAGCTGAAACAAAATGTTCTACCTTTTTCCATTAGTTGACTCATCCATTAATTATGTACTAAGACTTTCAAAATAGGTCACGCATGAAAATTCTTCTATTCTATTTATATGCTCCCCCTTTGAAGGCAAAGAATTTAAAAATAGTTGATAAAAATAAATATATTCTTGAATTTTGTAGCCCATTACGTTCGGTGAATCTTATTGATAAAATTATTATTAAAATTAACATTACAGACAGGCAAAACAAATACACCACATTGCCATACATAAACAAAACAAGAAACAAAATAGCCCGCAAATTTCAAAAAAAAGGATACAAAATAGCATACAAAACTAATAACAAGTAACAATACAAAATACAACACAACACCAACAACAAAGTTAAATTACATGCACCAGGCGTATACAAACCGAACTGCGACAAATGTAACAAATTCTACATTGGACAAACAGGTCGCAGCTTTAAACAAATAGTCGTGGAACACAAACAGAACACCAATTCAACATTTTACAATCACATAAAAGAAACAGGATACAAATACACAGACATTTATCATAACCTAGAAATCCTACACATCATCAAAAAAGGACCACATCTTAACACACTAAAACAACATGAAATTTACAGACACACAAAAACACAAAGTGCAAACATATTAAACGAACAAACACAATACAAATCACACATACTCTTTGATACTATCGAAAATCTACCTTTAAAACCGTCCCTGCTTGTCCCGACATCTCCATGCAGAAGACACTGATGAAGATCGGCGCATAGCGATCGAAAACGTTCTGTCTCAGTAAGTTTAACAAATTTACTAAATTAAAAGTTCGGATAGTCATATAATAAATATACATTTCAGTACATTTTTCTGACTTTACTAATAAAATACTTTTCTTTGTTGACGCAGTACTGTTTAAAGTTTTGAGAATGGAGTTAATCCGAAACGCCTCTACGAAGACAAATATTTTAACTTTAAGAAAGGCAGAAAAATGAACTGAAATATTTACAAATATTCCTAAGAGAAGTGAAGTTGAGTATATTAGGATGTAAATAATCATCAGTGATCGAGAATAGTCAGTCAGAATAGGGAGAGGTTATGTGACCCCTGGTGATACGCAGCGTTAGTCTAGTTGTCGGTAGGGATATGGGGCCGGATTTTGGGAAATTAAGGATGGGTGATTTCCACTGTGGAAGAACGTTAATGTTGTTGGGTTGATATAAAGTTTTTATTTTGGGGGATTGATTTTATTTATCTCACTGGTAACTTTTGTTTGTAGTGTAAATTTACAAAGTATACAAGTGTAAGTTATTAATGCAAGTTGTAAAAGTGATCTTATTTAAGCATATAAACAGATGTTGCTCATTAAGATTAAACTAGACAAGTATAACTCTGTGCTTAAATCTCAAAAAACGTTTAGACAACATTATTTACAACATAACTTAGAAACTACGGAAAAACTGTATTAAAAAAATCTTATAAAAAGATTGTAATTTGTGAGTATGGATTGGGGAAGGACGTTATAGTTTGATTTAAAACAGAATAGCATTCTGCGTAGGTGAAATCGACCAGAGGGAGTGGGGATTACAGTCGTCTGAGCTATACTTTGATTTAAAGTAGAATAGGAATGTGTCTGTGGCGGGGTAGGGATGCGATGTTGTCAATTCGAACGCATTGACAGTTAACCAGTCTAGCTATTTTTTTTTACAACATTAAGACACACAGTCACAGATAACACGGATCCACGCACGCACGCGTACACCCCCCCCCCACACACACACTGACACACACACACACACACACACACATACACACAGACAAACAGACAGACCCACACACACACACACAATTATATATGAGTATATATATATATATATATATATATATATATATATATATATATAATACGTTTTCTTCTTTAATAATTTAAAACAACATAGGTTATTCAATGAATTTTCATTCCTGATGATGTTGGTACTGTTTACCAACGAAAAGCTTTGGATATAAATTAATAAATATTCTTGTATTTGAATAACCTATGTTGTTTTAAATTATTAAAGAAGAATATATATATATATATATATATATATATATATATATATATATATATATATATACAATGTGTCCATACGAATGGACGGAATCGATTTTTATTGGTCTTATATTGAACCACAAAATCAAATTAATGAGTTGAAATCGCACGACTCTTACTTTTTAAAAAAAATGTTTACAAAACTCTTAACACTTTTAGGGTGAAAACATTTACTGCAATTAATAGGCATATAAACAAAAATTACTTCATGAATCGTTGGAAAAAGTACGACTGACAAAAACTAAACTCTGCGAAGAATAAAATGGAAATAATTTTTGTAATAATTTAAAGATTCTGCAAAGGTTTTTCATAATGTGTTCAAAATAATTTCACATGTTTTGCTTTTTAGGACAAAATACAAAATCGTTTTTACTTCCTGGGCACACAGCTTCATTTGAAAATAAAACTGAACTATTGTTCGCGGTTGACAGCTTTGAAATGACAATAGTACCGATTTCTAAGGAATAATGTATGGCCTAGTACCTGACTGCATGTAGTCTACCAGGGTTTGCAGCTTGTTTCTTAATAGCTCCTTTAATGAGATTTTTTAGAAAGTGCTGTTTAAACTCCGGAAACGTTAACTCAAAGTCCTGGTTCTTTTTGGAGAACAAAAAAAGAAAGTATTTATGGTTTATTTGAACACAGTAGGACATTTCAAACTAAAATTCTATTTTTAAACGGCAAAAAAGCACAGAAAGGAAATAGCAATGCAGTTGTTGCAAACACATATTTAAAAAATATTCTGTTAACTGTGTTATTGTCAATGTTTTTACAATGTTTGTTATGCACATATACCCTTGCAAATAAATCATCCCTTGTTTTATTTACTCACCATTCTAAATAACGGTGACAGTCCTACTAGTCATAGCTTACTTACCACTCCAAATACCATCCTCTGAGTTGTTAGCTTACTTACCACTCCAAATAACATCTTCTGAATTGTTAGCTTACTTACCACTCCAAATAACATCTTCTGAATGTATAGCTTTCCCACCACTCTAAATAACATCCTCCGAGTTGTTAGCTTACTTACCACTGTAAATAACATCCTCCGAGTTGTTAGCTTACTTACCACTCCAAATAACATCTTCTGAATTGTTAGCTTTCTCACCACTCTAAATAACATCCTCTGAGTTGTTAGCTTACTTACCACTGTAAATAACATCCTCTGAGTTGTTAGCTTACTTACCTCTCCAAATAACATCCTCTGAGTTGTTAGCTTACTTACCACTGTAAATAACATCCTCTGAGTTGTTAGCTTACTTACCACTGTAAATAACACCCTCTGAGTTGTTAGGTTACTTACCACTGTCAATAACATCCTCTGAGTTGTTAGCTTACTTACCACTGTAAATAACATCCTCTGAGTTGTTAGCTTACTTACCACTGTAAATAACACCCTCTGAGTTGTTAGGTTACTTACCACTGTCAATAACATCCTCTGAGTTGTTAGCTTACTTACCACTGTAAATAACATCATCTGAGTTGTTAGCTTACTTACCACTGTCAATAACATCCTCTGAGTTGTTAGGTTACTTACCACTGTCAATAACATCCTCTGAGTTGTTAGCTTACTTACCACTGTAAATAACATCCTCTGAGTTGTTAGCTTACTTACCTCTCCAAATAACATCCTCTGAGTTGTTAGCTTACTTACCACTGTAAATAACATCCTCTGAGTTGTTAGCTTACTTACCACTGTAAATAACACCCTCTGAGTTGTTAGGTTACTTACCACTGTCAATAACATCCTCTGAGTTGTTAGCTTACTTACCACTGTAAATAACATCATCTGAGTTGTTAGCTTACTTACCTCTTCAAATAACATCCTCTGAGTTTGTAGCTTACTTACCACTGTCAATAACATCCTCTGAGTTGTTAGCTTACTTACCTCTCCAAATAACATCCTCTGAGTTGTTAGCTTTCTCACCACTCTAAATAACATCCTCTGAGTTGTTAGCTTACTTATCATTCGAAATTACATTCTCAGAGATATTAGCTTACCTATTACTCATACTAACATCCTCCCCGGTATTAAATCTTATTTATCAATTTAAATAACGTCCTCCCAAGTGCTAGCTTATTTATCATTCTAAATTACACCATCTGAGTTGTTAGCTTACTTACCACTGTAAATAACATCCTCTGAGTTGTTAGCTTACTTACCACTGTCAATAACATCCTCTGAGTTGTTAGGTTACTTACCACTGACAATAACATCCTCTGAGTTGTTAGCTTACTTACCACTGTAAATAACATCCTCTGAGTTGTTAGCTTACTTACCTCTCCAAATAACATCCTCTGAGTTGTTAGCTTACTTACCACTGTAAATAACATCCTCTGAGTTGTTAGCTTACTTACCACTGTAAATAACACCCTCTGAGTTGTTAGGTTACTTACCACTGTCAATAACATCCTCTGAGTTGTTAGCTTACTTACCACTGTCAATAACATCCTCTGAGTTGTTAGCTTACTTACCACTGTCAATAACACCCTCTGAGTTGTTAGCTTACTTACCTCTCCAAATAACATCCTCTGAGTTGTTAGCTTTCTCACCACTCTAAATAACATCCTCTGAGTTGTTAGCTTACTTATCATTCGAAATTACATTCTCAGAGATATTAGCTTACCTATTACTCATACTAACATCCTCTCCGGTATTAAATCTTATTTATCAATTTAAATAACGTCCTCCCAAGTGCTAGCTTATTTATCATTCTAAATTACACCATCTGAGATGTTAGCTTACTTACCATTCTAAATAATATCTTCTCAAATGTTAGAGCTTTCTTGTCATTCAAAATAACGTCCTCCCAAGTGCTAGCTTACTCATCATTTTAAGTTACATTATCTGAGGTATTAACTTACTTAACATTCTAAATAACATCCTCCCAAATGTTAGAGCTTACTTGTCATTCAAAATAACGTCCTCCCAAGTGCTAGCTTACTCATCATTTTAAGTTACATTATCTGAGGTATTAACTTACTTAACATTCTAAATAACATCCTCCCAAATGTTAGAGCTTACTTGTCATTCAAAATAACGTCCACCCAAGTGCTAGCTTATTTATCATTCTAAATTACATTATCTGAGGTATTAACTTACTTAACATTCTAAATAACATCCTCCCAAATGTTAGAGCTTACTTGTCATTCAAAATAACGTCCTCCTAAGCCATAACTTACTTATCATTCAAAATTACATTCTCAGTGATACTAGCTTAATTATCACTCAAAATAACATCCTCTCAGAAGTTAGAACTTACTTATCATTCAAAATAACATCCTCCCAAGTATAGCTTACTTATTATTCTAAATTGCATTCTCCGAGATGTTAGCTTAATTATCACTCAAAATAACAACCTCTCAGTAGTTAGAGCTTACTTATCATTCTAAATAACATCCTCCCAAGTGGAGCTTACGTATTACTCTAAATTGCATTCTCTGAGATGTTAGCTTACTTTTTATTCTAAATAACATCTAGTCAGATCTTAGAAAAGTAGAAAGTTGTAGGTATCGATCCTGATAGAGAACGTGTGCTTTACTTTACACTCGTTTCGAATGTAAAATATCTGTTATTGTTGTGTGATGACAAAAAATGTATAAACATTAGGTTTGATATACATGTTATTAATTTACTACTAATATATTACTGAATACCTTTAATTGAATATTAGGTATATTTTTGGTTGTACAAAATATATAGTGAAATGTAATAACTTACAACGAACTGATTTTTTATGGGGTGATTTCTCCCAAGACACAAAACTCGCCAATACTAAGATGGATCACTAGAAACTAGTCATTGCTTCGGTTTACAGAAACTCCAATTATTCCATGTTAAACTTCGAAGTGTTAACGCTCACACACTCTCTCTTACGGCCTTGACACAGAACCGCAGTATTGTAAACATATCCGCTTCGACTTCCCTTGGCATTTTGCCAGGTTACCGCCGTCCGGTATCTCGAGGCGCAGTTTCTTGTGTAAAAGAAATATGTCTTTTTCATTTCATGCTCTGGTTGTGAAGACGCCGCATTCCGGTTGTGATTTTAGAACGAAAATAGAAATATTTCGAAGGCAGTGTCCTATCTGGGATAACGGCGCGTGGAATCCTATCTGGAATCGTGTTTTTATTTCAAATTTATTCATTAAAACAATGTTAAAAATAGCACGTCCATCATTCTAACCATGTCTGTTAACAATTACAGCTGGTCATTTTGTGAAATGTCATTCGTGTGAAATCGAACCCTTCATTTCTTACGTTCGTTTGACTAAGAACGCAACAATGTTACTTATTTCGTGGTAGTTGTGCGACTTGTTAAATTAAGTAAACATAAATAATAATGAGAAATTATATATAACTAGCTGTACCCTGGCACACTTTGGTGTGGCACATTATGCCACCATGGGTGAGAAATGAGGAATAAAATAAAGCATACGTTTCATAGAAGTTTAATTTTGCATTACTTCACAGGCTAAGGCTGTCATTTTCCGATCGAACCGTTACCAGAATCAATCTGATAACAATTGTTTTCCAAGTTCCTCTTGGCGAATCCAAGAAGAAGTTCCCACCAACCCCGCCATTTATCATTCGTATTTTGCGATCATATAAGCCCGTATGTTGAGAATGCTTGATCGGACATATGATTGGAGATCATCGTTCTTGAAATTCTGTTCACGTTGCAAATCCACATTTAAAAAGCGGTCGCAGCTCAGATGGGTGCTGGCATTCCCAAACAACCTGTTCTTACAATTTGGCGAACAGCGCAGCTCGATCACAACATGATCACACAAAAGTGCCTCGATAAAAGTGAAAAAAAATCTTTGAAGCGGGTAGTATGTCGTGTCAAAATGTTTCCAATAGTTTTACTTTTCGTCTCCAAAATCTTTACGTTTCTGTGCACACTTTCCAAAAATGTAATTTTAATGCGGACGTCTTTACCGTGGAATTCAAATTACCATTGCATATTTTTAGAGAAAATTCATGTCCAGTTTTCTATTGTTAAGCTTATTATTATATAATACGTTTGTAACCCAGGTTAGTTCTGTTCATTTATGGGCCATTTAAATGTCCTATTTCTACAGTGACCATATACACTGGTCGAAATCGGGACAACTTACTTTTTGATGTAGTAGAATGTAAGAAACACTTAGACCCACGAAAGTTCAAAAGCAAAAGATTTATTAAAATTGTATCATATTTTATATTATATTAAAACTATAGCTTAAAATGGTCTATTTTTGTTCCTCAACAAAATTTAATAGTTAGAGTTAATACAATCTGTTATACTTATTTATTGGTTAAAATTTTAAATTTAGGAAAGAAAAGGTTTATCCCAATTTACCGTATTAACGTAGGCCTATTTCAGATATTTGATTGCACAATACTTTATTTTTATACTGCTCAGACAAAGATTTGAAAGCATAAGTCAAAGTTAAAGTCCGGTCGAAATTCGGAACTAATATGTTATTTTACGGGACACAAATTTAAAAATCAGGACTGTTTCGGAACTCATGGTCACCGTTCCTATTTCGTCTTTTTAGCATCCAAGTGTTCGTCTCATAAAACGTTTGAATCTCGAAGCCAAAGACGTTCCATTAAGACGACAGTCGTTGTGGCATAATCAATGAAATAAGCGCGTAGACTGCGTGACGAAATAAATCCACCGGACACCGTCGGTTCCGCTGAACGATGACATAGGTCGCCATTGACTGCTGACTTGCAGCGTATGCTCGGTTCGGGGTTGTGGGAGTTGCTGACGCTTCCTGGAGTTAAGCCAAGGCGAGAAAATATTGTATGTCATAAAGTTTTAGGAATCAAGTGAATAGGTCTAAAGTTTTATGATGACATAAGAGGAAGCACACAGTGTCATTTGCTCGAAAAAGAGTTCGTTTTATGAAAGAAGAGTTGTTACTGAGAGCAAAAATTATTAAAATGGAAAATGACAAAAACATTTATAAAGCTCGAGAAGACAACAGTTGTTAAAGAGAAGACAAATAGAAGATAAAACGAGCAATTTAAGGAAACAAGGAATTTATAGAGGGTGGGAAAACAGTTGTTGAAGGAAGGACAAAAGGAGATAAAATGAGATTAAGAATTCAACCTAATGCAGAAACATAATAATCATGCGAAATCAATAGTTGTTAAAATTAGGAAAATTAGGAGATAAAATGTGATGAACAATGCAACCCAAAGCAGAAACTTATAACACCCTCCACCAGATGTGGGTCCCATTAGCGGTTCTGGCGGCGGTATTATAGAAATTTATTGCGCCCTTACTGTATTAACACCCTTACTGTATTATGCTCTACGTTTTAAAACACAAACAAAAACAATATATTTCTAACATCGGCAATTAATATATTATCCTGGGTACTTGCATAGGTGTCGCGTCAGATGCACCTAGTGACACTTGCTCCCAGCGAGATTTGCACCCAGTGACACTTGCTCCCAGGGACATTAGCTCCTAGCGACATTTGCGACCTGCAACACTTGCTCCCAGGGACATTTGCTCCTAGCGACACTTGCGCTCAGTGACATTTAATCCCAGGGACATTTGCTCCTAGCGACATTTGCGGCCAGCGACACTTGCGCTCACAGACATTTGCTCCCAGGGACACTTGCTCCTAGTGACACTTGCGCTCAGAGACATTTGCTCCAAGGGACACTTGCGCCCAAGGACACTTACACCAAGCGACACTTGCGCTCAGTGACATTTGTCCCAGGGACACTTGCACCCAGGGACAATTGCTCCCAGGGACATTTGCGCCCAGGGACAGTTGAACCCAGCGACATTTGCGCTCAGAGGCATTTGCTCCCAGGGACACTTGCTCCTAGTGACACTTGCGCTCAGAGACATTTGCTCCAAGGGACACTTGCGCCCAAGGACACTTACACCAAGCGACACTTGCGCTCAGTGACATTTGCCCCAGGGACACTTGCACCCAGGGACAATTGCTCCCAGGGACATTTGCGCTCAGTGACATTTGCTCCCAGGGACACTTGCGCTCAGTGACATTTGCTACCAGGGACATTTGCACCCAGCGACACTTGCGCTCACAGACATTTGCTCCCAGGGACACTTGCACCCAGGGACATTTGCACCCAGCGACACTTACGCTCAGCGACACTCGCTCCCTGGGACACTTACACCCAGCGACACTTGCGCTCAGTGACATTTGTCCCAGGGACACTTGCACCCAGGGACAATTGCTCCCAGGGACATTTGCGCTCAGTGACATTTGCTCCCAGGGACATTTGCGCTCAGTGACATTTGCTCCCAGGGACATTTGCACCCAGCGACACTTGCGCTCAGAGACATTTGCTCCCAGGGACACTTGCACCCAGGGACACTTGCACCCAGGGACATTTGCACCCAGCGACACTTGCGCTCAGAGACATTTGCTCCCAAGGACAGTTGCACCCAGTGATACTTGCGCTCACTGACATCTGCTTCCAGCGACACTTGCACCCAGCGACACTTGCGCTCAGTGACATTTGCTCCCAGGGACACTTGCGCTCAGTGACATTTGCTACCAGGGACATTTGCACCCAGCGACACTTGCGCTCACAGACATTTGCTCCCAGGGACACTTGCACCCAGGGATATTTGCACCCAGCGACACTTACGCTAAGCGACACTCGCTCCCTCGGACACTTACACCCAGCGACACTTGCGCTCAGTGACATTTGTCCCAGGGACACTTGCACCCAGGGACAATTGCTCCCAGGGACATTTGCGCTCAGTGACATTTGCTCCCAGGGACATTTGCGCTCAGTGACATTTGCTCCCAGGGACATTTGCACCCAGCCACACTTGCGCTCAGAGACATTTGCTTTCAGGGACACTTGCACCCAGGGACACTTGCACCCAGGGACATTTGCACCCAGCGACACTTGCGCTCAGAGACATTTGCTCCCAAGGACAGTTGAACCCAGTGATACTTGCGCTCACTGACATCTGCTTCCAGCGACACTTGCACCCAGCGACACTTGCGCTCAGTGACATTTGCTCCCAGGGACACTTGCGCTCAGTGACATTTGCTACCAGGGACAATTGCACACAGGGACATTTGCTCCCAGGGACACTTGCGCTCAGTGACATTTGTCCCAGGGACACTTGCTCCCAGGGACATTTGCGCTCAGTGACATTTGCTCCCAGGGACATTTGTGTTTAGTGACATTTGCTCCTAGGGACATTTGCGCTCATTGACATTTGTCCTAGGGACAATTGCTCCCAGGGACATTTGCGCACAGTGACATTTGCTCCCAGAAACACTTGCGCTCAGTGACATTTGCTCCCAGGGACACTTGCGCTCAGTGACATTTGCTCCCAGGGACATTTGCACCCAGCGACGCTTGCGCTAAGTGACATCTACTCCCAGCGAGACTCGCTCTCAGGGACACTTGCACGCAGCGACACTTGCGCTCAGTGACATCTGCTCCCAGCAACACTTGCTCCCAGGGACACTTGATCCAGGGACTTTTGGTCCCAGGGACACTGCGCTCAGTGACATTTGCACCCAGCGACGCTTGCGCTAAGTGACATCTACTCCCAGCGACACTCGCTCCCAGGGACACTTGCACGCAGCGACACTTGCGCTCAGTGACATCTGCTCCCAGCAACACTTGCTCCCAGGGACACTTGATCCAGGGACTTTTGGTCCCAGGGACACTGCGCTCAGTGACATTTGCTCCCAGGGACACTTGCGCTCAGTGACATTTGTCCCATTTGCGCTCAGTGATATTTGCTCCCAGGGACATATGCACCCAGGGACATTTGCGCTTAGTGACATTTGATCCCAGGGAGATTTGTGTTTAGTGACATTTACTCCTAGGGACATTTGCGCTCAGTGAAATTTGTCCCAGGGACACTTGCACCCAGGGACAATTGCTCCCAGGGACATTTGCGCTCAGTGACATTTGCTCCCAGGGACAATTGCTCTCAGTGACATTTGCTCCCAGCGACACTTGCAATCAGTGACCTTTGCTCCTAGCGACATTTGCGGCCTGCGACACTTGCTCCCAGGGGCATTTGTACCGAAAGTCACTTGCGCCCAGAGACATTTGCTCCCAGGGACAGTTGCACCCAGCGACACTTGCGCTCAGTCACATCTGCTTCCAGCGATACTTGCTCCCAGGGACATTTGCTCCCAGGGACACTTGCACCCAGGGACATTTGCTCCCAGGGACACTTGTACACAGTGACAATTGCTCCCAGCGACACTTGCGCTCAGTGACATTTTCTCCCAAAGACAGTTGCGCTCAGTGACATTTGCTCCCAGCGACACTTGCGCACAGTGACATTTGCTCCCAGCGACACTTGCGCTCAGTGACATTTGCTCCCAGCGACACTTGAGTGTCATTTGCTCCCAGGGACATTTGCTCTGAGGAACATTTGCGCTCAGTGACATTTGCTCCCAGGGATATTTGCCCTGATTGACATTTGCTTCCAGCGACACTTACGCTCAGTGACATTTGCTCCCTGCGACATTTGCACCCAGTGACGCTTGCGCTAAGTGACATCTACCCCCAGCGACACTTGCACCCAGCGACACTTGTGCTCAGTGACATCTGCTCCCAGCAACACTTGCTTCCAGGGACACTTGCGCTCAGTGGCATTTGGTCCCAGTGTCATTTGCTCCCAGAGACACTTGCGCTCAGTGACATTTGCTCCCAGGGACACTTGCCCTCAGTGACATTTGTCCAAGGGACAATTGCATCCAGGGACAATTGCTCCCAGGGACATTTGCCCTCAGTGACATTTGCTCCCAGGGACACTTGCACCCAGGGATAATTGCTAACAGGGACACTTGCACCCAGGGACATTTGCGCTTAGTGACATTTGCTCCTAGGGACACTTGCGCTCAGTGACCTTTGTCCCAGGGACATTTGCGCTCAGTGACATTTGGTCCCAGGGACATTTGCTCTCAGTGACATTTGCTCCCAGCGACACTTGCGCTCAGTGACATTTGCTTTCAGTGACATTTGCTCCTAGGAACATTTGTGCTCATTGACATTTGCTCCCAGGGACAATTGCTCCCAGAGACAGTTGCTCCTAGCGACACTTGCAATCAGTGACATTTGCTCCTAGCGACATTTGCGGCCTGCGACACTTGTTCCCAGGGACATTTGTACCCAACGTCACTTGCGCTCAGAGACATTTGCTCCTAGGGACAGTTGTACCCAGCGACACTTGCGCTCAGTCACATCTGCTTCCAGCGACACTTGCTCCCAGGGACATTTGCTCCCAGGGACACTTGCACCCAGGGACATTTGCTCCCAGGGACACTTGCGCACAGTGACATTTGCTCCCAGCGACACTTGCGCTCAGTGACATTTGCTCCCATTAATATTTGCTCTCAGTGACACTTGAACCCAGGGACATTTGCACCCAGCGACACTTGCCCTCAGTGACATTTGCTCTTAGCGACATTTGCGGCTTGCGACACTTGCTCCCGGGGACATTTACTCCCAGCGACACTTGCACCCAGGGAAATTTGCTCCCAGGGACATTTGCGGTCAGTGACATTTGCTCCCAGGGACATTTGCTCCCAGGGACAGTTGCGCTCAGTGACATTTGGTCCCAGTGACATTTGTTCCCAGGGACACTTGCGCTCAGTGACATTTGCTCCCAGGGACACTTGCGCTCAGTGACATTTGCTCCCAGGGACATTTGCACCGAGGGACATTTGCACCCAGGGACATTTGCTCCCAGGGACACTTTCGGTCATTGACATTTGCTCCCAGGGACACTTGCGCTCAGTGACATTTGTCCCAGGGACACTTGCACCCAGGGACACTTGCACCCAGGGACATTTGCACCGAGGGACATTTGCACCCAGGGACATTTGCTCCCAGGGACACTTTCGGTCATTGACATTTGCTCCCAGGGACACTTGCGCTCAGTGACATTTGTCCCAGGGACACTTGCACCCAGCGACACTTGCACCCAGGGACAATTGCACCCAGGGACAATTGCTACCAGGGACACTTGCACCCAGGAACAATTGCTCCCAGGGACATTTGCGCTCAGTGACATTTGCTCCCAGGGACACTTGCACCCTGGGACAATTGCTCCCAGGGACATTTGCGCTTAGTGACATTTGCTCCTAGGGACACTTGCTCCCAGGAACATTGGCGCTCAGTGACATTTGCTCCCAGGGACACTTGCACCTAGGGACAATTGGTCCCAGGGACACTTGCACCCAGGGACAATTGCTCCCAGGGACATTTGCGCTCAGTGACATTTGCTCCCAGGGACACTTGCACCCAGGGACAATTGCTCCTATTAATATTTGCGCCACCTTAATGTTGTTGAAGAGTGGAACAACAAACGGAGCATCTCGCTTCGGTGACCTAATCCTAGAATTAAAGAATTGATAAGTGATTTCAAAACTGAAGCGGAAATACAGCTTGTGCATACATGAAGATGCAATTAAACCTTGGATGGAAGAGAGGGAAATGCACATAGTCTATATGAAACTGGCCGAGAGAAATAATAGAACGGTCAAGAAGTATGAAGAAGCCTGTGACATAAGGACGTGTCTTTGCACTCTGTCCTACTTACAAAATCAGACTAGGTTCAAACTGAATACGCTAAATATTATGATAATATTTGTAGATAGTCCTTAGTTTATCAAAAAAAAAAAAAAAAAAAAAAATTAATAACATTAAATTATAAAAAAAGAAATTAACACAATATACTATCATTTAAAAAAGTTAAAAAAACAAAAATGATGGCTCTTTTACCTAATTTTAAACACGCCTAAATGA
Source organism: Prosapia bicincta (assembly GCA_036971475.1). Taxonomy (NCBI): domain Eukaryota; kingdom Metazoa; phylum Arthropoda; class Insecta; order Hemiptera; family Cercopidae; genus Prosapia; species Prosapia bicincta. Next base: position 64,840,106 of record JBAIZL010000005.1, on the reverse strand, counting down.
TAGAAAGCTAATTTTCCAAAATAGAGAAACTGGGTTTCTTTCACTTAGCCAATCTAAAGCCTGGACAAAGTGTGATGGGAGTTTTAGAGGCTTTAATCGTAGGCCTACTTAATACAAGAAATAATGCGGGTCTCCCAAACGCAGGTATATTTTGGGTAACTTGGGCGCCACTGTCGCTTTTTACCACAGGCGTAAGTTCATTTGGTGCATCTGTCGCATATTCATTTGCGTCTGGCGCTCCATAGTGGAACTTTTCCTTATACAAATTATACTTTAATCGATATAATAGATTTAAATTAGATATAAATAGATATCTGGCCAGTTTTTATTGACTCAAAAACCGTTTGAGTGACCCTGAGAAATTCTATTTTTTCTAGACACTATTACTTTTAGATACAAAATACGATTATTTTTCATTGTTTAAATACAATAAATTATACACCAGTTTAAATCTGAGATATCTAGCTTTCGTTTTAGTCCGTAATATATTAATATAAAACTTCCAACAAATAATATCGTCCAATAAAATATTAACGTGCACTGAATAGGCCTATCACTTTCTGGACGGGCTGAGTACATAATATTTTCAATTTTCTACTACTAGAAATCAAAAGTTTAATTGTTTTGTTATTTTTCATACTTTTCAAAATAAGATTATATTTTTTTTATTAAGTAAAAATACCAATGTTTTTTCTACAATAAAATATAGATAATATGTGAGATACATAATTACTTAGCCTCTTTATTCGCTTGCTTCTTAGCTTGATTTCTTCATAAGTTTGTTCTTGAAATTTGGTGAAAAAACGTATTTTGTAAATTTATATTGTAAATTTCTTATCTTTAATTAAAAAACCTTATATTTTTATTTTCAAAACTATATTGTTCAGCTCATAAAAATATAGCCTTCATTTCTGTAAAACATTTATTACTGCTAATTTTACTTACTTTAAAATTTGAAAACTAAACAAATTAATTGTTGGTCTTTTACTAATAATATTTGAAACTTTTACTGAAATATTTTTATACAATTTAAAAAATCGTACTCTATATACTTTCCTGAAATAGAATATATATATATATATATATATATATATATATATATATATATATATAGTAGACTGTCTACTACAACCCCCGGTCAGTGATGCCCGATAATGGAGATACTACCAATCTTTGAAAGTTAACTCGCATAAATACCAAGTAAGATTCTTGTTTAAGTACATATAGTGAAAGTGATAAGTGAATACAAAAAACAGTGTTGCAAAACCTAGAAATATATATATATATATATATATATATATGCAAACTTTACACGTAAACTGAATAAGTTATTGACCTTATGATTTAACAACTACTACAACTGACAAAACACTGCCACTATAAGAGGTTAGACCACGCCAGATGTTATCAACCCTAATACACAGAGCGTAATAATTTATTCAATTTATCTTTGTAAATCTCCCCCGCTAGTTGCCTGTCGTTGAATACTAGAATTGGATGGTTTTAGAGTGTTGGCTATCCCAGTCTATGTTAGGACTTTTTAGTAGACCTAACCTTGTTAAAACTAGATGTAATTTAAAAGTCGCTAGGCGGAAGGCTAGACAAGACACTAACAGTAGCAAAATTTAAGCGATTGCTTTCCATAGGAATATTAATTTCTCTTTGTCAGAACTAAAACTAAGCTTCCTCGTGCTTCTGGGCGAAATATAGTATTTATAAACCCACCTGGACGATTTAATTACAGGTGACCTTTGGGAAATTGCTGTTTGTAGCGTACGAAATCGACAAACAGGAAAAACTGCACATCCGGTTCGAAAATAGCATTGTTTTAACATTAACGGCAAACAGACTTACAGAACCGTGTTACAAAACAGGTACGGGCAATGATGTTTGCCGAGGGCGGCAGAATTATCAAGCAATAAATACGCCTGATTTCCGTTTTACATAATTTCCTCCAAAATGATTTTATATTCAATTTTCCGTCTGTTTAATACAAAACACATGCTCAATCTTAGACAGCACAAAAGGGTTATTCTAACATAGAAAGAGAATAGGGTATTATAAGTTGCCATATATAGTCCAATAGTGACTATGTTAAGGGGGATAAAAAGGCCAACCAATCGGAGATTGTAAAATTATAAAGGTATTTTTAAAGGCGAGACCTCAGGCAGGTCGTTTCCGCTTTCGCCTATTAAAATATAGAAATCATTGGGTTCGCGGCAATAGCATACAACGCACTAAAAGCTGGCAACGGATCGGGTTCTCAAATTATTTATTAATTTATGAATTTAGTCAAATTACCTCATTTTTATCTATATTTATTTAAAAAACTATAATTAGATGGTTTAAATAGAGCGTTTATATATCTTAGGGTTGGTATTGGCTTATCTGACATAATCGGTTGATATGTAATTGGACTGGTGGTAGATAATGTTACAGGGGTCAAAATATTCTTGTCCCCAAAATGTGCATTTATCAGGCGCGGCAATGAGAATTCTGTCTTCCCGCTCGGTCGCTCCTCATAATTGCTTTAGGCTGTGGACATACAGAAGGCAACTGGTGACGGCAACCTAACGCAAACTTGAGTTGCTATTGGAAAAGTTGCTAGTCGGTTTACAAGATTGTTCATATAAAGTTGCTAGTTTAGTTGTCAGAGGTGGATACATCCTTGTGTATATTTTAAGAAAGAAGCTACAAAAACATTACAAAAAAGACAATTCGGTGTAGGTCTACAATTCTATAACTTTTTAATCACTTAAAACAATAGTTTATGAGAATCCGAACTTTAAATTTAGTAAATTTGTTAAAACTTACTGAGACAGAACGTTTTCGATCGCTATGTGCCGATCTTCATCAGTGTCTTATGTTTGGAGTTATTGGGTCAAGCGGTGACGGTTTTAAAAGTAGGTTTACAGTACAAACATACTAAACGAACAAACACAATACAAATCACACATACTATTTCATACTATCGAAACCTATCTTTAAAACCGTCACAGCTTGACCCAATAACTCCAAGCATAAGACACTGAAGAAGATCGGCACATAGCGATCGAAAACGTTCTGTCTCAGTAAGTTTTAACAAATTTACTAAATTTAAAGTTCGGATAGTCATAAACTATTGTTTTAAGTGATTAATAAGATTCACCGAACGTAATGGACTACAACATTCAACAGTTCTATAACGTCATTCATGCGAGACAAAGTCAACACATTTCTGTGCAAAACTTATGAATTTACCCAGACAAATTTTTTAATTATTATCGTATGAGCATTAGCATTTACGACTACTAACTTAAAATGAGTAATGTATTTGAGAACATCAAGAAAAAATCAAATATTGCCGAGAACCGATTTCACTTGGAGAAAGACAAAACACTCAGCTAAGGTTAATTGCTCATTTAATAAGTATTTCTTTTTATGTATAACTGCAACACTTTAAATAACATTATATTGCAATAAAATACAAATGAGTTTTAAAAAAAATCAAATTTTATAGTTCAGGTGCCGATTTCATTTATTTTGAAAAAAATTGTTGGTAATCATTCATATCGTCTTGAAGTTGTTGGATACACAAATCATGACCAGAACCAGCAATATTTTGTTTTTCTGACACACTGTACCAGTATAAATGCACTACATAATAAAAGACTATTCACAGAAACAGAAACACAAAATATACAAATAAAAATAATTAATATTTAAATACGATAGCACTCTTGAGAAACGCAAACACAACACAACAAATACTGCTGGCAATCAGAGCAACGAGTTTACAGCATGCGGTGACCCGAGCAACTCTAGTTTCTGTGTCACTCGCTAGTCGCGTTGCTATCACTTCGCTATGAATATGTGCATTCAACTCTATACGCTGTGTAAAAGTAACTCAAGTTTGCGTTGCGTTGCCGTCACCAGTTGCATTCTGTATGTCCGCAACCTTATGCTGTTAATGCATAAAACTACAGGTGATATAGGCCTATTCAGTATAGAATAGAGTTGTCACAAGAAGTAGACTGCGTCACACATCATGTTACCTTACGTTAGGAAACTTTATGTATTTTTCTAACCAAACCCATAGCCAGAACTTTGTAATGCGGTGTAGCCATCTTGTTTTTTGTTTATAGTTTCAAGGGTATCAGCCAATATGTTTATTTCGCTCACAAATGGCGGCAAATTTAGGACATAGAAATGATAGTAAAACCCCATAGAAAGAGGGTGTATGTAAAGGCATCACGTGCCCAGGGCACGTCTCGCTATTGAGGTCATAAAGAAATGTTTACCCTCTACACCAGGGGTGCACAATCCGCTGCCCGCGACATGGTTTTTTGCGGCCCGGGGACAACTCTAAAATGTTGCTTGAATGTAGTGAAATGTAATGCTATTCCATAGGGAAAGGCATAAGCGAGCACATTTTGATCATATATACATTGCACAACCAATACTGACGTGGTTATGGAAATCTTTAATCTTAATGCACTCTATGTGTACGTGAAGAAATTGATATTTTTCTTTCTGATCGTGGTATTACGGTATTCGAGTTTAAAAATGCAGACCGGTTATGTGACAGCATTTTATGTCGATATAATGCATCATATGACTTAGCATTTTATGTCGATATAATGCATCATATGACTAAGCATTTTATGTCGATATAATGCATCATATGACTTAGCATTTTATGTCCATATAATGCATCATATGACTTAGCATTTTATGTCGATATAATGCATCATATGACTTAGCATTTTATGTCCATATAATGCATCATATGACTTAGCATTTTATGTCGATATAATGCATCATATGACTTAGCATTTTATGTCCATATAATGCATCATATGACTTAGCATTTTATGTCGATATAATGCATCATATGACTTAGCATTTTATGTCGATATAATGCATCATATGACTTAGCATTTTATGTCGATATAATGCATCATATGACTAAGCATTTTATGTCGATATAATGCATCATATGACTTAGCATTTTATGTCCATATAATGCATCATATGACTTAGCATTTTATGTCGATATAATGCATCATATGACTTAGCATTTTATGTCGATATAATGCATCATATGACTTAGCATTTTATGTCGATATAATGCATCATATGACTTAGCATTTTATGTCGATATAATGCATCATATGACTTAGCATTTTATGTCGATATAATGCATCATATGACTTAGCATTTTATGTCGATATAATGCATCATATGACTAAGCATTTTATGTCGATATAATGCATCATATGACTTAGCATTTTATGTCCATATAATGCATCATATGACTTAGCATTTTATGTCGATATAATGCATCATATGACTTAGCATTTTATGTCGATATAATGCATCATATGACTTAGCATTTTATGTCCATATAATGCATCATATGACTTAGCATTTTATGTCGATATAATGCATCATATGACTAAGCATTTTATGTCGATATAATGCATCATATGACTTAGCATTTTATGTCCATATAATGCATCATATGACTTAGCATTTTATGTCGATATAATGCATCATATGACTTAGCATTTTATGTCGATATAATGCATCATATGACTTAGCATTTTATGTCGATATAATGCATCATATGACTTAGCATTTTATGTCGATATAATGCATCATATGACTAAGCATTTTATGTCGATATAATGCATCATATGACTTAGCATTTTATGTCCATATAATGCATCATATGACTTAGCATTTTATGTCGATATAATGCATCATATGACTTAGCATTTTATGTCCATATAATGCATCATATGACTTAGCATTTTATGTCCATATAATGCATCATATGACTTAGCATTTTATGTCGATATAATGCATCATATGACTTAGCATTTTATGTCCATATAATGCATCATATGGACGAATTGAATACCAAACTTCAAGGCAGAGATAATTTAATTCATTGTCAGTGAGTGTATAAGAACGTTTGAAAAGAAGTTGTAAGTGTGGGGCGCCCAAATGGAAAATGGAGTTCTGGTTAACTTCCCTTCGCTTATTGATATGAACAATTATCAAAAGAGAAACAGTATAACTTTCCCTTTAAAATTCCCTCTAAAATAAACACTTTCCAGAATTCATGTTTTTTATTTTCAAGTTAAAAGTTGTTTTATGTTTTGAATCGTGGTGTAGTATGATTAATAAGTAAGTGTAGTAAACTTTAAATACTTGCTGCAAGTAGCAACATTGTAACATTAACAAGATAAATAATATTCGAGCTGGCTTGTGAGTGAAAGTTATAATTAAATAATAAAAATATGGCACAACTCACAAATATACAATTTTTTATTTAAAACGCGTTTCAACGACTACTTTGTCGTCATCCTCAGTGAAAATACACAAATGAAATTAACTAAAAAATATAGGCTATATATATTAAACATAACCTATAAAGTTTTAGCAAAAGTAAAAACAAAAGTTTTCACTGAGGATGACGACAAAGTAGTCGTTGAAACGCGTTTGAAATAAAAAATTGTATATTTGTGAGTTGTACCATATTTTTATTATCTAATTAACAAGATAGATAATTTGATATCTGGATACGTTGTTACAGGTATGTAGGGTGTCATAAATTGTTAAGTGGCAGTGTATGTATGGGGATGTACGCTTACATTATAATTTAAAATGTAGCCTATATTATTTGAAAGTTAACCACTACTATATAAGACGTATTCCAATTGTTGAACTCGAGAAATTTTAATCCTGCGACCCGGCTCGAGAAAAATGAACACTTAATCGGCCCACCGTTCCAAAAAGGTTAAGCATCCCTGCTCTACACCCTTCTTGTGAGAAGAAGGGTAAGGAAGAATAAATGGCTTAGAATTTAAGAAAGTTAATGGTCTCAGGATGGTGGGGAAAAGGTAACATTATGCCTTCTGATGGGCAGTTTTGCTTATCAGAAGTTACTGTTCTCAAAGAGGTTGAAGAATGACGTCTAAATGCTACCCTATATTATATATAACGTAATAGTTTTTTAACGACTTCAGTAAAGGTTACGTTTAAAAAAAGTATATTTACTTTAATTACAAACAACACAATCCCTATCAAAATTTAAACTGACCGGATATCCTAGACTTGCTGGTATCCTAGAATGACCGCCAGTACAAACACTACCCTTCGGAGCTAACCTTAACCATCAATGCAATCAAAGGTTGCAGATATCACACATTGAAGGTCGCAAGGTTGCTTCTTGGTAGCCTACCAAGATGAGAGCATTAATTTGACACTTAAGATAGTTTCGTTTACATATTCCAGCTACTAGATACAGAATTACATTAGCAATTACCATTCTAGCATAAAATCTTCCATTTTATACTGGTACAAAAGCCCCCGCACCCACTGTATAGTCTGCATACGGTATCCAGTTGCTTGTGTGGTTTCAATACACACTCGACTTTTTATAAACTGCTGTAAGCAGTTGGATGTTTGACAGAGTTTGTTGACCTAGCGTAGTGGGTGCGTCCCAGTCGCGACGACACCGCTCTCTACATGACCTTGGCCAATTTTCGAACTGTCGGCTGCGCCTTAACACAAACTAAAGTTAGGACCGGATCCGTGATTTTTTATTGACGCCTAATGACCCGTTGTTGACTTTAAAGTAAATATGTTAACAGCTGAATAAGATACGGCGATTTCTGCGGATTTTAATGACATGATATTCGTTTTATAGATTAAAGTAGGAAGTTAATCTAAACAGTGTCAATAAACTACGCCATGTTACCATACAATTTGTTTCTATCGTACAAATGTCTGATATGAATACTTACGTATATAGATGCACATAAATAAATAGCTTTCGAGTAGAAAACAATGACCTGCGACAGCTTAAAATATATCTGAAGCTCGTTATGCTTACCTTCCGCACATTGTTTTAACTCAGTAAAATTACAACTTGCTTAACTTAATATTTAAATAAACACCGAAACTTTCATCAGTTATGTCGTAGGCATATGGGCGTGTGCGACATTTTAACCATTTTCATTTCGTAAACTCCATACAGCTTGACTTTACTGGATTTTACCATGGATTTTACTACTCATGATTTTGGCGTAAACTTTTAGGCCTGCCTTTTGGAAAAGTAAGACTTACTAAATTCATAATTAATTACAGTACGCTTATAATACTGAGATTTAATACTGTTAATGTGAAATGAATTAGAGATACTATAGCCCACTGTATTATAATAGTCAACGATTTTATATAATTTTTTAATAATAAATATACTTTTAAAAATGTTCTTACTGTTTTTTGATAAGTATTATTATTCCTACTTATAAATACTACTCTTTGTTTTAAAGAAAATAATTCTACTTCGAATAAATTAAATTTAATAACATTTCAACTTATATGATTAATCTTGTTGAACTTACAGCTGAAGTAAATTTCGTAAAATATTTACCGAGGCATAACCTTTTCGATAACACTGAATCTTCATAAAGATATCATCACCTGTTCGATAAAGCGATCTTCATCAGTGCATTTGAATATTAAGATCGCTTAGTGGGAACTTTATTTCTTAGTACGTTTGTTATTATAAATTTCTTTAATTATAAGTTCGGCAGTCGTAAATCAATTCCTTCTATTATTTCACTCTCCTTTATATATGTAGGCCTTTACACACACACACACACACACACACACACACACACACACACACACACACACACACACACACACACACACACACACACACACACACACACACACACACACACACACACACACACACACACACACACACACACACACACACACATACAGTATATATTGTAAACATTTTAAAACGTTAATAAAATACCTTTTATTCATCCACTTAAGTTCAAATACATTTTTTTTAAACTTGTAATTAATGTTTGTTAAACTTAACACTTGATGTTAATACAGTTTTTTCAAATGAATAAATTTCAGTTTTATATGGGAGAAAAACTTTTCACAAAACGGGGAAGGTATACAGTATAGTTATTTCGTTCCATCTGGTTTAAAATAAGTGACAATATTGAGTACATGATTTCATAAACCGTTATAGGTTATGTGGTAGAACAGCTGTTTTAACGCAAAGGGTATATAACTTTATTTATATTGATTGTAATGATTTAATAAAGATGAACTAAAATATAATTTCTCGTTATTGATCTAAGCAGATATAGCTTTAAAATTCTTTTGTTTATATTACTTGTTTTTGGAGTACAAAATTAAACGTTTCTGTATAATTGTCACGCACAACAAAATTCACCATTATATTTTCTTATCGACGATGCGCCGATGCCATCCTTTTAAGTTTTGCTTTTATTTATTATATACCTAGTGACTTTTTATTAAATTATTACAATTAATAGATAAAGTAACTTAATGTATACGTTAAAGCGTTCTACCATATAACCTTTAACGTTAAATCAGCTGTTTTATGAAATAAGTTATCACTTATTTTAAGCCAAATGGGACTAAATAGCTATATTACATAAGATGATCCTTTTGTGAAAAGTTTTTCTCCCATACAAAACTAAAGTTGATTATTTAAATTTAATTAATGAATTTATGTTTGAAAAAAAACTGTACCGGTATTGTCATCAAGCTGCATCCACTACCAGTTTAAAAAAATGTATTTGAACTTGAGTGGATGAATAAAATGTATTTTATTAACGATTGAAAATTTAAACAAGACACACACACACACACACACACACACACACACACATATATATATATATATATATATATATATATAAATTACTTACATTTTAATGTACTTAAACAAGAATTTGACTTGATGTATATGCGAGTCGACTTTCGAGGTCTTTAATTATGTGTCCTCATCTTCGATTTGATGCTCCTCCAAAAATTTCACTTAATGTAACCAGTTAATGCAGGTCACACTTCAAAAAATTCATATTTTTGCTATAAAAAATTTTTACTTTGTTATTTCTACGTATTTTCTACTTTCAGCGGGTCACGTACTACCTACAGAGCCGGATTTAGACGTCCTGTAGATTTAACCAACGCAAGGTGGGCACAAAACAAAAGTTATGGACATCTTATTTAGAGAATTTATATTTTGACGATTTGGGCTTGGCTTTCTCATTTGGAACAATCATGCAACGTAGAAAACCTTGAACAATCAGTCTCTTCCATACAGGCAACTTAGGCGGCTGCCTAGGGTGCAAAAATTTGGTGAAATAAACAATTAAGGTTTTTATTTACATTTGGGAATTTAAAAATATAAAGTTCAATAAAAATGTGTACTTCCCCGCTCTACTAGCATAGGCAGGTGATGAAAGGGGAAGGGTAATTTATTTTATTTAAATAAACATATTTCCGAAGCTCTACCCCCGGAAGGCACTTGAATGGCAGCAAGGGCGCCAAAAACTCTAGAGAGGTACCAATGAAATTCCAAAGCAATTTGACTCTTTGATCTTTTCTTTATCTACACATTCATTTAATTTTTAAACAAATACCTATTAGAGCGAAGTAAAAGCTCCGTATATTTAGGTAACACTGTCCTTTCACTGAAAGGTAGGGCCTAATGCTGATCAATGGTTTAGTTGCTGCGAAAACGGAAGACAATATAGTGTGCCCCAGCTCCTACGGTGTCGTGACAATCGCGTACACCTTTCTAAGAACAGCTGACACGTTAAATGTAGTCAATTATATTACGATTACTTGCAAAGATTTGTATTGTTATTATTTTAAAACTGATTCCCATCACACTTTATCCAGGCTTTGGACTGGCTAAACAACTGTGAAGTAACAGTTATTTAGGCGTGTTTAAAATCAGCCAAGAAGTATCGTCATTGTAAATATTTACATATTTACTACAGCCCGGTTGGGTCTCGACTTCCTTAACAATGTCCCGCCATGTACTTCTGTCTTTGGCCTTCCGTTTCCATGCTGTAACGCCGTGTATCCTTAAATCTTCTTCAAAGTCCTACAGCCAACGTCTTCTTGGTCGGCTAACTCTTCTTTTGTCAATCATAGTGAGATTTCAGTGTAGACCTAGGTATACATTAGTACGAAAAAACTTTGTTTGGTGATACCAGAATATTTGAAAACGTGCCTAATGGACTATCTATGGCTTATACCCATGACAATATTGCTGTAACAGATGAGAACTTTCAAAAAAGTCTCGTAGACTCAATATTTCTTTGTAGATTTAAAGTGAGAAAATTAAAATTTAAAGTTTGGTTTTAACACCATGTTATTTCTTGCAAGTCTAGCCTGATTGCCTAAATAAATGATTTCTATGCAAGTACAAAATGTTTCACAAAATGCAGGCTACACACTTAAGTTTAATGTTTAAACTCTTCAAATTTGGAGTGTATTTAAATTAGGAACAAATTTAATCCAAGCATTTTGTCAACTTGTGTATTATAAAACGGCGTAAAGTGTAATTTTTTTTTAAATTTTGCTTGGGCTATACAACTAAAAAAGATTTTTGACTGCGCCTTTTGTCTGGTGCAAACGACTAGTTAAAAATTTTAGTTAGGTTACCTGGGCTGAATATTAACTGATCCCAGAAGGCGAAGCAGTGTAAGGCAAATACTGCCTTTTGACTGGCCGTGTAGCTCCTATGTACATGAAATATCTGTAAATTATTTCTTCTACCTACTTCGCCATTAGTTACAATAACAACAACACGTGTTCCGTGTTTTATGTTGAATTTTATATCGTGTGCTGTGTATTATAAACTTATTATTATCTTGAACTATTTTGTGTTTTCTATTTTTTTTTCTTGTCAAAATTATTATGGTTTGCCTACCACCAAATAATTATTATAACTTATTAAACTTTTGCTATTACTTGCGACCAGACGTTTTGTTAACTAAAAGTTGTTAAATTGTTAACTTACACTTGGAGGAAACGTTTTTGTCTTACGATTTCTCACGTCTTGGAGAAGTCGTAAGACGAAAACGGTTCCAAGTGCAAGTTAACAATTTAACAACTTTTAGTTAACAAAAAGTCTGGTCGCAAGTAATTGAAATTGTGTAATACGTAGCCTAATTAACAACCAGCTCGTCATGAACAGCAACAACATTTCGATATATCATTATAAAATAATGGAGGAAGGAATTCTTGGAATATATGTTTTAAATACAATTATATTTCTTGGCGCGAATTAAACACTCCAATTTTTAACTATATTAATATAAACATTTCATTTCCGGTAGGTGCAGGGCTTTTGGGTATTTTATTTTAGAATGCTCCAAATTCAACGGGATTTCGTAAACAGGCGAAATTTGACGTCCTTAGGCAAATTTCAAAATTTGTTTACCTCATTTCCATCATTTTTTAGTATTTGAGGCCCATGTAATTTATTTTGAGGCTTGCATGTCTGAGGCCGAAATAATTTTTTCTAAAGGCACTACGATTTTGACTAGTAAAAAAACCCACTTTTCTTGTGTGGAGTTCCAAGGAATAAATCTGTACTGTAGCTCAGAGCATAGGTTGACGAAAGCAATCTATGACAACAGGATGTTAGTCTATATTGGATTCAAGTTCTACAAACAATTTAAAATAGCCTAATAGGCTTAAGTTTTTTATAACTTCGGGAAACACGCGACTTCAATCTTCCAGTTGACAAACAGTTTAACGACTAAAATTTCCAGGCTTTATTAAACAAACTAGGGGTATTGTTTGCCAATTGCAGAGGAAATTTTTGTTATTAGGAAAGGCAATACAATCTCCTAACGATTTAAATAGACACATCTTGTGACTAAAATTGGAAAATAATATCGTATCTTACATATAAATAAGTAATATAAAAGTTTTTTTAAAAAAGCCAATCTTGGATCAAGAAAGAAAATTTTATCCTAGTTTCTTTTTATTTTATAATTACAATAATATAAACTTGTATATACATATGTCAGAATAACAATATTAAGTGGTAAAATAGAAAGGGAATTTCCTTGCAATTTTCCATTTCCCTTTCTATGTATGGTGTTGAACTATTATTTTTGTTTATTACTATTTATACGCTTTCTTTTTTTGTCGCTTTCATTGTGTTGTAGTTTCGCTACCACGTCAGTTATCGTGTCGCACTCGCTTGTCGTGTGCCAGATTTGGAAACGTCGGGTCGCGTCTATTTGTGGAATTATTTAGTGAATTTGTTTTGTTTAGTTTTATTTTTTAATTTAAAAGATTATTCGTCTGAAATTGGGTTTTTTAAAATTTAGTGGATATTGTTTAACATGAAGAATACTTGTGCGTTCGCGCGCGCGTGTGTTTGTGTGTGTTTGAGCTCATATTTAATAAAATTCTAGTGTTTTCGGATTGAAGGAAAATGTAGGTAAACAATAAAAAGAATGTATGTAATTTTATAGTACGTAATTTAATTCAACTAGCCTAAAAATCTGGTTAACCGTATTAAATCATACTGTTTACACTTTAAACATGAAACTGATGTTTTCTGAAGTGTTGGGTTTTGACCCCGCACTGCAGCCCAGTCCACCCTAGCGAACTCTAGGTCAGAGACACGGTTAAACCTCACGCACTGTACATACACCATACTGATTTATAAGTTTACAGTATAGCCGTAATTAGTGTAAAATTTTCTATGTGGAACGTAACCCCCCCCCCTTTCCATACAGTTGGTTTCAGTATTCGCGGTAAGTTCCGAGAACATAGCCCCAGCGAATAACGATGTACTACTATATACAAAACTTCTTTCACAATTCTACAAATAATAAGGGTCTATATATTTAATTACTTAAATGGTTAACGTATTATATCAGTAATAATTTTGTACAGAGTAAAATTTTACAACTTTGAACATTCATATAAATTTATTGAATGAAGCTACAGCGTTGGTTTAGATTTAGTGTTACAGTAAAAGCTCAAATATCCGGCACCCATCGGGGTCGGCATGTTGTCGGTTATAGAAAATTTCCGGATAATAGAACCTAACCTATATAGACTACGTACTGTGCAGAAGTAAAGAATAGACATAAAGATCACCTTATACCCTAATACTGATTGTATGGAAAAATTAGAGAACACTGTAACACCTATTTCACACTGTTCATAGAGAGAGAGGTTTATCCAGTATCTGATTGAAAAATCTGTTTATCTATAAGTAACAACATATAATTGAGTACGTTTTTACATATAAAGTTCGGATATTCATAAACTAATTTTAAAGTGATTAATTAAGTTTCACCGAATGTAATGGACTACAAAATTCAAGAGTATAACATATAGGTAATACTACCTATAGCTAATAAGTGTCATCTTTTGACTTAATATTGGTCATTACTTTACACACCTAGAAATAAAATACAATATAAAAAAATAGGATCTATAATAAACACTTTATTTTTTAAAAATGTATTTTAAAATTAACTTGTTTTGTTACAAAATTTTCTTAACCTTTCTCTCTCACTATTCGAACTCCAAATTTTTATAAATTTGCAAATTATTTCCTTAATTATAAGTTAATCTAAAAATATTAATTTAAAACTGAAGGAAAGGAACTGGGATTTCCAGGTCCCTGACTTGATTAAACTAATTCTGGCAATATTAAAATATAAGCTTGGTGGGGAATTTGAAAGGTACTGCTTCAGTCAAATTAACTTTTATTATTTTCAAAACCAGCTAGGCATTCAAAAAACTCCAAGAGCTATTAATGGTTTCTAACTATATACACAACCAGGGTTTAAGTTTTTCCAGTAAGTTGAATAATTTCTCATTTTGAACAGATAAAATGTGTTTATCTTTCAAAATAATTATTGTTTTTTATAAAATATCGGTTTTAACCTAAAACCTGATTTACTATATTTTAAACTTTTAAAAATAAAGACAATCTAAAATACATGTCTAAATAATGTTCTTTAAATTTAAAAAAACTATCAGATTTCACACAATAAAATAATAAGTGTACACAGTTTAAATAGGTACCTAACCACAATTGAAATTTAACATACAAATTTCTTCAATTCATGTACATTATATTGTATTTTTACCCCACCCTATCACTACTCTGCTCTCTCCGCCGCACCTCTTCTTTAAACACCCACCTCTGGATACTACCTTGCATTATCTATCATAAGTCCGCAGTCTCAACTTTACATTCACAACACATAAAATTAAATATATCAGTTATGGTTCAAGTTGAAAATGGTAGATAAGTGATAAGAGGGCGTTCTCGTATATTGTAAAAGTAATTGTTTTTTTAGTAATGTTTTACCAGATTCATGGCTCTACCATAACTCAAAACCTCCTTTCTACTTTTCTCCCAGGCTATTGTGAAATAACGTTTACCTTAAACCAGAGAGCAAGCAATCATAACACATTGTATCAGCACAATGATATTAATAGGCAATTGATTTTAGACTATAGTTCAAACTAAACCAAACGTGTAGTCTAAAAGTGCTAAACCTTAAACCCCACTATCTTTTATAGCAGAAAATTGTTAGAAGTAAATATATTATTTTTTTAATATACCATATGACTAATAAATATTTACAATATTAAATACAATACTTTAGGATACATTCTTTAAAACTCTTGACAATATATTTAACAGTAAATCTTTTAACTTACTTTTTTCTATTATTTTGAAATTGTTTTATTATTATTTTGAAATAGTGAAATGATTGGCTTATTAGTTAGGCTAATAATTGTATTATTTCGTGCAGTTTTTGTGTTGCACATCTTTAGGTTTAAAAAAATGGTTCAAATCCCAAAAAACAACGATTTACTGTTATTTTTCAACATGTGCGTTCACTCTAGATCAGTGCATTGTTGAATGCAGTAAGTCAGAGCATTGAACAATGCACTGATCTAGTGTGAAATACGCTGGTGAACAATATCAGTAAGTGGTGTTTTTTGTCAAGTGATCAATATAAACATGCATTTGTTTAAAAAAGCGTTACTATTTATTTAAAATAGAACTTAAATCAATAGGGTAACTTTCAGAAATTTAATTATGTTTGACAGTATTTTTTTATGAAGGTTTACAGTGTTATCAAAATATTTCATAATAAAAAAAAACTCTTCCCTAAATAGTTAAAATAATAAAGTAAAATGATAAACTTTTGAAATAACTTGTCATGTCTTGGATTTTACAGGCTGTGTTATTCCACCTGTTGTAAAACCACCTGACTGTGAGGAGGACACTCCCAGTTTTAGTTAAAAACTATGATTATATATTTCAAGTTTTTATTCCCATACTTAATAGAAACTGGGGGCAGAGCTGCCTCTGATTGAAATTGGAAAGGCTCAGGCCTCTTGGAGTTCCAGTGATAGGTAGTAAAACTTGGTAACATTTATTGATTCAATCTTCACATGATCAACTAATTTTTAACTAAAAACACTTGTAAATATGTTACACTTGCCTATAGTAGCACTTAACTTTGTTGAGATGTATCCCATAGACAACTCAACCTGTAACCAACCTCAAGGCTTTTGTAGGTTAGGGTAGAGGTGGATTATCGCCTGTTAAAAACACCGTTAGACAAAGAAGAACACTACCAAGCATTAAACACCGTAAATCATATAGCACAAACCAATAGATACAACACAACAATGATTGAGAAACTATACAACCGCCTATAAAATAAACTCAATAACCCAACACGGCAAACCTATAAAATCCTTAACAATACCACACAGATCACCCAAAACCCTCAAACTAACCAACACAGTTCGAAAATACAATTGCAGAATAGCTTACTCCACACACAACACTCTCAACAAACAATTTAGGACCAACATATAATCGATGAGATATATAACTTTGTTGGTGTTTACCAACCTAATTTGTACTTTTTGCTCCAGTTTTTACATAGGCCAAACAGGGAAGTCATTTTACACACACTACCAAGAACACATAAAAGCACTAACAAACAAAAACGTCCAATCAAACTTCGCCAAACATCTTATATCCACAAACCATAACTACACAAACATATAATCTAACCTTCAAATTCTTCACAAACCAAACAAAAATAACCAACACACTCAACCAAACAATATGAGATATACAATAATTTCAAACTACACCCTACATACATACTCAACACCCAATTTTTTTACTCACATTTTTTGACATATAACTCCTAATACTCACCAAAATAAACCTACATCCTCACCCTAATATTTTACCCCCAACCTAACCTAACCTACAAAAACCTTGAGGTCAGTTACAGGTTAAGTTGAGAATGGGATCGATCTCCCGAAACGGCCGTCCTCAACAATTATAAAAGTAAGTGCTACTATAGGCAAGTGTAACATATTTACAAGTGTTTTTGATTACATTTATTGATTTTGGAGATATCTTGACAGTAGGGACTAGTGAATAAACTAGCATAAAAGACCATTGTGATGACTCTATAAACTGTTATCTTTTTATGCTCTACACTTAAACCGACAAAACAAATATCTAGATTTCACATCACTGTTTTCAACATCAGTTTATCAGTTCGGACACCAAGAATAATAAAGTTTAAATAACATTATAAATAATGTAACATCATAGGTTTGTTTCTTAGGAGCCTATAAAGTAATAAAACATGATATTGTTCATGTAATGTTTAGACATTGGAAATTAAAATTATATTAACACAAAAGGAACACTAAACAATCTAAAAATAGTTCAGCTTAGTTTTATCTAAATGGGCTAAGTTAATCCTTTACAGGTCATAAAGTGGTGTGCTAAGAGTGACAGAAATAGCTTGAAATATTACTGATAAAAGATATCAGCAATTAATTATATATATGGCACGAAAAACCAAATTAATGAAAACAAGTATATTTATTAGTAATAATAAATTTGTAAAGGAATTATACATTTCACGAATAAGTATTGTTCAATTAGTTATTAAAAGTGAGAAATAGGAGAAAGGAAAATAGTAAATAAATAGAAAACAAGTCTTGAATTTTGTAGTCCATTGCATTCGGTGAAACTTATTAATCACTTTTACATTAGTTTATGACTATCCGAACTTTAAATTTAGTAAAAACTTACTGAGACAGAAAGTTTTCAATCACTCCATAGCGATCTTCATCAGTGTCTTCTGCTTGGAGTTGTTATATTAAGCAGTGACGATTTTAAAGGCAGGTTTACGATAGTATTAAAGAATGTGTGATTTGTATTGTGTTTGTTCGTTTAATACGTTTTTTACTTTCTGTTTTTGTAAATTTCATATTGTTCTAGTGTGTTGAGATGAGGCCCTTTTTTGTTGATGTGCAAAATTATGGTAAACGTCTGTGTATTTATGTCTTGTTCCTTTTATGTGATTGTAAATTGCTGAGTTAGTGCTCTGTTTGTGTTCCTCGATTCTTTGTTTAAAGCTGCGACCTGTTAGCCCAATGTAAAATTTGTTGCAGTTTAATTTGTATACGCCTGGTTCTTGTAGTTTATCTTTGTTGTTGGTGTTGTGTTTCGTTTATGTGATTGTAAAATGCTGAGTTGGTGCTCTGTTTGTGTTCCTCGACTCTTTGTTTCCTCAACACAAACAGAACACCAACTCAGCATTTTACAATCGCATAAAAGAAACAGGACACAAATACACAGGCATTTACCATAACCTAGAAATCCTACAGATCAACAAAAAAAGACCACATCTCAACACCTTAGAACAATATGAAATTTACAGACACACAAAAAAACTAAGTAAAACATATTAAATGAACAAACACAATACAAATCACACATACTCTTTGAAACTATCAAAAACCTGCCTTTAAAACCTTCACCGCTTGACTCGACATCTCCAAGCAAAAGACACTGATGAAGATCGCCACATAGTGATCAAAAACGTTATGTTTAAGTAAGTTTTCACAAATTTAAAGTTCGGATAGTCGTAAACTATTGTTAAAGTGGTTTATGTTGTTTATGCTGGGTGGAACTACCAATGTTATCAGATGAATTTCTACAACATTAACATTAACATTACGTAAATGTAAAGCAATATACATTGCTTTAAAATACAAGTCAAATAAAAAATAACATTTTTTAAAATAAACTTGGATAAAAATATAAATGTGTTCCAAATATGAAAAAAATATTTCTAAAAAAATAGTACATACATTCTATTTTGCATACAACAGTAAAGCTTGGATAAAGTAAAAGTGATTGAAAACTTGCAGTGAATATTGTATCAACATAACAAAAATGTGTGTTGCAGTTCATAAAAGATCAATTATCTAATAACGTACTCTAAGTAATTGTTTAATGAATGAGTTTAGATGATATTGGGAATTGTAAGAATAAAAATGTTGTAAGTTGAATATGAATTGATTTATATCAGATAATTTGTGTATGACCTTATATGTGATTATTAATTAAAAAAGGGAGCTAAAGAAAACTTTTTCCAAAAAAATAATAAATAAAAGCTTTAGTAATCTAATGGAGGAATATAGATTGTAGAGAAAGTTTTCAAATAATCCTATTTTTATTTTTTTATGACACAATTTTTTTGGACAAATGTAAAGAAACCATATGAATGTTTAAGTGTAAGCCGGTAAGATAAAATAGCGTTTTAGATTTATTGTACATCTATACGCTCGAGGGTTGCTGTGTTTAAAAAATACTGTTAGTTTGAGAAGATAAAACTGTATTTAAAAGAAGAAAAAGAGGGCAGTTTTGTTTTAGCGGTCAAGGGCAGCTCGGAAAGCTGAAGGAGGAAGTCTGTGGGACTAGAGAGAGGAGTAGTTCAAGGAGTTGGAGAAGAATACGACCCTGAGAACCAGAGAAAAGATAAGGAAAATCGCATCCTTGGGCATAAATACGACACCAACACAAAGTAACTCTGAGGATCTTCCAACCAACTAAATTTGAAATAAGTACCAACATTTTATTTACTGAAAATTAAGTTCTTGTAAAAATCAAAAATAAAGCCAACAATTAAATTCTGAACAGGCATCATAAATAAATATATAAAATTACAAGCTATAACACCATAACCTCCCGCCTCAAGATAAATACATTTAATATAAGTTGTAGCTAGGATAATATTAGATTTAAGACAATTATTAAATTAAAAAGTCTTTCTGTTTGTTTTGTCGAAAAAGCAAGCTGGCAAATTATCAAATTTCATCATTTAAAATTTAAATTAGTACTAAATTAAAGTTCAATTTAATAGGTGATTCTGTGAGTTTTTGTTGTTAAATCCAGAAAATCTGGCATTCATTTTAATCTGTTCAAAATATAGATTTAGCCCCCAACAACAAATTTATTCAGCCTATGACATTCCATGTGTAATAAAAAATCTTCATTTAAAATTTCAAAGTAATCGATCAAGTAGTTTTTGAGATTCATGCAGACACACACACACACACACATATATATATACATTTACAGTAAACTCTCGATTATCCGTGGGCGGTTTAACCGGTTTGCGGATTATCCGGGGTCTGCCATTGTTTTACAAATATCCAATTTTTATTCCAATCAGATTCATGTGTTTAAATTTCCAAATGGTGAATTACGGCGTAAATACATATCAGGCTTAATAGAAGTTAAGATGAAGGGAATAGATATGTACGTACTAATTTTTACATTGAAAGGGAAGCATCCCGAAGCGGGCCAGCGAAATAAAAGGGTGATTAGACTACTGTATATAAGAGACAATGACAAAATGCTTGGACACCCGAAAACCTAATGTGTATCATAAGATTGTAAACAAATGTCAGCCAATCTCGGCTATAAATAGTCTAGGACAAGACATATGCATTATCCACGTCTGTCATATACATTATCGATCTTTATGGCTTTGTGACACAAGTAGACACTGTGCGACAAAATGGTTCTCAAGAAACTTAGATCTCACATTAAAGCTAAATCAATGCTCACAAAAAAAACAAACGAAAGTGACAGATTTTTTTGTATTATGTGTAAAGGAAATTACATATGTACATACATACTTACTTTTGACATATACTTATGTACGTATCGTAAATAGTTAGACATATAAATGTACATGTTATAATCCGTCAAAATACATCGACATTTTAAATTATTTTTTGTATTAATTTTGTCCTCTGAAGATTATTTGTGAATTGCATTAACTGGGGTCATTATTTGTGTAACTTATGGTATAATAATCGATTATCGATCGTTTTGCGTATTCTTTGTTCATAGCAGGTTATCCGGGGAATTCGGTTATCCGGCGTTGCCTGGCTACCCTATTCCACGAATAATCGGGAGTTTACTGTAAATATATTGTTAAATATTAGACCACACTATCTTCCAAGTAAATTAAATTTTAAAAAAACACAAATATATTCTAAATTATGTATTTAATTTACATTCTACTAAGTTGTAAATATAAATAACATGGTTTAACATTATATAACCATGTTAAAATATCTAAAGGTATGATATTCAGTCTTTCAGTAACTTCGTTGGTTTTGTATTTACTGGCAGTTTAATAACATCTAAAGTTGAAAATGCTGTTAACAAAAATATTTTAAAAAGCTACAAGTTCAAATCAACATTTAAAACAAATTAAAGAGAAGTACTGTGTATATAAAGATGAGAGTGAAATAAATTCTGTTTGTTGATAATTAGCAATACCACCTCGAAACTGAAAATACTAAATTTGTTGACTGTATGGAAATTATTGGGTTGTTTAATAACTAAATAACTTAAGATTATAATGCTTTTAATTACTGATGGCTAAGACATCCATTTCAGCTTCAATAAAAAAACACCTTGCCATGTTCAAACTAATTTTAAAGCTGACAAATAGTAAAATGTAAAGGCATTTCCAGTAGAGTTATAAATGCCAATTAAGTATTCCCGCTGTAAAATGATTAAGGTAAGCAAAATAGGTGGTCATGAATTTGTACTTGAAAATTCTAGTATAACTAAAATAAGAGAAAATGTCTGTCAATAGTTACTAAAAATTAAAACCATCAGAATATCAGAAATCAAGAAAGGTTTCGGCCACATTGTCAGTATTTAGAAGATTTATTAAGGGAAAAATAAGGATTGGTTTAATTAATTCTAACAAATTCAACTTCAATACAACAAATACTTTAATATTTAAAAAAATATATACATAAACTATAAATGTTTGGTAAAAACTATCTGCGATATCGGTATCTCTTAAAGTGAAACCATAACTGAAATATATTATTATGAAACTGACATCGAAATCCACGTTTGTAAGAGTATTCCCATTCACGGTTGACAATTTTAAAAGCAATATCTTCGTATGGAGGCCCAGCGTGAAAGCGTAGTATGGCAAAATCGTGGTTTTCAGGACAGGGTGTCTGAAAAATTATAATTTTTCATTAGAGCATAAATGAAATACAACACTAAATTTGTAGACCTCATTCAGACAATAATATAAACTGACTAAACACTTTTAAATGTTTTAAACTTGCCTATAGTAGCACTTACTTTGCTTGTTGAGGACGGCCGTTTCGGGAGGCCATTTCGTGTCCCTTTGTCAACTCAGACCGTAACTGATCTCAAGGTTTACGTAGGTTAAAGTGAGCGTGGGATATTTTGGTGGTGTGGTTGTATTTTGTGTGTATTAGGAGTTATGATGTCAAAAAGTGCGTGTGAGTTGTAATGTAATTGTGTATTGAGTATGTGTGTAGGGTGTAGTTTGAAGTGCCTACATATTTCGTATTGTTCGGTTGTGTAGCGTTGGTTATTTATGTGTTGTTTATGAAGAATTTGTAGGTTAGATGTTATGTCTACGTAGTCATGTTTTGTGGAGTTCAGATGATTGGCGAAGTTTGATTGGTAGTTATTGTTTTTTAGTACTTTTATATGTTCTTGGTAATGTGTGTAGAATGACCTCCCTGCCTGGCCTATGTAAAAACTGGGGCATGAACTGCAAGTTAGTTTGTAAACTCCGGTGTTGTAAATGTCATTGATTTTGTTGTTGGGTTTAAATTGTTTGTTGAGAGTGTTGTGTGTGGAGTAAACTATTTTGTAGTTGTCGTTACATCCTATAAAGGTGTCTTGAAATTTCTTGTATAAGTCAAAATGTTTTTCAACCCACTTTTTTTGTTTGTATTAACATATAAAAATCCCTTAGTGCCAACACCAAACTTGGTGATTGAAAATGTCTCATTTCAACTTAATAAACAGGTTTTGTGTTTATTAGACAGAGGTTTTGCAGAAATATAACAATTGTAGTAAATCAACTGCAGTGAATTTTATATGGCTTGTCTGAGGTTTTTCAATGTCTCACAGCAGGATTTGGTATCGATAGTCATTCTACGTTGCATAAAATCTACAAGCAAATTTCCTTTTCATCCCAAAAAACCGTGTCTATGACCTTTCTAGGTTATTTGATGAGCTGTTTAAAGTTTGTACAGTGAAGTGGTAAATCCCACACCACTGACTTCTTTCTTAAAACAGGATACCCAACTCTCATCACCAGTTATGATTCTGTTCAGTACGAATCGTAACAAAAACAAATGTCAAAAAGTATTCATTCATCGAGTTTTTTTTAGATTCCTAGTACGAATATTCTGAGGTGGATTTACTTTTCAGTCATGACGTCTTGTAAAACTCCAATTTTTAAGAGCTTTTTCATCTATTTTCTGCAAATGTTCATTGATCACCAAAGAAGGGTTGTCGCTTTTTTCACCTGTCAATTCTTAAACAAACGACATATCAAGATGACATAGTCATATGGATTCCATATTCAATAAGTTGGGTCCAAAAAATAACTTTCCCACGGGTGTGTCACCAAGCGTGAGTGACGGAGCATCTTTCCGAGAGCGGGGACTTTTAGTTTGGTTGTAGTGGTACCGATTCCCGCAGCGCACTTGACAGTACGTCGTTTGACTAGAGTCACAGGCCATTTGACATGGAGACTCCACTGCGATCTGCCGCCAGTTGTGAAGTGCGGAGTGTTATTAGCTTTTTGACTGCAAAAAGTGAATGTTTCATCACCAGTAACTATTCTTGAAAACAGATCATCACCTTTGTCTGTAAAAGATTGCAAGAAAGATTGTGCAGCTGCCACACGTTGTTGCTTATGGCCGTCAGACAGTAAACGAGGAACCAACCTTGCACACACTTTCAACAGCTGAAGCTCTTCAGTGATGATGTGAAGAGATGAGCGGCAGCTGGGCGTCCATCTCGCTGTTCATCATGAACATTTTCTCTTCCTTCCAAAAACAATTTCCGCCAACGTCGAACCATTTGTACAGTCATTACATGTTCACCATACACCTCACATAACTGACGATGAATTTCAACGGCAGATTCACTTTTTGCAGTCAAAAAACCAATAACACAACTGGCGGCAGATCGCAGTGGAGTCTCCATGTCGAATGGCCCGTGACTCAATGTTAAACGGCATACAGTCAAGCGCGCAGCGGGAATCGGTACCACTACAACCAAACTAAAAGTCCCCACCCTCGGAAAGATGCTCCGTCACTCACGCTTGGTGACACACACGTGAGAAACTTATTTTTTGGACGCCCCTAGTAATTGGTACTTTGGTGTTTCTGTCTTTGTTATTTGCTCAAGTATTACTCAAATCAGTTGTTCACAATTCTCTTGGTATATTTCAGTTATGAATTAATGTTTAAATTTATTACCAATGAAATTTGTAGCAAGATATCCAAAATTATATTTGCATTATAAATTTTGTAAATTTCTATCACACACTATTACGTGCTATCATATTTTAATAGCATAATTTCAAAAGAGCTTTTAGTGGTTTTAATTAAAACAATATTGAAAAAAAACCAATAAAATCTAATAATCGAATATGATATTTCATGGTTACGTAATGCTAAGCCGTGTAATTTAAAAATAATTCCATACATACCAAGAAGTATTCTGGTGTTGCACTTTTGTCTATCAAATCAGGGTAGAAAATGTTGAACTTATAACCTTGAACAATTTTTGGTGGAGGATTGTCCATATCATAATGGGTTTGGTTGTATTTGTTCCATTCAAAACCTGTATGCACCCTAGAATAAAGTGTCAAACATACAATATAATTATAAAAGTGTGTCAGTAACATTATTAATACAGAGCATACAAATGTAAGATTATTCAACTAAAATAAAACTTCTAACTATATTTTAAATTGAGTTTAAATAAAAAAATGTTGACACGCTAGAATACATATAAAATTTAAATGCAGAATTCTGTCTTTTATAATTTCTAAACTTATCAAACTTAACCTTGGAATAAAGTTTGGCCAAACTACAATACTTTTGACATTCAAAAATTATATTTTTTCATGTTCTGATTTGTTTTCTGACAGTTTACTGAAGTTATACAAATGTTGTCTAAAGTGCATACAAATGTTGTGTTTGTTGGCAACTTCTTTGAAGGTAAAAAAGGTATTTCCAATGTAAATTCTTTTGTTTTTTTTTACGTTTTTATTACTTTCTAGAATTGTATTTCTTTACACTAGGGATGGGCCGATACCTAAAGTTTTTGACCCCGATCTTTACTCTAAAATTTTTCTTCTGATACTCTTTGTCGTTGTGTCATTAAATAATAACATTTTTGCTATGCCAAATCTGCATTTGCTTTAATTGTTTAATTCATTCAAAGTAGCTAACACATAAGTAAGACATGGTCAATAATTAGTTATTTTTCCTATAAATTACCCTGTACACGTATTTAACACGTAAAAACACAAGAATTGGAATTGTCACTCTAATCAATGGAGAGAATCGAGTATTGACGATTACTCGATACCTTTAGATTCAACAATTCCTGGAGTCGAGAATTAGAATCGGCCCATCCCTACTTTATACTATTATTCAAAGGTTTGTGGTTTCCTATTTGATGTTAGCCCTCCTTTAAGGTATCTTCAATGATTTCCAAGAATTTCATTAATCTTATTAAATTATAAAAGATGGCACAAAAAATGTATTAACCCTTAGCATGCGCGACATATAAAGAGCAGCTAACAGATTACGTGCTATTATGTAAAAAAAAACTTTTTTGCAAAGTGTTAAAAGTTCTATTTAATTCTGAGTTCCTAAAGATGTATTTGAACAAAAAAATTATAAACTAGTTATTTTTATAATTTTTTATATCTTTACACATGAATCATTGAAAATTTACTTACAGATGTAAACACATTTAGCTAAGATATCAATGAAGCCATTTAAAATAAAATTAAAGTAACTAAAATTATTATTCACGAAATCATAAACAATAAATTATTCTTACAGTACAAACTAAGGTCACTAATGTAAACAGTAAACAACTATAGCAATCACAATGCCAACACAAAATACGATAATTGGCAGACGCTGCGTCCTGCCGAGAATACCTGTCATACGTGTACGCATAGACCACGTAATGGTGCCTGGTGGCTAAAACAACAGAATGTGGATCAGTAGCATGTGGCCGAGAACAATAAATGTAGCAGAGGGGTTTTTTTACACCAAACATTGTCACACATTGTAATGGACTTTAAACAAACGACTAGGACTTCCATATACAAAATATTGTAAATACGTGATTTCTCGTAATACGCGCCAGCAGAGATTTCAGCCTTACGAGAAATCACGTTATACGAGTGAAAAGGGTTAATATCTATTATCAATTTTGCTCATATGGTTTATTTTTTTCTATCTGTTTTAAAAACCATATATTAGTAATGCTACTAGTATTTTTATTAACTCTTGCATTTTACAAAATATCTTTGATGATAAACTTCTAATTATAACCAACACACATAGTAATAAGCTCTACTTTGCAATTAAAATTTGTGTATTTAATAGGTCAGGTTCCTGGTTTTTTAAAAATTAAAAAACGTATTCACAGTCTTTAGTTATCTTTTACTTATCTTCTTAAAATATCACTAGAACTAGCTATTCTGACTGCCATTTTAAAAAGTAGTTATTTATCACAGATTTAAAAAGCAATAATTGCACAAAATTTGCAAATTGTTATAGTTAGTACCATTGACTCTTAACAGCCAATAGCTTATACAAAAACACCTTCAAGTTGCACAAATGAAAGCTGTATGATAGAATTTTACTAAATAAAAGACACAAAAACCTAATCTTGTCTCGATTCCATTAAGATAAATGATAGGCTCTTGATGTACCCAAAGATGATGGTATGTAATACATTTTGCCATAAAAACAGAAAACTTAAATCTCGTCATGTTGGATGTGCCTTATCTTTTAAAAACCAATTCCAAAGAACATTTAACTAAAAGCATATTTTGATGTAATGATAAAATATAGCAACAAGTGTTTGATGCATTGGCTATAAAAAAACAAATGAACTGTGTGAAACAACATTCTTTTTTTAGTAAGGAATCTTTGGTTTTCTTTAATTAGTAAGAAACTGTTGGTATTTCCTCCCTTAGTAATCAAAATAGTTGAATAAAAGTCATCCAATTCAGTCAATAAATACATGGTTTTTGCTCCAAATATAGAGACATTAGTGTAACTTTATTCATCCTAAGTTGTGTGCATATATAAGTAAATGAAACTACATGGAATGTGCTTCGTGTAATTTCAATTACGCGCCGGTTCTACTTGGTCTATTGAGTACCAATAGAAATAATAAAAGTAATAAAATATTTGCTGTAGCTATCTGAAGATATCGAAGTATGGTTGGGAGAACACCTGGGAACACTGGAGAGAACCTGGTGACAACTTGAAAATCAAGAATTCCACAAGGTTATTAAGAAATGACAAAAAAGTTAGTAACAATATTATGATTATTTCATAACTAATTATATGTTTGTTGTGTTACCTGTTGAAGTATCTGGGTTTTCTAGGCCTATACTTGTCTGACCATAAATAAACCTGGTTGTCTAGTGCAGACTCTACTGAAAATTCTGCTTCATCATTAGTCATTCCTTTCCTGGCCTCTCTTTGCATCACCTCTTCCTCTGCACTATGAACAGGCTAAAAAAAATACAGCTTATCAAAGGTTGAAAAATATACACATTAGCTTCTTAATGGTATTTAAAATTTCTACAATGGGTGTAAATGTAGGTAAATACAGGACTGCTCATAGAAAAATAAACAAACATTAGAACTGTATAACTGTAATATACCACCAATTTCCTTTTTGTGTGTTCATAGTTAAAACACTGAAAAGTTAATGTTACAGGTAACAAAATGATCAACGTCTTACACCCAAATATACTTTTCTGTCAAGTTCTTTATTTTTCATCTATGCTTTAGCGAGCTTGTTAAATGAATTCAACCATCTTATTACAATAGTGACGTTTTTTGAAAAAAATATGGGCTATTCACAAATCCACAATTTACTATTAAAAAAAAGTCCCTGCTGAATATTTAATTGAATTCATTTATAAAAATTTAATTAAGTTTAATGAAATATTACTTGGGATTTTGTAAGCAAAATTGACAGATTGAAATTATCAATTACAAATTCTACTTACGTAATTGTTCTGAGTGGGGTGGTTGATGTGTGTAGATGTTGGTAAGATTGTATACACTGGTAAGCAATAATGTCAATTTTAACCCCTATAACCCATTGTCATATGTGTAATGGTCACCTTCTTCTTTTCTAAGCCAACATTAACTCTTTGATAAGCATTCACTTACCAGTACGTGAGATCGCACAACGGCCAGCAGGAGCATTCCTGTAAATGTACATTCTACAATTTTTCTCAGATTAGCATTGCTGTACATTTACGATTCCTGTATATTGTACTGTATTTTAGGTTAAATATTTGCAACTATCTGGATAATAAATACTACACAGAGTACATAGTCACCATACTTTTGTGTTTAAAGTATATGGATTTACCCACGTATTTACAGATAGTTTTGAAGTTTTGCGATATTTTACAAAAAAGGCGATTGAATAATGAAGAAATTCTTTTGTATCCAAAGTCTATGGGTTTTCCTCACGTGTTTACAAATCGTTTCAAAGTTTGTGCAGTATTTTACAACAAATAGGTACTTTACAAAAAAAAAGATTAACAGATAATTTGTAGCAAAGATATTGTCAGTAAACGTAAGGTAAAGTTTGGTTAACATGAAAAAATAAATAAATAAAAAATATTACTGTAAATTAAAAAATTAAAGAAAAATAATTAGGAAAAAAGTAAAAGTATAACAATTTTTCAAAAATATGTTGCTTCCAGGGACTATATCAGGGTAGGCATAAGTTGCTATTCAATCAAAGGGCTATTTAAATCCCCAACTTTATTTGAATAATTATATAAAATGGAAAATAAACCAACAGCACTTTCTTTATCTTAACTTTATACAAAAATTAATAATTATCTATTTGGCTCTTGTTACTTGACAACCTAATATAACCCCTTGACAGCTGCTAATATTGAGAATCCAAGCCCCTCTATTAAACACACATCTTCTCTGTTTGACCATCCAAAGTAGACTGACTATTGGTTCTATAACTGTAGCAGATCTACAAGCAGATCTGAATTGTATTCAAAGCCAATAAGAACTTACAAAAACTCAATCAATGAGCTAGTTTTTTCTCAGTTTCATATTTTAATATTTTACAATAAAATTCGTTAAAAATATTTTATATTGTAGACAAACTTTCTTTTTAAAGTCTCATCTGCAATAAGAGTTACAACTAACAGATATGTAAAAACATTCATTTTGAACAACAATACGGTCTGCCCTATTACTACAGATTCATCCCCTTTCTATGGATTTTTGTCTTTTTGAAATTATAACATTTGTGAAATCTTTAACAGGAGAAAAAATAGTTTATAAAAATGTAATATAGCAGAAGCCTTCTTTATAAAATTAGCATACATTTTATCAACTGTGATACCATAAAAATAAAGGCGTTAGGGTAGATAATAATACAACAATAAAGTAAAATTTAGATGTTCAACCTAATGGAATATTGAAAGATTAATGACTTTAAAATATAAACATCCTAATCTGATCAAATGTTAAGAGACATTGGGAAAAATCTCCCCCTAAGCAATTTAGTTACACCATCAAATGTGAGATAGTATCTAAGACTGTACTAGTTATATCTATGTTTGGAAACAATACAATAACAATCAACATTTACATTGACCTATTTACAGAAGGTTAAAGGTTTTTAACTACAGAAATTTCAAACATTGAAAACATTTTTATCTTTTGCAATAAATAATAATGTTATTCCCCTGGTGATAAATATGGTTAATAAAAATTATTGTCGTATTATTTTCGGTATTTGAATCTATGTGCTCCAAATTGGAGTTTCTCTTAAAACAAGAAATTTCAATTACCTGCAAACTAGTGCCAATTCCTTGCACTTGAAGTCGAGCAAACACCAGTCTCTTTTCATCATCTGCTTCTGTAGTGATAAGAGTGCCAGGTTCTAACTGAGAAGGATTTAAATATTGAGGACTGTATTGCCCTGAGTCATAGTCTGCAAAACTTTCACTCAGCATCTCATTGGCCACCTGATCTTCATCAATGCTGCATAACATATACATAAATATTATCATATATAATGTAAGTTCATGATTAAATATATTTCTGCCAGCTAAAATTATAAAGGGTGATTCAAAAAGAGCACCAGTTTTTTAACGGCTGGTAAATTTTGATTATAAGTTGGCAACAATGTTTGACCTCATTTCTATTTCTGGGAACATTCTGATTTTTGACACAGCTGGTATTTCTTTTGTTCTTAAATTCTGTGTCTAACCATGGAGAAGTTTACTTGTGTGCAACGAGTGTTAATGGTTAGAACGTTTTATCAGAGTAGAGAGAGTTATGCGGCTACTATCAGGCGACTTTGCAATACTATTGGATGTAATGAAACACCGAATGAATCAACAGTTTGCAGACTCATGAAAAAGTTCTTTGATACGGCTTCAAAAATCTACCTTAAAAGTCTTGGATATCGTGGTTCTGGCTGTTAGTCCAGCGAAATTATTATGTCACTGTTCTTAACAATTGGGTTTAAGATGTTCTTACATACAGAGAATTCTTCGGAACGATCTCCACTATCACCCCTATAAAATTCAGTTGACGCAACATTTGAGAGTGGCATATCACCAGACGTCAGTCTGTTGACTGGGTATTGAGAACAGGGCAGGAGGATGACGGGTTCTCAAACAAAATCATCTTCATTGATCAAGTGCACTCCCACAACTGCTGTATTTGGGCTTCAGAAACCCTCGCATGATTAAAGAAAGGGAACGTATACAAAGCAAGTAGTTTGGTGTGGCTTTTGGTCGGGCGCATCATCGGCCCTTATTTTGTTGAAGACCACGAAAGACAAGTTGTGACAGTAAATAAAATCCATTAAGTAAAATCCAAAGCACTTTAACCTCCCTCAGGCTATTGTTTAAAGCATAGTTATGAGGGCTGAGATTGGAATGTCAAACAAGCAACTTATACTCAAAACCATTAAATGGTAGAAATGTATAACCTAATTTCCAATGATTTAGAGGTTAAAAGTAATATTTCCAAGTGTCCATAGACACTGTTAATAAGACTAAGGATTACAGTTGGCACATAATTTTTATAAAAACAATAAATAGAAAATTAATACTTTATCTACAGTAAAAATGAACTAATTTGTCATGTCTATAGAGACGATTTACAAAATTGATGAATTAGACAATAAGAAAAATATATCCACAAAAAAGTTTAAATTTAAATTCTAAAATGAACACATAAAAAAGAATTATTGTAGCTAAACAAAAATGGAGTACTGTATATACAAAAATGTAATGATCTATGTGTATTTAATTATCCTGAAAAGTGCTGCACAATTCAGAAGAATGTTTTGGTATAGTCATCTAAATGTAGAAAGGTAAATGAAATTTACTGATCCACTATTATTGATAAATGTTTTGTCATAAAAACAATGACTGTCTTAGTATTCCATATAAGCAGCTTGCTGTAATTTGTTGCACATGTTTTTAGAACAATGTATTACGATCTGTAACACTGTCAAGGATTTGTAACTGTATTAATAATTTAACTTTGTATGAGTTTAGATTGTGAGCTACAGGATTCTTTCATCAATTACACAACCCAGACAGTTATTTAGTTTACACAAATTTCACAATAGTTTTCATAATATTTGGGCTATTTCATGGCCTATAATAAAAAGTAATAATTCTAGTTTTAATAATGAGGTTTTCTACAAAGAAAACATCAAGAAACCAGGTACCTTTGTCAAATATGACAAGCAATAGAATATATTATAACCAATTATGAAAGATAATGATTTTTAAAACAAAAAGTCCTAGATTTTTATAAATTTCTTTATTCTTCAACAGTCTAAAGAAGATTAACAAGAATAAGAAAATGGGTTGAACCCAATTTATTAAAACATTATTTTATTCATCTTCACATTTATGATATTTTGGTTCTCATGTCGTGCAAAGTATAACTGTATTTGCACATTTTGTAATAATTTTGTTTAGAAACTCTCCAGAAACATAACTATCCACTACGATACTATAACCAACATATTAATCACACATAACTGTGTGTATAAACTGGGGAAGTAACGAATTTCAAAAAATGATTTTAAATTTACAAAACATATGTTAATTCAGCTTCAAAAGTATAATGTTGCTGTCGTTACAACACAAACCCTGTCATTAAAGAGTTATTTGAACCATATATTAGATTAAAACATCAAAAGTCAACTAAAACTGATATTTTTAAAGATAAAATTTTACGGCTGCAAGATATGAGTTGAAAGTCAATGAAATTAAAAGAGCAATTTGTTTCAATGCTTGAAAAGAGTAGCATAAACCAAAGGCATAAATTAATGTCATATCTAAGGCACTCATTACTTGTATTGAGATAAAATGACAAACCTTTGCTGAAATTCTTCAGCAGTAAGTAAAAGGTACGTTATAATAAGGTAAAACTTATTTGTATATATTAAAAAACCCTTAGGTACAAAATTAAAACCTTCATGTATTTTTGCTAACAAAGTTAGCATAGTCAAAAGGTTGAAGTTAACTATTTTTTATAGATAAAAGTGTTTTATTGATAAATGTTTTCTATTAACTTACTCTGATCCTTCACTTTCCTCTTTCTCCTCAACTTTTTCTTCTTCTTCTTCTGACTCACTGGGTATTTCCTGCTTAATTTCTGTTTCCGCTTCCAGTTCAACACCCTGCTCTGCTTTCAATACCTCTAATTTGCGCCTCAAGTTATCCTGATGTCTGTCCCTTAATCTTGCTCTTGCCATGTGAGCTTTGTGTAGGACAAAAATTTACATTCAGATAAATACACATTTTTTACAAAGTATAAAAACACTTTAAAAAAAAATAACGCAATTGACAATAGAATTCAATGACAGTAATAATCTTGTCATAAAAATGCAGATAATAATCCTTTTAAAAATATTATTCTTGCATTTTAGTATTGTATTTATTGTAATATTATCACTGTACTGCGCTCATTGAATTTTACGTTTACCTAGTGCAAATATAATATTACTATAACAAATTTTTTTATAAAAAAACATCGTTACACCTTTATAAATTCAATATATTGATAAATCAAATTTTTAATATTCCTAGTGAAATTCCATATTTTGTTTCATGTTATTTTTTACCTCTATATTTTGAAGTGCTGATTATATAACCTTCAGTAATATGAATACTACTGTTTGTAAAACCAGCAGCTGAATCTTTAAATTTTGAAGTTTTGGTGAGAAAATCTTTATAAATCGTAATCAATAATCATAATTCAAAAAAATTGAGAATATAAATGAGATTTAAAGGGAGTGCTGACGACATAAGACTGCCATGTTACATTTATGTTGTGTAGCTAATAAACTAATAAACCTAGAGCCTTACTTTTAATTTATCCTTAAAGATGGGTCTTTTATCTAGTACCTAGTGGAGGTAAATTTGAATGTAGCAAAAAAAAATTTGCTAATAAATAAAGTGTGGATAGGATAAAACAGTTACAGAAAGACTAAGAAGGATGAAAGAAATATACATAAAGAGAAAGATCATTATTATCCTTTAAAAATGAAAGCTTTTAGAGAGCACTAAATATGGAATTTAAAAAATTAGAAAAAACCAAACACAATAAGAATCATGTGCAGGACTTAAATCCTAAATGAAGATAAGAGTTATTAAAAAGGAGATGATAGTACTAAGAGAAAAGTAAGGAGGAAGAAATAGACATAAAGAGTAAAAATAGAAGAAGTTTTAAATTATAAAAATATATATTTTTTAAATTTTGATGAGTGATTTATATTTATTAGAAATGACTTATCAAAGTTGCTTATAGTAATAATCTTGAATTCACTGATTAACCTATAAGTAATTATTGCATAACTGAGTAAATACTTCAGAACTTTCTTGCTGATGAGTTTTGAAACGTGTCAAGTTTTTTCTAAAGTATTCACTCAGTTATGCAATAATTACTTATAATTGTAATTAAAATAATGGCTGCCTTCCTTAATTACCTTTCAACTGTGACAACAGAGACTCCCAATAACCAATATCTATTCCTTGAGTTTTATCTGTGATTTTCTTTTCAATCTGTATTTGGAGTGCTTGAAGCTGTGATGAGGTTTTTCCTTTGAACACAGAAGCTACGTCCTGTGCCACACATTGATGGATTCCTTCTCTACGCCCAACAGCTGTAAAATGTTAATGTTCATGACTGATACTTAAAAGTGTAAATATTTACTGGCATTATAATTGTTTAATACTATTAAAAAACTAATTATATATAATCACAAACATTGTTACCTTTTAATTTCTACAATAATCTTATGTGAAGATGATTCCACAGAGATTTTCTCTTCCAAAGTTTTTAGAGAAACAACCAACAGTAGTTTTTGAGATGGAGTTAAGGATTGCTTTTGGCAGGGTACAAAACATTGTTTCTACAATATTCAAGTATGAAGTTAGTTCTGAAAATTTATCTGAGATTCTTTGGATTGTATGAGAATCTCAATGATAAAGTTTGTCTAAAACCATATAAAAAAAAAAAAAAAAACATAAAAAAATCACTTTTTATTTCAAGACTACAGTCAATCAAACTGTCTAAGTACCAATTGTCTCATGTAAGTAACAAAGAAAACTCTGCTTTTGAAATATATCCATATCACAAAGTCACAAGCCAGGACCAATGCAAATCTGTCACTTTTCTATCCAATCCAATAAATTTATGATGTTATGTGAAAAAGAGAAAATTCAGGCTTACTACAGAAATATTTTTAAAAAATCACTGTAATATTATTTTAGTATGTTATTTTTTTGTATTAACTAAAATGTGGTGAAAACTTTTTAATTACAAAATATGTTTCAATTACAGTTTAGGTCAGAGATAGCCAACTTCTTAACCCTAAAGGACCACTTCAATATTTTAAGTGAAGATGAGGGCTTCACTAGTAATTCCACACGTACACCAATAATCAAAATGTAGGCAATACGTATAAATTGTATAGTACGTGTTGTATAAAAAATAATATAAATCCGTAAGCGTTATGTAAAAAATTTCTTATACATTTTATAACAAGCTAAATGTAGAAAGGATCAAAATGAGTATAATATTTAATCAGGTTGTTTAAGCTCATGAGAACACAGTATTGAAAAAATGCTGTAATTGATTTAAATTTAAAATCATCCATAAGTATGTAGGCCTACCTACTTCACTAAATAAGAACACTGTGGGTGGACACAATCGTCCAACAGTTCTTCAAAATCAATCTGAATTGAATTGGCTTGAACCTTTAGCACATCTCAAAGATGGTTGTCAGTTAGTCTTTTGCGATGAGTTGATTCTATAAATTTTATTGTTGGAAAGGTAAAGGTATGTGCTTCCAAACATTGAAACTATTTTCTTACCGAAGACAAGTGGTTTGGGATATCTCTCTTCAGGCACTAACTCCAAAATGCAACCAAATTCCAATGTTGTATGAAAAAATAGGTCACTTTGCAGGTCACAGAGCTCTTACAAGGGCTAGAAGCCGTGTTCAGCCTATATTCTATAACCTATTTCGACCTATATTTTTAAAGATATAATCATCTTGAATTCACTGATTAAACTATAATTAAAAATTACTTAACCAAGTGAATATATAGGGCTTACTTTCTGACGCGTTTCAAAACAATCGTTCCTTTTACAAAGCAAAGCCTCTACTGGCGGCATAACACGTTAGGTACAAAGATGTTGGAATAGATTTATGACTGTGGAAGGGGTGGCTTTTTTGGTTGAGCGCTATGAAATGGAAAAGGGAGCTGGCCTCAAAGTGTGTGTGATCATTTAATATGTTTTCTTTATCTGTTGCATAATGCTTGTATATCTCACACTTTTCTAAATTTGTTAGTTTTTTACTTTGTTTTAATGTGTGGAGTATGTTCAAATTAGTGTGTATGTCCGTGTGTGTGTGTTGCATGTTTTTTAGGTGTATTGCGTAGCTGGATTTTGGGTTTGTTTGCTTTCTTTGGGCAATGTGTTCTATATTTTACATTTATTAAGAAATCAATAATCTAGTGTTTTAACATTTGTCTGGGTCTGCATAAAACCAAGTTGCAAGCCACAAGCGGCCCGCAGGCCGCTAGTTGGCCATCCATGGCTTTGATTATAGCTTTAATATGACTTACCAAAATATAAAAATTTATCTTGTTTCAAAGATCATAATGTATACTGTAAAGTTTATTAAAACCAATAATATAAACATCAGTTACTTTACATAATTATTTTACTTATTAGGATTTTCAACAAATTTATTATTTCAAATCACAGAAAAAATTGAGCACTACAAAAATATTTTAGTGTGTGTCTAATCAATAATAATTAAAAAAATTATAAATAAGTTAATCTAAAAGAAAAACAACAGTAAATTAGTTTACAAACAGTATTTCACAAAATTTCAGTCGTGATTGACTGACATGACATTAAATATAGATTACCTGCTTCATAATCAGACTGTTTTTCAAGCTTTCTTAATTTATGTAGTTCGTCTTCTACGATAACAGTAATGTCATTCCAATAATCTAAATTTTTTCCTCTCTCAAGTTCTATATATACCTAGAACAAAATTATTTGTTATTACAAACTTTAGAATGCACACAATTATTTTTGATTTTGAGTAAGGATATTTGGAGGTTTAAAAAGACGTGACCCTTTATCAGCTCAAAATGTAACTCATGTAGTAACAAAGTGATTGTTAATGGATAGGAGGGTATATCAGATGAATCTTATATCGGGTAATTATATATTAAATTCAGTAATACCTCGTATTGCAATCTCTTGGAAATAAATAAATAGACACATATAAAAACTTATCACACTATTGAAATATTACGATCAAAAATGATCTTTGTCAATCAAAAAAGAGAAAAAGAGTCTTATAGTTTTGGACTATTACCATTAGGTAAGTCTGTCAGTCTCCTATCTAGTCCAAATATTCCTATATATATATACACACACAGTGAAACCTGTCTTAGACGGACCCTGTGTTAGGCGGAATCCCGTCTATCGTGGAACACTTTTAAAGTCCCGACTGTCGCCTATTTAATTTACCTGGTTAATGACTTTCATAAGCCGGAAACTGTCTAACGCGGAAGCGGAATAAGCAAAAGGATAAGTAATACATATTTACTACGTCTTAGTTCTGCATAAGCTGGAAAATCTGATCATATACATGCTGTAAAATATAAAGTTACAATGACTTCCGTTTAGATAAAATACAGTTTATAATATATTTTTTTACCATAATAAAATTCACAGATAGGTCTGCTTAATTGTAACGGATCGTATTTATTTCTGAGAACTATGTAACAACGTTAAGGATTGCTGATAAGCAAAAGATAACGATATACAAACATCCATAATTTAAGATAGGCTATGTGTCAGCACACGTTTCCTTCAAGATAACGCAATGAATGGTTTACAAACATCCACGGCCAGACATATTGATTGACATATTGAAAGGCGAGAGACCGCTCATTCTAAAAGGCAAAAAACATGCGCAAATAGAAGAAAAAGAATAAATTGAAGACAGACCAGTCGTAGAAAACAAAATAAAAACACTTGGTGAGGCTTTAATGAAAATTTGTGAGTCAGAAGATTTTGCGGTACGTATTAACAGCCCGGAAATGCGTCACCATTTGTTACAACTAAAAACAATAACTGAAACACAAGCAAGTAAAACTAACCTTTTAAAACAAAAGTCAATGCTAGATTTTTTCAAGCCTAATTGATTTTATTTTATTTTTACCCAAGCCTACTGTGTACAGTATTTAGCCTAAATACAGTAAGAGGAAAAATATAGTTTTTAATAAATTGCATCATTAATTCATAAATTTTGTTGACAAGTGTATAAGTGTTTTAGTTTTATAGTTTTCTATTAAAAATGTTTTGTGGAGAAAGATAAAAGGATGCTGCATTAAAAGGTAAGATTTTTATTATGTAATGTAGGCTTTTTAAATATTTTCTGTAGTGTGCTTAGCCAAACCCCCCCCCCCTAGAAAACAAAGTTTGAGAGTTGTGACGTCACAGGGCACAGGCTGTCATTAGGCAGTCAAGATAACCGATATTACTGTTGAATGACGTTTATTTAGACATTAAAATGTGATAGTTTTCTTGTGATTTAAATACACTTGCTTTATATGTTGAAGTGTTATCTCTGTAGGAAATAAACAGTAGTACTTAATCGGAAATAAATAATTAAATTAAATACTGTATTAGAACAAATGTAGACACAATGACTATTAATTGTCCGTTATCTATGTGGTGTTGGTACAGCGCCGTACAGCTGATCAGTAGAAATAATAGTCTTATAGCTAAGAATCCCCACGGCCTACCCTCACCCCAATGCTAAAAATAGACTCGGTAAACGTTTCGTGATGGTATTACCATCATACAGTACACTACTACTGTCTTAGATGGAAAAAAATGCCGGTCGCAATGGATTCCGGCTTAAACAGGTTTCACTGTATATAGGTTAGTTTTGGTTGGTAAAGATTATTTAGATTTTTTGGACTAGGAGACTGACAGACTTACCTTGGTAATAGCCCACTCTGTAGTCTTGGAATAGAAACACATAAAAGCACTAAACCAATGAAATATTTCAACCACACAGTGGTCTTTGTCAATCAAAGAGGAAACACAAAAAGAAATATGAAAGAATGAAACAAAATATATATATATATATATATATATATATATATATATATATATATATTTTAGGTTAGTTTTGGTTGGTAAAGATTATTTAGATTTTTTGGACTAGGAGACTGACAGACTTACCTTGGTAAGAGTCCACACTGTAGTCTTGAAATAGAAACACATAAAAGCACTTAAACAATGATATATTTCAACCACACAGTGGTCTTTATCAATCGAAGAGAAAACACAAAAAGAAATATGAGAGAATGAAATAAAATAAATATAAGTTGTAATCACAGATTGTGTAGAGTAGAAATCAGATGACACAGATGCACAGATTAAAGATATATATATATATATATATATATATATATAAATTGTTTCCATGAGCATATGAGTGATTATAGTTTATATAAGTCTGTCAGAGGAAAAGAGATAAGGCTATTGGGGGAAAAAAAAAAAAAAAAAAAAAAAAAAAAAAAAAAAAAAAAAAAAAAAAAAAATGGATTTATCTGATGTTGAGGTTAGGGGATTCTCTGGACTTGGTATACCACTGGTATGATAGTTCCCACCTTCTCAGTTCTGAGGGATTGCAATCAGGGGGGAGTAAATAATTAAATCACTCCCCCCTGATTGCAATCCCTCAGAACTGAGAAGGTGGGAACTATCATACCAGTGGTATACCAAGTCCAGAGAATCCCCTAACCTCAACATCAGATAAATCCATTTTTTTTTTTTTTTTTTTTTTTTTTTTTTTTTTTTTTTTTTTTTTTCCCCCCAATAGCCTTATCTCTTTTCCTCTGACAGACTTATATAAACTATAATCACTCATATGCTCATGGAAACAATTTATATATATATATATATATATATATATATCTTTAATCTGTGCATCTGTGTCATCTGATTTCTACTCTACACAATCTGTGATTACAACTTATATTTATTTTATTTCATTCTCTCATATTTCTTTTTGTGTTTTCTCTTCGATTGATAAAGACCACTGTGTGGTTGAAATATATCATTGTTTAAGTGCTTTTATGTGTTTCTATTTCAAGACTACAGTGTGGACTCTTACCAAGGTAAGTCTGTCAGTCTCCTAGTCCAAAAAATCTATATATATATATATATATATATATATATATATATATATATATATATATATATATATAGGTTAGTTTTGGTTGGTAAAGATTATTTAGATTTTTTGGACTAGGAGACTGACAGACTTACCTTGGTAAGAGTTCACTCTGTAGTCTTGAAATAGAAACACATAAAAGCACTTAAGCAATGATATATTTCAACCACACAGTGGTCTTTGTCAATCAAAGAGAAAACACAAAAAGAAATATGAGAGAATGAAATAAAATAAATATAAGTTGTAATCACAGATTGTGTAGAGTAGAAATCAGATGTCACAGATGCACAGATTAAATATATATATATTGTTTCCATGAGCATATGAGTGATTATAGTATATATATAAGTCTGTCAGGGGAAAAGAGATTGGAAACGTCTGATAAGACTATTAGGAAAGAAAGAAAAAAAAAAAGAATGGATTTATCTGATGTTGTAGGGGATACCCTGGACTTGGTATACCACTGGTATAATAGTTCCAATCTTCTCAGTTCTGAGGGATTGCAATCAGGGGGGGAGTGATTTAATTATTTTTGTGGTATAGCAGTCATCAAAAGTTGTGATGTTGTGACTCGCAGCATATTGAGCTGTTGGCCTATCCATATTCATAATTTTAACATCATGTCTGTGACCATTCATTCTGATATTCAGACCATCCGTGGTCATGCCTATGTACTGTGATGAGCAAAATTTACATTGTAGCTGGTATATGACATTTTTCGATGTACGATTATGATGACCTTGTATTTTGAAGACAATTTTTGTTGTTTGGCTGTTGAAACTATTTGCTGAGGGGTGTATCAGACATGTCTTGCATCTAGGTCTATTGCATGGGAAGGAGCCATGAGGAAGTTTGTGTGGTTTCTCTGCATCAGGGTCTGGTAGTTTAGGATGTTTTTCAAGTTGGGATGTTGCTTGTACCAAATTTGAGGTGGATCGGTGAAAAGATTTTTGGTGTGGACTGAAGCTTGAAGAATTTTGAAGCCATCTCTCAATATCTTGTTGAGTTTATGTAGACCAGGATGGTAGTCTGTTATTAAAGACAGTTTATTTTGTTCTGTTTGTGGTTTAGGGTGAACCGAGGATTGTACTGAATGAATTTGGCTTTCAATTAGTCTTTTTAGGTATCCTCTTCTCTGGAAGGCTGTTGATATCTTTCTATTAAAATCTTCCAATTCCCTATCATTCGAACAGATTTTCTTACCCCTGATTGCTTGACTGTATGGAATGGATTGTTTTATGTTTATTGGGTGGTTGCTGTCGAAATGGAGATATTGTAGGTAACGAAAAGAATTATTCAGTAACGGAAAGAATTTCAGCTTTCCTCGACTCACACCTTCAATCCTTAGTAAAGAACCTTCCATCACATACCCAGGACACCAATCATTTCATAGATCGACTTTCACAAATATCTGTACCTCTACCCCCCAGTAACTATTTTGGTCACCATAGATGTCACCTCTCTCTATATCAACATCCCTCATGCACACGGCCTATCTGCAATAGAGAATTTTCTAAACAAACGCCCAGGCAAGCCTTTTTCCCACTACACCTTTTCTTGTGAACCTGACCAGGTTCATCCTCGAGAAGAACAACTTTCAGTTTGAGGGAAGGAACTACCTTTAAATAAAGGGAACAGCAATGGGTACTAGAATGGCCCCATCGTACGCAAATCTGTACATGGTATTGTTGGAAGAAAGTTTTCTAAAGACACAAACACACCAGCCATTATGTTGGTATAGATATATAGATGACATCTTCCTAATTTGGACACAGGGTGCTTCAAAACTTGAGGCATTTTTAGACAGCCTGACACAATTCTCCACACTTCAATTTACCTGGGAGAAATCTACATCAGCCATCACCTTTTTGGATGTAGAGGTAACATTCCAGAATGGAAATATCAACGCAGGAATTCACATCAAACCAACAAACCACCTATAATATCTCCATTTCGACAGCAACCACCCAATAAACATAAAACGATCCATTCCATACAGTCAAGTAATCAGGGGTAAGAGAATCTGTTCGAATGATAGGAAATTGGAAGATTTTAATAGAAAGATATCAACAGCCTTCCAGAGAAGAGGATACCCAAAAAGACTAATTGAAAACCATATTCATTCAGCACAATCTTCGGTTCACCCCAAACCACAAACAGAACAAAATAAACGGTCTTTAATAACAGGCTACCATTCTGGTCTACATAAACTCAACAAGATATTGAGAGATGGCTTCAAAATTCTTCAAGCTTCCGTCCACACCAAAAATCTTTTCACCGATCCACCTCAAATTTGGTACAAGCAACCTCCCAACTTGAATAACCATCCTAAACTACCAGACCCTGATGCAGAGAAACCACACAAACTTCCTCATGGCTCCTTCCCATGCAATAGACCTAGATGCAAGACATGTCCGATACACCCTCAGCAAATACTTTCAACAGCCAAACAACAAAATGGTCTTCAAAATACAAGGTCATCATAATTGTACATATACCAGCTACAATGTAAATTTTGCTCAGCACAGTACATAGGCCTGACCACGGATGGTCTGAATATCAAAATGAATGGCCACAGACATGATGTTAAAATTATGAATATGGATAGGTCAACAACTCAACATGCTGCGAGTCACAACATCACAACTTTTGATGACTGCTATATCACAAAAATAATTAAATCACTCACCCCTGATTGCAATCCCTCAGAACTGAGAAGATGGAAACTATCATACCAGTGGTATACCAAGTCCAAAGAATCCCCTAACCTCAACATCAGATAAATCCATTCTTTTTTTTTCCTAATAGCTTTATCAGACGTCTCCAATCTCTTTCCCCCTGACAGACTTATATAAACTATAATCACTCATATGCTCATGGAAACAATATATATATATTTAATCTGTGCACCTGTGACATCTGATTTCTACTCTACACAATCTGTGATTACAACTTATATTTATTTTATTTCATTCTCTCATATTTCTTTTTTTGTTTTCTCTTTGATTGACAAAGACCACTGTGTGGTTGAAATATATCATTGGTTAAGTGCTTTTATGTGTTTCTATTTCAAGACTACAGAGTGGACTCTTACCAAGGTAAGTCTGTCAGTCTCCTAGCCCAAAAAATCTATATATATATATATATATATATATATATATATATATATATATATATATATATATATATATATATATATGTGTGTGTGTGTGTGTGTGTGTGTGTATACTTTAGATTAGT
Source organism: Prosapia bicincta (assembly GCA_036971475.1). Classification (NCBI taxonomy): domain Eukaryota; kingdom Metazoa; phylum Arthropoda; class Insecta; order Hemiptera; family Cercopidae; genus Prosapia; species Prosapia bicincta. The sequence goes on along the minus strand of JBAIZL010000005.1, from coordinate 64,796,731 downwards.
TCTGTTAGTTCTAGTAGAGCTTAAAGCTTATTTAGGAATTTTTGGACTAGATAGAGGACTAACAGACTGGAGTCTTTTCTTTTTCCTGTTTTGATTAATAAAGATTATTGTATGATCAAAATATTTCAATAGTGTGATATTGGTCTATCGCCACTAGGTAAGTCTGTCAGTCTCCTATCTAGTTAAAAAAATGTATATATAGATATAATTTGATTGGTTTTTATCCCCATATGATAGTGTAAAGTCTCATTTATTGTAAAGTAAAGGGGTCATGGGAGGCTTTCATTTCAAAAGGAGGCGTTGTACCAAAAAGTTTGGGAACTAATGCAGTAATATAACTTTGTGGTGTTACATGTAAAACATTCTTTGTTTCATTATTATATTTGTAAAGCGAGTTTATATTTTTAACAACATAATTTATCTAATTTTTTAGTATTTATTGATCTATTGTTGTTTAGAATATATTTTTGAGGACCTTATATAAAAAAAATCTTGAATACTATTTGGTCAATTATTATCTATTACAAAAATCTTTTTAAACATTCTTACTTTGATATCTTCAATAAGATCTTCTAAATCTTTAACCATGAGTCCATTGAGGTAAGTATAAGGTTCATGCATCTCTACTGCATCTACCTCTTCTTCAGCACTAATATATTTTGCTAACAGATCAATTGGTTTAGCTAAAAGAAAGAAAAAGTCAGATTGTAAATATTAATATGTAAAGATTAGTACGTAAAGATTAGTATGTAAAGATTAATATGTAAAGATTAATATGTAAAGATTAGTATCGGTAACATTCTAATGTCAATAACACTTCAAGAACAACGTTGTTTTAAAATAAGGGAAACAATTTTAACAAGTTTAAATTTATACAGTTAAGAAGATAGTAAAATTTCCATTAGTTGGCCTAAACATGTTCTGGGTGTGGGTTTGATTTCCTTGGAGTGCCCAACTAAAACACTCTTGTTTTCTTTCAAACATACACACTTTGCACAAATGCAACTTATATGGTATAAATTAATAATGTTTCATTAAAATACTTCTGTCATACATACAAGGTCTGTTAAAAAAATACACGGACTGAGGTCATAAAAAAAATGTACTTTATTTGGAAGTTACACGTATGGGTCTTCTTCAAAGTACTCTCCTCCCCAACGCACATACTTATCCCACCGACGTTTCCACTTGTTAAAACAGTTCTAGGACGCTTCTTTTGTGAAGGCGTTCAGCTCCTTCGTCGCATTTGCCTTAATCTCCGAAATCGTTTCAAATCTTCTTCCTTTAAGGGGTTTTTTGAGTTTTGGGAATAAGAAAAAGTCACAAGGAGGAAGGTCAGGTGAGTAGGGAGGGGGGGGGTGGTAAAGAACAGTGCAAGTGTTTGGCCAAAAACTCACGAGTTCTGAGTGCTGAGTAAGCTGGAGCGTTGTCGTGATGAAAAAACCAGTTATCACTTCTCCACATTTCTGGCCTTTTGCGTCAGACGGCGTCCCTCAAACGTTTCAGTACTTCAATGTAGGTAATCTGGTTGACTGTAGAGCCTTCAGGGAGGTACTCATAGTGAACAACACCTTTAGCATTAAAAAAAACTGTCAGCATCACCTTCACATTCGACCGAACTTTTCGAGCTTTTTTGGGTCTTGGGGACGTTTGACTCACCCATTGGGATGATTGGACCTTCGTTTCAATATCGTAACCATACAACCATGATTCTTCACCGGTTATAATTCTTGACAAAAAGTTCTCATCTTCATTTGAATGATCAAGCAGTTCCCGACAAACCCGGACGCGATTGCTTTTTTGGTCGTTGGTCATCAGGCGTGACACAAATTTCGCAGCGACGCAGTACATCTTCAATTTTTCGGGCAAAATCTTGTAACAAGATCCAACTGATATCCCACACTCTTCGGAAAGCTCCCTAATTTGTGCACCAGGGTGTTGATTTTGTCAACGTGTGGGTCGTCAGTTGACATTGAAGGACGTCCAGGATGCTCATCGTCATCAATCGACTGTTGGCCACCCTTGAAACATTCATGCCACTTGAAACATGCAGTACGCTTCATGGCAACATCGCCGTAGGCCGTGTTAAGCATGACAAATGTTTCTGTTGCAGATTTCCCTGATTTTACACAAAATTTCACAGCAATTCGTTGCTCTTTCAGGCTGTCCATTTTACAATCCGACAATCGAAAAAACACTCTTTACTAAACCGCGTGTAACTCATCAACAAATGAAGATATCTGCGACTGAAATACTGCGTTTTAATCAGCTGATTTATACGAACCTAGCAACACCAAGCGGATTCTCCTGAAACTAACTTGAGCCGCAAAATTTAAACAGTCCACGAATTTTTTGAACAGACCTCATACATCTCTGTACAAGATCTTCGTAAGTGATCAGAACTATTGAATGTCAAAGTGTAACAAACTCTTATCTGGGATGCTGGAACAAAATTGCAATGCCAAAGACGTGTACATGGTCACCAGTTACTTAGGGAGAGTCCAAGGGGCATACGTATTGAGAGGCTATACAGAGTATTACAAGTTTGCAAATAATGTTCAATTATCACCATGTTTTCAAAGTAAGTACCATTTTGAAATTCCACCATTTTAGGGCAATCGGTGCATGTGCGCTTGTAACATGCTAAATAATTTTTAGTTACAATTCAGCATGTAGCATAAATATCTGATATTTAGTTAATGTAAAATTGGCGTTGTTTAAAAAAATTTTTGTCTCTAAAAATGTTGTTTCATGACAAAGTTAGACCAATGGACACAATGTTAAATACGTCAACCAATGACAGAGCATTTCTAAATGTATAAGGGTGGGAAATTCAGAACCATGTGTTAGGTTACCATGAGAAAAAGCCTTTCTTAAATCTTTCACTAGCTATGCTGAAGGGAGGATGACCATGGGCTTACAATCGTTATAATTTTGTATTAAACTTTTAATGATTTAATTTCTAAATTTATTAACAATGGGAAATGTTTTATATGTGGCTGTGTTACGTTTATTTTATTATTTTAAAAATTTAACAATGTTATAAGAGTAAACTTTTATAAAATATATGTGCTAACAAAGCAAGTAAGGTAAAATGATTGCCCAGGTAAGTTTTTTAATTTATTTCCTTTGATATTTTTCGATACATTCAAATCAGTAAATATAAAATACCAGGGTACATAAACCTACCTCTGTCTCAAAACATTTTTAAAGGATGTGAACTTTTATATTTTAATTCGTAGTGTTAAACATGTAAAATAAAACAAAATTAAAGTTTAATATTTTGACTTGTTTAAATTGTTTCAAAAATTTAATTTTTTTTTTTTGAAAATACAAATGATAATTTTAATGTAAACTGTCTTCTTTAGAACGATTTAAACAGACAACCAGTCTGCCTGAGTTAAGTTGTAAGATACAATTGTTAAGGAAAACAAGTGACCAGGTGAGTCTCTACAAAGTATAAAACATAAAGGTAGTTAAAGTTTCTTAAATAAATTAAAGGACACACCCATTTTCAAATTGGGGGGGGGGGGGGTTACATGCTGAATGTTGGTATCTGTTGGCAAGTCACAGCTGCCAAGAAATTATGCAAGAGTCTTTGAATAACTCAGAATAATTTACAAGAAAACAACAAAAATATGAATAAAAACTGTTCCACTAACCTCTACCATCCTGTATACGTATACGAGACCTTAGCCTTGCCTGTTCCAAATGAAACTGATCTTCTTGCCTTTCCCATTCCTGGAACTGTGCCGCTTCTTTGCTTCGTTGCATCACAGCCATTTCTTCTTCCCTTTGTTGGCGTTCTAACTCTCTTTCCAAGCGTCTTTTCTTTACCTGTTATAAAGTTATAATCATCAATACCAGGAGTTATTTGAAAATTATGTCGTTGCCAGTAGGAATATAAAATAGTAAGGTAGAGGATCACAACTTACGTATGATACACTGTATACTTAAACACAACTGATAATACAAGCTACCTAAGATTAAACCCCTATCTACATTTCGATGCCCATGTAATCATCATCAGAGGGTCTTATTACAATCTAAAAAACAATAAGTTACAAACTAGACTGACCTCTAGTTATCAGTTACAAAAAAAATATCATTAATTTTTGAATATTTTTGTGGTTTTGGGATTGTTTTCAATATTTGTATTGTAATTATATTATGTTGATATATTATTCTAGTCTAAAACAGAAAACAGCATAAGAAACATTAAAACTTGATATGGTAATTTTCACAATTTTATGCGTATGAATGGTACATAAATAGGATTTTCAACTACTAGAAGTATTTTAGAAGTGTATAATGTACATACATTATATTGGTTGCCTAGTATTCATTTTACCAGATTTTTCATCTACAAATTATCTTTAGTCCCCGTTAGTCTGAATAAACAAAGTTGTAGAGTATTATAAAAATATCCTGAATAAAGAACATAACCAACACTAAGGTGAAAATGGTATGTCAAAAATAAAATTAAAGAGGTGGCTGGAATTTAATGTATATTTCTGAAAAACAGCCTTCCCAATGCAATCCATGTCTCATTTTTCTAATACAAATATCACTCTTTCCCCCTTTCATCACTTAATAAAATCAATCTGACTTTCCATACCTCTATTTTCATTGCATAAATAACCTTCACTAAAATTACACATTAGGACATGGTAAATAGCATGAAGTTTACAGTTTCGGCTAGCAATACCAAAAGCAGCGATTGTTTTGCTTCTGAGTAAGGGCCGTGGGACAGGAAACCATTTACACAAATAAATGCCCATTAGTATCGTTAAATAACAAACTAACAAGGGATTATTTCAGTTTGACTTGTGACCGAGCAATGACAGTGACCTCATCTCTAGCATGGCAGGTGGTTAATGTGGCGCCAAAGTACAGACACTGATTTCTGATGTCCATGATGCAGTTAATGGCTCTGATGTCTGGACTGACGTTATAAAAATCTGGAAGTATCAAACTCTACCGACTTCAGCCCAAAGATTAGGGACAATAAGAATTACAGAGCACTTATCACACAGTTTCGGCTGCAACAGTGGAGATGGTACAAAGGGTCAGAGTTTAAGGTTTAAGAGAGAAAGTAGACCTTCTGACATATATACTCTCATTAGAAATATATGTAGAGAAGAGGCGGCCAAATGTTCCAGTCAGTACCAAATCTGAGTGGCAATACTGAAGGATAATAAAACCACAGAAAGGTGAAGTTTGAAATGATAAAGAAGGTAATGAAATAGACAAACTGCAGTAAGAGGGAAATGGATAAATATGTTACCAAATTCCTGACAGGCTTTAGATCATATTTCTTCCTGATGGAAAAAGGAATTCCACATAGATAAGATTTCCATGTGCACAGATAAAATTATTGACGTAAGATATGCCTTCTTTTATTGTGAACACTTTTCAAAACAGAGAAATTAGACGATGGAATTGGTTACAGTTTTTCCCAAACATAGTCCATACAATTCTAGAATCGGTAGCAATATGGAAAACTATATCTAACCTATTGTAAATTGGACTGTATTTATATTGTTTTTATAATTCTTAAAATATTGACAGTTGCTACTTACTGTCATTACTTAACATTACACCTACATTTATGTTACGAAACATGTCCATGTGAAAATATTCACCAATCTTTAAGAGGGTTTGCTTGTCATCAGTTATTATTTATATTGACATATAGGTTATTTTTAATAAATGTTTCACTCTAGTTGCTCAGCTGATTATGGATAGTATTTTGCTTCCTCCAATTCATACTTATGATGATGACTATGCAGTCTGTTTGACTCAGTGCCATGTTTTTATTTAATACATATTTGCATTAGGAATGTTTTATTGTGTGCTTAATAAGAGAATGTACACTGCGTGAAGTTTAACCTTGCCTCTGACCTTGAGATCGCTAGAGTGGACTGGGCTGCAGTGCGGGTTCAAAACGCAACACTTCAAAAACCATCAATGTTGTGTTTAAAGTGTGAAAAGCTCTAACTAACTAAATGATAATACTGTAATAGTTTGATGTAAACATGATCTTTAAATGTGTTGCTCTGCTTCTGCAAAGAAAGAGACACAATTACGAAAGAGACGATATATGTATTCTATAATGTTTTCAGTTAGGTTAGTAGACAAATGCTAGAGCAGAACGAGGGACACCGTTAAACCACACGCACTGTAGAATGGCAGATAAACAAAATTATTGTAAGATAGAACAAAAACTCAAACCTGTTTTATCTTGATGTTGGTGAAATATTAAATAAAATTGTACATAGTTAATATCAGGAAAACGATTTCTGAGAGAATAGAAATGGTGGTATTGAAAACAAAATGATACTTTGGGAAAACATGTAGCTCTAAAGTAACATAGCTTCTGCTGAGCATCTGACCTTTAGAGATCTATGAAATTTCAAAGTTAATCATTATCAATCTTAATAAAATCATATTATATTTCAAACCTTTACTACAAGGCCAAAGTTTTTCAGTAATTCTGGTTTTCAATGGAATGTATGGCAGCTTCATTTTCCAATCCTGAATAGAATTTAAACTTCACAGTATTTTGAATTCCTTCAGTACTTTAAAATCAACAAACTTTGAGCTTGAAGCAATAAGATTATATCAATTTATAAATTAAATAAATAGGCCTAAGTTATATTTTTTTGCTGAAAGGAAGAAATATTTTGCTAGAAACCTCAATTCCAATACTTTATCCATCTATAACTTGATATACATATATTTTAATAAAGATGATTCCATTTATTCTAAACTTTCTACAGGGCTTGGTTCTATCAAGTCTGACTATCAATACACTTTTGATCCCGGTACATTTTCTATGGGTATCTGCTCCAGTCTCGGACAGTAGTGCTTTGACAAAACTTATACCCAATTTTTATTTTCATGATTCTTTTTTAAATTTATTTCTCTAAGACTCTATTATACGAGGCATGTTTTTAAAGTAAGTACCGTTTCTAAATTTCCCCGCCGCAGCTCTGCGGTCGGCGTTTAGCGCATGCGCGCAGTGTAGCTACATCTGTTGGGAAGCTACAGACGCCATTGTGACGCCGTTTGATCGAGTCTTAGTTTGTTTACGTGATTTTAAAATGCCGCAGACAATCGAGAATCCCGCCGACTGTGAAGTGCGTGGTGTGATTCGTTTTCTCTGTGCTAAAGGCTTAAAAGCAATTGACATTCAACGTGAAATCAGTGAAGTTTATGGTGAAAACATTATGAGTGAAGGAATGGTGCGGAAATGGGTTAGGACCTTCAAAGATGGCCGCACAAACGTTCATGATGAGGAACGAAGTGGGCGACCTTCAGTCATTACCGATGATCTCATTCAAAAAGTGGACTGTAAAGTGAAAGAGAACAGACGGTTCACAATTTCGTCCTTAGCTGTAACATTTCCTGCTGTATCAAGAAGTGTTCTCTACGAAATTGTGTCTGAACGTTTAAATTATCGGAAACTGTGTTCACGGTGGGTACCGAAAATGTTGACTGATAAGCACAAAACCAAACGATTGGGCAGTGCATTGAGCTTTCTCGAGCGTTACCGTAACGAGGGCGATGATTTTTTAAGCCATATCGTTACAGGTGATGAAACGTGGGTAGCCTACGTTACACCAGAATCAAAACAACAGTCAATGGAATGGCGGCATTCAACATCCCCTAGGAAAGTCAAATTCAAGCAAACAATTTCTGCCCAGAAAATCATGTGCACTGTCTTTTGGGACAGAAAGGGTGTGTTGTTGATCGATTTTCTGCCTCGTGGTGAAACGATCAATGCAGCCGCGTACTGTGAAACTTTAAAAAAACTGTGCCGCGCAATCCAAAACAAAAGACGTGGCATGTTGAGTGCAGGCATCGTTTTGCTCCACGATAATGCTCGTCCACATTCAGCAAATCTAACGCAAGAGCTCATCACTTCATTTGGCTGGGAACAATTGGACCATCCTCCATACAGTCCCGATCTAGCGCCTAGCGACTACCATTTGTTTCTACACTTGAAGACGCATTTAGCGGGGAAGCGTCATTCCAATGATGAAGAAGTAAAAACGTCTGTGCAGCAGTGGTCGTCCAGTCTGGCGGCAAGCTTCTATGACGACGGCATACAAAAGCTGGTCCCAAGATACGACAAGTGCCTTAATAATAATGGAAATTATGTAGAGAAGTAGAGGAAAGAATGCTCTTTGAGGTAAATAAAGTTTTGTTTGAAAAAATTTACTTGTTCATTTTTTATATCAAAACGGTACTTACTTTAAAAACATGCCTCGTAACATACACTTACCTAGAATTATGGTAAACATGAAAAAAATACAAAAAAATGTTGCTCACTAAAAAACATTTTCCCAAAACTTTCTGTTTCCATTTTATATTGAGTATATAAAATTAAAAATCAGTTTACTAAATAAAAGCATCTTGTCTCTATACACATAAAATTGGGCTTTTCTCTTGATGTTCACTTAGTTATAAAAAAAAAACGGAAATGTATGTTTATAATTAAAAGTGCACATTTAGTTCCACAGCACAACATTGCAAAAAACACATGATAATGTAAAAAATAATTAATTAATTCAATTGTAAAATACAAAATAAACACGAATAATTCTATTTTAGCTTTAATCAAATGTTTTTATGTTGTCTTATTGTCAGAAATTTTTTTTTTTAATGTTATATACACTAACAAAAACCGCTAGAAACAATAATAAACTTGTTGTAAACAATGTAAACACTAAACTTCCAAACAAAAAGATCACCTTCACAACAAAATTCGAACAAACAGTTCACGCACTATTCACAAAAATGATAGCTGACGCGCCATTTGGCAACAAGCTGCTACAGTCATCAAGTTTTAACTAAAACAAAGTTGCTAAATCAAACTAGAAGTGCCTTTAAGTACTATAACTCTGTAAACGAGTTCATTATGAATGCATATTTTAAATATGCAAGAATTGTTTTACTGATATATATTTAAACAAATATTTTGTGAACGTATGAAAATTTGGACATTGGGATCAAAAGGGTTAAAAGGTCAAATAAAAAACAAGAATATAAAGGAGAAAATAGGTATGCCAGAAGAAAATAAATGCAGATTAAACTTTGTTCAATAATCCTGAAAAAAATTACTTTAAATTATTAAATATAAACATGAAAATATTTAATTACCTTTTCTAATTCTCTCCGGTTTTCTTCTTGTTTTTGTCTATTTCTTGTTTCCAATTCTTCTCTGCTAACACCAGTTAATCCTTCCTTATCCAACTTTTTTGACCAGACAAATGTTGACAGCAGATTTCCATCACCAAAGGGATTATCAGTGTTGGTATAGTGAAGATAATCATTATCCCACCCCATTCTTTCTTTACGTTTTCGCTCTTTTGCTTCTTTTTTCAACAAACGTCTTAAACGCTTTTCTTCAGGAGTTTCGTTTGCCTTCATCATTTCTTTCTGATGCTTCTTTTCGGCTATATGTCTCTCTCTCTCATCTTTTAGCTTCTGTAAAAGTTTCACAGAGGATGCAGATGAACTACTGGATGAATCAGTTGATGACGAAGATGATTCTGAATTATTTCTTTTCCTACTGTCAAAAATAATAATTCAATAAATTACATAATGGGAATGGACTACATGCAAATTTATACCTCTTAGGTACAATATGAATTTTACAAGGTATGTTAGTACTATTTCCGAGTCTAAACTTTTGATTTATAGATTCATTAATATTTGTAATATAGTGCATGGGTTAATTTAATAAATGTAAATTAATGGATCACCTATTTATTACAATTACAGCATTTTTGTGTTGCTAAATAATTTTAATCAAAGCTTATTAAATTTTAAAAAATTGTCCTATTTTCTGGCTTAATATAATATAATGTACATAATTATGATTCTAAATAATATTTATTACAAATAATGACTCTATAACATTACAGATCTTATAATGACCAATAATCAAGTCTCAGTGAATTAATTATGTACTCTCTTTGTTCTCTTAATACAATCTTAATTCAATACAAAAGCTTACTTTACTGTTATAATCTCATAGGTCACTTTATTGGGATCTTTCTTATTGTGAATAACGATAAAATATAATTAATAAAATTTGATTAAAAATTAAAAGGGAGTGAATGTAAAACTATACAAAATTATTAGATCTTTTCTTATTGATTGAAATTTTAAAAAAAAAATCTAATAATGTGTTTGAGAGTTTTGTAAGTGCTCCTTTTTGTTACTGTTAGGATATCGAAATCTTAATACTGTTCATGGCGAGTTGGTTGTTAATTACATATTACACTTTCTATATTACTTGCGGTAATATAAACTTTTGGTAAGACAAAAGCGTTTTCTCCAAGTGTAAGTTAACAACCTTTAGTTAACAAAAAAATCTGGTCGCAAGTAATATAAAAAGTCGCTAATTAAATAAAAAGAGAAATAAGTATGTATAAATTACAAAAATTTAAATCCGTGGTAAATATTGTGTACTATTGGCAATGTTAACACTTTTTTTCTTCAAAATACTAGTTTTAATATGTAGAATACAAATACCAACTTTGCTTTCTATGGAAAATATGGAAAGTTTTTCATATTCAGTTGGGACTAGTGTTTCAGGAACCACAATATCAACGGTGCAATGTTATTACAATATAGGCAAAATATATTTACTATTTAAATATATAATGTATCAAGCTGTAACAATGCATGACAAAATACATACTAAAAAAATTAACTTGAACCAACATGCAAATTAACTGCAGAAAACATGTTAAAGTTAGGATATGTTAAGGTTTATTTATTTTATTACTTAATGAAAAGGTAAATACAACCTAACTTGAATTAAACATAATCTAACGTAACTTTCGTGTACTTCTGAGGAAAATGCGTCAAAGTTAGGTTAGGTTTATTTATTTTAATATTTAATGAAAAGATAAATATTTCTATTTGGGAACTAATTACACGTCTGATTCTGCAGATTAATACTTTTTACCCAAAAAAGTAGTCCTAACTAATATGCAAAAAAAGTCAGCTGTCCGTATTTTCTGTAGAAAATAAATTTGATATTAGTTTTCTATATATTAAAACAAGTAATTAAAAAATAATTATAATAATAAAATACATTGTCAATAGCACACAATATTTATCAAATCCGTAATAAAATTGCTGCCTTTATAAATTTAATCTATAATATACCTTCTTTTACTTTTTAAACTTGTTTTATGCCTTGAACTTGTGCTTCTTTTTTTTGATTTCTTATGAGTTGATTTGGTCCTGTCACGATTCCTACGCCTATCTTCCTCACTTGATTCTGAATCTGATTGTGATTGACATCTTGAGGTTGATTCACCTGATTTTCTATACTTGTTTTCATATTTATGGCGACTTGAATGTCTAAAACATTTTAAACTATTACTAAACATCAAATTAGATAAATAAAAAGTCATAATTTATTTATAACCATGTGGTGAATCTACAAACTTTAGTATTTACATCGAAACATACCAGATGAATGAATTAAAGTAGGAGTCAACTTTCCAAAATCCTATATAATATGCACTGTTGTAATTATTTTGTTGTCAGTTACTAAGTACTTGTGTGGTTACAATTGCCACTGCAAATAACCTAAAGAAGTTGTTTGGGAACCATAAAGATGCCATACCAAATGAAGAAAAGTCAGGAATTTACTGCCTGAAATGAAACGAGTGTCCTCTGAAATATATAGGCCAAACAAAAAAAAAATATTAAAACTAGGGCTAAAGAACATTTTTCCCACATTAAATATAATAGACCAGAAAAATCTGCGATGGCGAAGCATTGTTTAGAGGAAGAGCACGAATTTAAAGTAGACGATGTAACCTTGTTAAAAAACGTTGTTAAGTGTAATGAATTGGATGTATGGGAAACTTTGTATATTAATAGGAATAAAAATAATATTGTAAACAACGAATACAGGCCCTATTCCAAATTCTATATTATTGTAATTAGCGTAACAAAAAGGGGGAAAAATAAATCAAATTTATTGTAACTTTTAGGTTAAATATTTTGACATAATAATAATGTGTAATATTAATTATCTATTTTGTTTATATGTAATTATGTTGTATGTTACAAATTTTATTGTAATTCTTGAGTTAGGTACAAAATTTCTATTTGTTGTATCATGTTTAAAGTAGGGTTAATAATTGTTGTTTTGACAAGTGGGAGTGCCAACACCTACTGTATAAATTGCTTTCACCCTAGTTGTAAGTTAGAGTTTGTAGTAGTAACACTCACTGATGATGATGACTTGGTCATTGAAACGCGTATGAGTAAATAAATGAATAATTTATGAGTTTTGTGTATGTTTTTATTGCATATTAAAGTTCTTTTTGAGATAAACAATAAATTGAAAGACGTAGTAGTTCAAGCCTTTGCGTCTTTTGAATTTAAAAAGAAAATAATACTTGACCTCTTTAATTTTGTAGTACATTAGGTTTGGTGAAACTTAATTAATCACTTTTACATTAGTTTATGACTATCCAAACTTTAATTTTGTAAAAACTCACAGTGACAGAATGTTTTCAATCGCTCTGTGGGGATCTTTATCAGTGTCTTCTGCTTGGAGTTGTTGTAAGGTTAAGTGGTGACGGTTTTTGATAGTATCAAAAAGTATATGTGATTTGTATTTGGTTTGTTCGTTTAATATGTTTGTAAATTTCATATTTTTCTAGTGTGTTGAGATGTGGTCCTTTTTTTGTTAGATTTCTAGGTTATGGTAAATGTCTGTGTTTTTGTGCCCCGTTTCTTTTATGTGATTGTAGAAGGCTGAGTTACTGTTCTGTTTGTTTTCCCCGACTCTTTGTTTGAACCTGCAACCTGTTTGCCTAATGTAGAATTTGTTGCAGTTTGTGCTGTTTAATTTGTATATGCCTGGTGCTTGTAGTTTATCTTTGTTGTTGGTGTCGTGTTGTATTATAAATGGTTTTAAGTTTTGTATGCTATTTTGTATCTTTTTTTTGAAATTTGTGGGCTATTTTATTTGATGTTTTGTTTATGTAAGGTATTGTAATGTATTTGTTTTTCCTCCCTGTTGTATAAATTTTAGTGTTTTTTGTATATTGAGCCATAGTTTGTCTTTTATTGTGATGTATCTATTTGTGTATGATAAATATTTGATGGTTTCTAGTTTCAACCTTCACCATAACAAAAAGCCATACACAAAAACATATATACAAAAAACAAAGCTTCAACATTTATAGGAAACCCACAAAGACAGATACACTTATCCACAACACCTCAAACCACCCTATCCAACACCAACACGCTGACTTCAGATCCATGCTCCATAGACTTTAAATTGTTAATTTTGGGACATGAGCAAGAGTTGTTATAATTTTTTTCGTATCCCTGACAACATTCTGCGTCAGCAGGTATAATTTTTTTTTTTTGCCGATATCGTACACGTGGTGATTGGGAAAAATACCAATATTGGAACATAAAGCAAACCTTACATGACAAACGTATGCTACTTCTGTATGAATAAATTGTTATTTTTATTTGTTAATTCCATCTTCACATGAACTACTAGTAATCACTAAACACTTTTAAATGTTTATAAACTTGCCTATAGTAGCACTTACTTTGGTTGTTGAGGACGGCTGTTTCGGGAGATGTGTCCTATTGTCAGCTCAAACCGTAACGGTCCGTTGAGTTACGGTCTGCGTTGACAATGGGACACATCTCCCGAAACGGCTGTCCTCAACAAACAAAGTAAGTGCTACTATAGGCAAGTTTATAAACATTTAAAAGTGTTTAGTAATAAATTGTTGAAAAATTGCCTCACTATGTTATTTCAAATTACTATAATGCTATTATAAAGTATAGTTACAAATTAGGAGGCTAGGATAGATTTAGTTAAAAAAAAATTAATTTCTTGAATATTGTAGTCCGTTACATTCAGTGAATCTTAATTAATCACTTTAACAATAGTTTATTAAGTTCGGATAGTCATAAACTATTGGTAAAGTGATTAATCAAAAATTAATGTATTTATTTCCCTGTGCAAACACGTACGATTTTAGCAAAAAAAAATTACACCTGTTGACGCAGAAAGTCATCAGGAATACAAAAAAATTATTACAACTCTATCTCACGCCCCAAAATTAACAATTTAGGAAAATTGTAATTCCCCAAACGTGGTGCTAATAGTGCTGGTAAAAATGCACATTGCCCATCCCCAATACAAAGCATATAAAATGAATCAACATATATCCTGAAGCTATATTGTTAATTATTGTTAGTTATTGCCATGGAAGGTCAATTTTATACACCTATAAAGTATCCAGTTAAGATAGATTTGGTTATAATTTTTTACGTTCAACAAAATGTACACATGTAAGGCTAGAATAAAGATCATGTGACATCGACTGGGAAAGTATTACTTTGCAGAAGTAGACTTCTAATTAGGTAAAGTTGTATAAAACTACAACCAAATCTATCTTGACTGGACATTCTACAGGTATATAATAATGTATAAAATTACAACCAAATCTATCCTAACTCGAGACCTTATAGATATATTTAAATATACGTATACGTAGTACGGCGCACCGTTGATACACCGACGTAGTACTTCTGACTACTCCACACTGAATTTTGGTAATTATTAAGAACCTGGCCTGGTTTTCTTAGGTTAATATTTGTTTGCCGTTAAACATAACTTTAGATTCGTGTTCAGTAAGGTCAAATCTATCCGGGAAAAAACATTTTGCCGATCGGAGCGTTAGTAAGCACCAAAGTCACATCAGGTCAGGTTAGGTCATTTTTGTTTATGTAAATATGTGTTTGCAGTAAAAAAACTTCAGATTTGTGTTCAGCAAGGTCAAATTTATCAGGGAAAAAATATTTTTCTCCAATCGGAGAGGTAGTCGTTGATCTTAATAATTACCTGAATTTTTTACCCATCTTCCATTTGATAATATGGTATTTATTTCCCTGAGCGAGAGTTTTCAAATCCCTGATGACTTTATGCATCAGCTGGCATAATATTTATTTTTGCCAAAATCGTAAACGTGGCACGGGAAATGAATACCTCAATATTTAATGAAACTCTAAAGGATTGTTTATGATTACAGACTTTAAAATAATTTTTCCATTTTTTATTATAAATAACTAAAACGTCTTAAACTATAAAACGTTTTACTTATGTCTTGCTTAACATTTTAAATTCAAAGCCATCATCTTTAGAGAAAATTACTACAAGACTAACTCAAGTTTGGGTTTTTATTTATTTATAACAAACCCTTATGAACATTTCGATGACAATGTCACCATATCGTCCTATTACATAATTAGAGTTTAGAAACCTTATAAAATTGCCCTCGATGATGATGATATGGTCATCAAAATGTATATAGAGGTTTAATCTTGGCTTTAAACTTTTGAGGTTATACCGTAATTTTCCTTTATTACATTTTTTATTTATTTAATGTAGTTTTCAATCACTGTTAGGGTTATATAGTTTTCAATTTCACTATACAAAAGTATATATTCAATTTTTAAAATCATTATTACTGCATTCAAGAGAAGTAGAACAGAATTCGCCTGCTAGAACAGTAACATTTACAACAATTTTTTTTAGTGGATGCATCTTCAACAGTGAAATAATCACATTGAAATGAAATATGCACTTTATTAATAAAAACAAAATGTGCACTTTAACCACCAGAAATTTATCGAAAATAATTAAAATGAAACAAAACTATTATAAATGTCCAAATTACAAGTCTCAGTATAGACATTTGAAAAACATATAATAGCATCAATTTGATAAATTAAAAAAGAAAGTCATCTAAAACGCACCTCGATCGATCCATTTTAAGATATGAGATTAAAAGAATTAATTTGTCCTTTATTAAATCATAATTTTTGTATTACTTCTCAATTGCTTCCTAAACCTAAACAAACAACTGAGACGTTCCTGACGTACAGTATAAAACTTAAAAAGGTAATCACACAGGACACACAGAGCAGTAAATTTGAGTCTCTAACAACACATCTACAAATTACAACTATTACTTAAATCAACTATTCTTTGAGTTTAGCTTGTGAGGCTATAGGTTAATAGCAAATAAAAACTCGAGAATGCGAATAACTCCTCACCTACACTAATAGAATATATATAAAACTCCAATTTACCTCAGAGATTGAAACCAACCAATCCCCAAACTTACTCTACCTCACTATAACAAAAAGCCACACACAAAAACAACGGCTTGAACATTTACAGGAAACCGACAGAGACACTTATCCACAACATTTCAAACCACCATATCCAACACAAATACGCTCTCTCTAGATCCTTCCTCCATAGACTCAAAGTACTGTCTCTGCTACACAGCAGTACCAATAACCACAGAACACATAAAGAAAGAACTAAATACCATTAAATATTTAGCGTACACAAGTGGATAATACACCACATTAATAGACAAACTATGACACAACATACAAAAAACTCTAAAAACACTAAAAAAATTAACACTATAGACAGGGAAAACAAATACATCACAATACCATACATAAACAGAACATTAAAAAAATAGCTCACAAATTTCAAAAAACAGAATACAAAATATCATATAAAACTAATAACAATTTACAATTAAAAATGACACCAACAACAAACATAAACTACAAGTACCAGGCGTATACAAATTAAACTCTACAAACTGTAACAAATTATACATAGAGCAAACAGGTCGCAGGTTCAAACAAAGAGCCGAGGAAAACAAACATAACACCAACTCAACATTTTACAATCACATAAAAGAAACAGGGCACATAAACACAGACATTTACCATAACCTAGAAATCTTACACATCAACAAAAAAGGACCACATCTTAACGCACTAGAACCATATATATAAACATATTAAATGAACAAAGCCAATATAAATCACACATATTCTTTCATACCATCGAAGACCTGCCTTTAAATCCTCCACCGCTTAACCTAACAACTCTAAGCAGAAAGTTTAGACACCGATGAAGATTGCCACGGAACGATTTCAGAAAGTTTTTACAAAGTTGCTTGATGTAATTATCTTGAATTCACTGAATAAACTATAATTAAAAGATAGTTAACTGAGTGAATACGTAATGAGCGTACATGCTGACGCGTTTCGAAACAATCGTTCCTTTTACGAAGCAAAGCTTCTACTCAACCGAGTAATACTAAAACACTTGTAAATAAAGGAGTAATACTCAATAATGAAATGTTCTATCAAACAAAATGCAATGTCTTAGTTGCTGTAAACTAACGACAGTTTTATTTTAACAAAACTAATCATACACAGATTAGGTTCAGTAGGCCTAGTTGGCTTTGACACGGAAACAATAATTTATTTATATTTTCAAGCAAAATACAGGGTTGTATAGGCCTATTTTGGAAATAATGAAGGGGCCCGTACTCATATTTGCCAATTGGTCCGAAATTTCTCTTACCGAACCTGTCTATATATGACAGTTCTCAATATACAATCCGACCCTTGAAGCTCAAACGAATAGCCCAATTAATATCTAAAAATATCAATATTAAAAAATATCGAGCGTTAAAACATAATTTTTTAAAACTATCGATAACTTACTATCGATACCGAACTGACAACATCGATGTTTTCAAAATGCTTTAGTATTATGAAAATGTACAGTTTATTATGTGATGTTTATTTGTCATGAGTAATAAGTCTGAATACCTGATAAAAAATGTAACGTACCTTAGTTTTATAATATATTCAAATTAAACTATTTTAACCATGGCTAGTCTTATTAAATTTAAATTCATAATTTCCAACTCACTTTTGAGTTGACACAGATATAACCTTACTATTGTTAGAAATGTTTGTTTATTTGGTTAACCTTTTTTAAAGAATTCAATTATTGAGGTATACAAATTAAAAATGCTTTTTGTGGTATATATCGTCGTCATAAATGGAATTTGCAATCCAAATATTTTGTAATTAAAATGAAATTGTAAAATTTTGTTTATAGATTCTCTAAGTTTTTTTTTCGAGTGACCAACTTGTGAAAATAAACTTTTGGCATCAAAATATTTTTGTAATTTTTTCCCGTGTTCCTGATTTTTTTTTAATTGTTCAGTATAACTTTTTTTTACCTTTATCAATAATCTAAGGAAATGAAATGGATATCATTCTACAGAAACAACACCAAAATAATAAAAGATGAAACTTTACACAACTTGTTTTGCCATAACCAAATAAAAGTTATATGCATTACCAGTTTCAGGAAGCAACTGCTTTATTTCTGTCTCAATTTAAGGGTAATACTTACCAAATGTGGCTTCATTCTAATTTCTGTTATTTTCACAACCGTTGTTATGCAAGGTAGAACACATTACTGTACTAAACAACATTACTACATAGGTATAATGTATTTCCACTTAGAATAGGTTTGGTTAAGAAAAAGTTTTCTTTGCTAATATCAAGAAAAATACAACAGATGCATAAGTCAATTTTTTTTCTGATCAAACATTTAAGTTTTGACAGCTAACACGTTGAACTCTTCAGGCTAGTCCACTATTGAAGAAGTATTGACATCTTTCCCACGAATGTTTCAACTTTTCTAATTTTATTATTCACAGTTATTTTGAAATATCATGTTAAGTCAAACCATACAGAAGAAATTTAGTGTTTAATAAAACAAATGGAAAAATTCAAGGATTCACAAAACATTTGCACGTCTGAATATTAGGAGAATAGCAAATAAAGGACAATTGACTCATGTATCAATGAGTTTTTCTAGATTATACACAAACATTGCTTAATAGTAAAATTAATTATTTTATTTTTTATTTATTTCCATGTCATACATAGGAATTGAGTTTATAGATTGTTGCACTGTCAAGATAGGAGTGACAAAATTCTGTAGAGTCAAGTTTTTCTTTATATATATATTTTTTAATTAATCACTTTAACCCGAACTTTAATTAAAGTTTGGATAGTCATAAACTAATGTTAAAGTGATTAATTAAGATTCACCAAATGCAATGGATTACAGAATTCAAGATATATATATATATATATATATATATATATATATATATATATATTTTATGCAAGTGCCACGATTTCTGTTATTATATGTTAATTTATATTTTAAAAGTAATTTTTTTAAATATTTATCATTATTAGTAATTTTGTTTATCATTTGAACATTTTTCTCAACTATACAGTCTTATGAAATGTGAATATTACATGCAATAAAACCATGAAAGTTTTTGTATGTTTGTAAAGTTACATTATATTATGCATATTCAATTGATGTTACAGCAACTTTGACGTAAAATGTTACCTGTAGTTCTTATTTTTGTTTTTATAACCAAATTTACATGTTAAATTACAGATTACTTAGTATAATTATAGGTCTACAAAGATGTAGTTTTTTGCTGAAAATAAAAATATATTTTCATTAAAAACTTGACAAGCCTATTTGTGTGCATGTGCAATTATTTCAGTAGATTCATTGGTGAACTATTGTTTACCTCAAAGCATATTATTTGAAAGTTTTAACTCAGTTACAAAGCTTGACAGAAAACTTTTGATAAACCATGAGATGTGCCCCATTTCTCCCAAAACAGCCTTCATCATATATCCTAAACAGAAGGCTAGTTTCTGAGGACAAAATAGTTTCATACAAGTTTATAACACTCTAATTTTAAAGATATTATGTAAAAGTATAATGTAAGTCTGAACTATTCTGAATTATTTTTGCTGAAAAAAAATCTAGAACTTTACTTCAACTCAGTAATTTTTGGAATGAAGAATCTTTATAAAGTTATTTTATTGGTAAGAAAATTATACATTATAATTTTTATCACAGGGGCTGATAAAAGAAATAGTAAAACTTCATTTCCAAGGACAGAAGACACGAATATCTGATGATGCACTTCAGTTGGTTGTTGAAGTGGTGTCTAAAGGAGTAATAGAAGCAGTGATGAGGTGTGGAAAACAAGCAAAAACTGAAGGTTCCACAAGGATCAATTTAGAACATGTTGAGAAAATTATAGCACAGTTTGTAAGTATTGAAATTTTATTATTTTTCTGTAACAGGTTTAAATTATTTAAATTAATTTTAAAAAATTCTCAATTTTTTGTTTACAGCTTTTGGATTTTTGAACCTATTAAATTCTTCACTTGTTTATAGTCACCAATCAAACACAAAGTGGATTTTTTTTATTGCAGAGAACACTAGAAAAAAGTCACCTAACAAATTTGTAGTTTATATCTGTTTAATAAATAAAGCTTTTAAATAGATATTATAAAAGTTTAATCCAGTTTTATTTCCTTTTTGTTTGTCAAAATCCTAACATTTTAAAGTCAATTACCTTTATCATTTTCTTAGGTACATATACAAACATTTGCTGCATCTTTTTCTTACTGTTACTTCTAATATTCTTCAATATATCTCTACATGCGTTTCACAGATGATACAGTGTTTCAGTTCTATTTATCTTCCTCCTTTCCCTTTCTCTATTTTAATATTTTTCTTGTTCGGGTGTTGCTCTGTTTCATGCCTATCGGAGTTTTGAAATGAAAACTTTTATAGCGACAGCTACAAAAACTTATTGGATGGCCATAAACATTTTCGTGTCAGATAAATAGCATCAGTATAAACTCTATCAGATTACACTATGAGCCATCATAAAGTGAATTTAAATGATAACATATAATTTTGTATATAAACTGGTTTTATGTTATGATGTAAAACAACTGTTTTAACAGAGTAAAATTTGTATTCAGTAATAAATATTTTAAATAATATTATAAAATATAAAAATAATAAGATTTAAAAAATGAATACAAAATTTATAAATTCATATTTTTGTTGAAAATTTGCAAAATTATCAACTCTAATTTGTTACTTGTAGTTAAAATTTTGGTGTTAAATGTAAAACATCTTTATCATTGTTTCTTATATTAAAAGAAATGTTTAGGTAATTTTGCATTACACAAAATTAAATGTTTTTCGTAATTCAAAATTTCTGTAGGCGTGGGTAATAAAAGTTTTCATTTCGGTTGGTAATATTTTTCTACCCCGAGTTCTACAGCCTATTTTTTTTTTTGTATCACATTAACAGATGTAATCCCTTCTTATCTATTATCTAAGCAAGAAAATCTGTTTAATAGATTAATAAATTTAGTTTAGCTGATTTACATGTTTAATAAAGTAAGTGTGATCTGTACAGAAGAATGTGAAAAATCGTTTATATTTCTGTAATTTTAATAGAATAAAAACTTGTAGCAATATCTTTACCTATTGGTTTGTTGTCTGTTAGAGTCTTTGTATCTCTTTTGTTGTTCAGTGTATTTTTGTCCGATTAAATTTGTTTATCTTTATGTCCACACCTGTGTTTATAAATTGTAAAATGAAGTAGAGTTTGGTGAATTGGATGATTGGTGTGTCACATATGACGGTATCTGTAGTTTTGGGTTATTTTCTATATTAATAACTCATTACATCTGAGAACTACTTCCCTTACAATTCAAGATAAGGTCTATTTATGAAATCCCTCATGTCAAATATCACCTCTGTAGTACCCAATATATCTTATGCATTTCAACTGTAGTTAACTCAATCAGTTGATCTAGGTTAGAAGTAGTTAATTTAACCTACTTGCTACTAGAGCCATTTAGATGTACTATTACTTGCCTACTATTAGTACCGCTCTGGCTTGGCTGCTACTAGTCAGTCTGCATACTACGACTCTTACCCTCCTCCTACCACGTCTTAAGCCTGTAAAGTCTACTACGCCCAATGTTAGCAAAACATGAACAGCTGTAGGTTTAGAACTTCCGCTTCATTAAGCGTCGGTCTGAGTGTATGTGATTTCTACACAGAATGAATAATTGTTTTTGCAGAATAACAAAAAACCAATGTTTGCAAAACAGCGTTGATTCTTACTACAATCACTCCCGTGCACCATCATTTTCTGGTGGACGGCCAAAGCGGAACTTATAGTGTGTCAGTTATACCTGGTACTCCATCTAAGACTATAAGGATAAGGTTTTAAAAAAAAAATATTTTTAGCTTTTATCTTTAAATTTACAAATGTAACTAGTTTATAATTTTAAAATCTAAGAGTTTTTTTCAGCACTATATTTGTGCACTTCTCCTTTTATACAACAAAAACATTTAAAATAATGATAATAGAAAGTACTGAGGTTAAAAATTTTATAATAAAATAATTTTTGTTTTAGGGCAACTACTTCCATTTAAATGTAGAACTATTGTTTATATGAATGTTTGAATGTTAGTGCTGTGTGTAGAGGGTAGAGTTTTACAAGACGGGGGGGGGGGGGGTAGACTATATTATCTAGAATTCATTATCTAATCTTCACTTTAGAAATTGTATATGACATCTACATCATGCCCAGAAAGTTGTAAACAATAAGAAAAAGATGAAATAAAATATCTATATCCCTTTCACAGGTAGTAGTTACAAGCCTTTAACACTTTGATAGCTGTGGCGGACATATACGCCTGTCGGTAAACGCAGGGACTGTAACCAAGTGAGATCAACATAGATAAATGGTCATTGTAGTCCAGATAACTAAATACCTGCTGCTATCTCTTCTCTATACGATCCCTATAGCCTCGTTAACAAATTGTATACTTGGTCCACAGTTTTCATTTTTATAATACTTTTGAGTTTTTAGTTTTGTTTATTAATAAACAACTTTTTTGTGTACACATTTTTTAAATTAAAGTTTTCAGCAATATATTGTTACATAACATTAAAATTTAAAAAGTAAATTGTGACAATACATCTCTGTAGTAGAAAACAAATCAAATCTAGTTGACAGCGATGTATTGTAATATTCACATATTATTTCGTTTGTATTATATTCTAAAATATATATATCAAATCGCTCTGTATTAAGCTATTTGTTAGTTGGATCTGGGATTTGTTCGTATTTATTTTCTTTTATGTGATTTGTCATTGAATTGATGTATTTATTGTTTTCGATTATTACTGGTGTTTGTTTTATCTGAATTTAGTATTATGTTGTCATTATTTTTTAGTTTTTGTTTAAGTTCTAAAATTTCCTTTTTGATAATGTATCGTTTTGTTTCTTTGTCATTTAGTGTTATTAGGTTGATGTTATTATTAATACTGTTTCTTATATATTCTGTATTTTGTTGATTGATTTTAGGGCTGTTTGATTCAGTGTCAGTTATAAGGAATTTATAATTTTTTGGTAAAGTTGGGTTATGTTTGAATGCATTTGTTATTGTTATATTTTCTTTTTCAATGAATTGTTTGTTGGTTAGGTTTATAAATTTGTTGTTGTTCGGGACGCAATGTAATTGTTGGTTTGTTTTAGGTTATGTTGTTTTTGTTAATTTGATTCTTATTATGTTTCTTAATTGTATTTAGTTATGGTTTGTTGTATTTTTTGTGTATAATTGGTGTGAGAGTGTCAAATGTTTTCATGATTTCTAGGTTTGTTATGTATAGTTATAAGTTAAATTTTTTTTGGTGGCAAGCAGATTTGACAGTTTTTTGATCATGTGTAATTCAGCTATTTTTGTTACTTTGTTTATGATGGTGTTATGTTTGTTGTGTAAGTATGGTTTTGGATATTTAGGTCCAAGTTTAAGTGATAACCATTTTTTGTTGAAGTTTATCCTCTTAATGCAGTTTTGGAGTTTGATGTGTAGGTTGAAAAATCTCAAGTAGAGTTGCTTACCTCGGTAGGTTTTAAATTTGTGATATTTAATGCTGTTCATATATAAAAGCTAAAACAATAAATTATGATATTTAAGAGTCTATATAGTAGTATACAGAAAAAAAATTGGACATTTTTTTTGGAAATATGGAATAGTGAGGCTCATTCTTGCAATCTTTACAATATGATATAACCTTTTTTATTTTGTTTTTCGTAATTTGGCCTACTGAATGTTTGGCATACCTTCTTTGCAATACTTGCTATTTCTTTATTAAACCTGTGACCACTCAAAGATTGTCTCTTACTTGTTGTCACTGGTTATTTAATTTAACCCTGGAAGCGCTGTTTTTTTGAGTTTATCTTTTACTACTTTAAACTAAAGAACTTCTTTGAATTGTGTGATCAACATTCTACTATTTTATTGAATAAAATTTGGGTACTAACCAAATTGGTACCGAACAAGCATTCAGTTTCAGTTTTATGATACCATTTTACCTTTCCGCTAAGACTCGTACTATAAGAAATCTGGTCTAAAGAATCAATTACTGATTTACATTTATTGTACTCCAAAATGTCGGAATTGTGCTTTGTAGAAATCAAGCATATCTCGTTCATCGTGCCATTTGAGCACAACAATTTCATGTGAATTTTTCAATGGAGTTACTTCACCATGTTGGTATTTTTTTTGGCGTTATCTATCTTATTATTTTTCTATTAGTCTGTAATGTGTCCCAGAGGTGGTTTTTTCTATTCAATAGCTTGTTTGCTAGTTCTAAGCTGCAGTAATAATAGGCTGCTACAATTGCTTTGCCAGAGTCCAGAAGGTCTTCTGAAAAGGTCATAATGTTTATAAGTACAGCTCTACTGGGATCCACTTCTCTTCCCGCATACATTTTCATGTTATAACACATTTATTTGCTTGCCTTGTTTGGAATGTATTGTTTTAAGGCTAATCTACCTCTAGATGGAATTAGTAATTCGTCAACACAAACTGTTTCTTTCGATGTAACACCGAAACAAGGCTTGAGATCTTGAATAAGTCATTCCTAGCAGTTTCATGATTTGCAAAATCCTACATTCGTAATATAATATCAAACCTATTTATGCTCATTAAGGACGACACCAAGTTATTTTTATACAATAGATCCTGACTTCTGTAGGATCATAAAGTTAGGTAAACTACCCCCACGTACCAAATTCTAAAAAGTTCCTCATTTCCTAGATAAATGTTTGTAGCTATTTATCTTCCTAGATAATTGTCTGTACCCAATTACCTTCCTAGATAAAGTATGTACCCATTTATCTTCCTAGATAAATGTCTGTACCCATTTATCTTAGGCTGGCCCTGAATGTTGAGTCTGGCTAGTATAAGTACTAGGTGCCAGTACTTACATCTGTTTAGAAGCAAAATTACCATTAGTGTATACCATTTTAAGGTTAATTTGTCAATAAAACTTCATTAATAAAAAATGATAATGAATAATAAATCCATAGGAACAGGTTTTATTCATAAGTAATGTATTAAAAATATTACATTATTACAGATTATATTACAATGCAATGATTTAAATAGCTTTTTAAATTCATAGAAAAAGTATCAGATAATCTCAAGGAAATGTCTCAAATTCCCAACAAATTCCTTAATAAAAACATGTTCTTAAAAAATTAGCATCAATATTTACTATTCTTAGAACTTAAATCTGGATAGTACATAAACACCCTTTTTATAAAAGGGTGAAAATAAAAGTTTTTATCATAGCAGTTTTTTCACTAGGGAAAAAGATAATTCAACAAATAATTTTCTTACTGTTCGAATAAGTTTTAACGGGAACAGTAGAAACTACAATATAGTATAGTACAGTAGAAACTCAGTAACTTTATCACGTTTAGACGAGGTGATGAATTACAAAAATAGACAAATCATTAAGTAAACAAAATATGTATATAAAAATTCAAATGTAACATAAATTCTAAAAAATACAAAAGTAATTTCCAAGACATGTATTTGATTAGAAATATTCACTGTATAAATGCATCTACCTCATATTTCAGAAATGTATATCTTATGAGAAAACATCTTTAGAATAAAGTACTACAGTATCTTACAATACATATTGACTTCAGAAAAATATTATTTCAATATAGTCACTCAACTAATAATTGAAAATTTTCAACTTCTTAATGAATATGAGTTTGTCATAATAACTATGCTTTTGAGAATTCTAGTTACCTCTTCAAGGACAGATTTTTTTCAACTTCAACTAAATTGCTTGGAATTTTTTTGTGTATAGATTATTAATCAAATAAACTATAAAAATTATTAAAAGTAACTTTTTACCAATTCAGACAATTTTATTATAAAAAAACTTAATGGCCACAAATGTATAGTACAATGTGCAATGGCCACAATGTATTAGTTAAATATAGGCAATTTTTTCAGTCCCACATCTTTGCTTCATGTGTGGCTCTACACCAGCAAAGGTTGACATTGTGTGTACAATATTACCATCTCACTACCATACAATTGAAATACTGTCAGAACTAATAACCACACTAACTGAACCCCTGACATCTTTTAAAAGCGGTTTACTGTATTTTAGTTCTTTATCAGCCCCACATAATCTATTCACTCGTAGTGTACCCAAACATGTATACCTTTGTCCTTCAAACATTTCACTAAATTGTAAGTGGTGAACAAATTATCAAGGTAAATCTTATGATTTTTCCCTTCCAACCCATTACAAAGTGATAAAACTACATCTGCTATTGGACCATATGGGGTTTGTCCTCACTAAAAAAATCCCCACTTTTAGGTTTGGATTGAATATATTATTTCGTCTTACTTCTGCCCTTGAATGGGAATACTGCATTCATCATATCTAAAATTGGACGAACTTTGATAAAAATGTCTGTATTGTGTTGTGGTATCGAGTCATTGTCTATAAAATGCAGATATTTTTTAAAGTTTTTCACAGCGCTGAGGGATAAGGAATCTGCTATCAGGTCCATGCGAAGAGCAGCATTTGATAACCAGTACATGCAATATTGTGGGTATTTGATGTTATTATGAGAATTACGCCTATGAATAATTTAATTTCTTTTGTGGAAGTACTAAAATTATGCTCTCCTGATACCGAATAGTGTCTTTTGTAATTAAGCCAAACATATCGGAAGTAAACAAATTTTCAAAAAAGTAGTAAGGTGTTTCGTCTCTTGTTGGTTCCGACAAAACCAAAGTAATATTACCACTAAAAGGGGGTACGTTATTTACAAAATTATTGTCTCTTTTAAACCATAGAGGAAGATTCTGGTCTGCTGTAAATGAATGAGAAGGTAATGGCTGATGTACGGGTTGATTTATCAGATTCTGGTCAGTTAAATTTAATACTGTTGTAGTGTCACCATTTAATCTGCCTTCCACTTGGTCAGCTTCGTCTAATGACTGAATTACAGCTTGTATGGGTTGATTTATCCTATTTTTGTCAGTTGAATTGCTTACAATTTGTAGTGTCTTCAATTTAGACACCTTCATCTACATTAATAAAGTTCTGTTCATTACAAATGTGGAGTTCATCCCAAAAATCATCTTCTGAATCTACATCAGTTAAAAAGTCTATATCAGAAACACTGGGGTCATCTAAACTTGACAAAGTGTTAATAATTTGTTCAGAATCATCTCTAATATTTTTTGAAGACATTTTTAATATTTAATAATGATTTCTGTAGTCACTTAATTCAAATAAGTTATTTACATATCCTTTAAGTACTTACAATCCTAACCTAAAAATAACCTATGCCACTGTTTATGCACCAACTACACAAATGTGGATGTATGAAAAATAACTTTAGTTCTATTACAAATAGTTTTAAAGTAAAATAAAACGTAAAAATATCTTTAAAAAACTATAATTAAAACATTCAATATTTTTATTTAACTTTGTTTTACACTTGTTAATGAAACACATAAAAAAAAGCTAAAATCAAAATCATTCGTATAGGAAACACAAAGTTTTGTTCAAAGATTTAACACACTACAGAATGGAAAAATCAGCTGTTGAGCATTTCCAGTATGGAGTACCAACATTCCAAACCCTAATGGTCACAGTTGTGACAAAAGTTCATTTGTGATACCTTTTAAAATGTCCCAATTCTTTGCCTGAGTTAATGGCCACATATGTGTATTAAACCAAGAAGAGGTTAAGTAGCTTATTGTCTAGCTAATTTTTTAAAGTGACACGAGTGAACTTGATGTCATTTTTAAAATTTATGAGTTTATAGTGAGATTTTACTTTACTTTTTTCACTCTAGATCCTGGCCACCACGACACTTCATCAAAATTATAGATACCAACATAATTTTAGTTTTGATAGTAATGATGATTTTATTCTTAAAATGTCATATCTACTAGACATAACACGTTTATATTATATTTATACAAACAATAAATTTTAAAGTTTAACAATATCTGAAATAATACTGTAACTTTATTTTGTCACCTCTTGATTATTGTACAGTGATATTACATAGACATAAATAAATTATATTAAAAGAATTTACTGAGTTCTTCAAGTATTGTAAATTTAAACATGCGAAACATCTTCAGGCATCACAAGATATCTTCAGATATTCACGATTCAATGTATGAAACCTTTGAAAAATTTTGCTTCTACGAAAAAAAAAGGTTTTCAATGAATCTTGTTTAACCCTTTCTGGATGGGTGGGGATATATCCGCTAGTAATGGCCTATGTAGTGGATGGGCTCCAGATATATTCGTGAAGTCAACATAAATAGGTAATTAATTTTTTTTCATATTAAAAGTGTTTATATTGAACATGTATTGAAAAAAAATAACGCTTTTATGATGCAGTTACTATAAAAGAGTGGTATGAATTCATTTCTAAGAGGAATTTTTGTTCGGTTGGGCTGGCAATAGTCTAGTCGAAGCAGGAGTCCTGCGCTAACATCTGGTACAGCGCCAGTCATTGTTCTGACAGGCATTAGGAAGCAGTTTGTGTCTAGTGTTATGACTAGTGTATCTGTACTATGGTAAGGCGCCAATCATTGTTCTGACAGACGCTCAGTCAGTGCATTAGGAAGCAGTTTGTGTCTAGTGTTATGACTAGTGTATCTGTACTATGGTAAGGCGCCAATCATTGTTCTGACAGACGCTCAGTCAGTGCATTAGGAAGCAGTTTGTGTCTAGTGTTATGACTAGTGTATCTGTACTATGGTAAGGCGCCAATCATTGTTCTGACAGACGCTCAGTCAGTGCATTAGGAAGCAGTTTGTGTCTAGTGTATCCATACTATGTCTATCAGAGTAAGTGACCCTATGTTATAGAACTTTTGAACCAAGCATCTGAAGGTGATATGATCGGTAAGGACAATGATATACCAGAAGGCAATGGAGTTTGTGATTAGAATGTTTGTGAGTGTGGCTAATGACGGCCACTTGTGGTGTTGTTGGTGTGATCGTGATTGCTAAAGAAAGTTCTGAAACAGTTTTGTTTGCAGCAGTTCATTATTTATTTATAAATAATTTGTTTCATTTGTCGATTATTTTTTTAGACGTTATTTTTAGTGTATTACACTAAATACTACATTAATAAATACAGTCAGTGCCTGAAAGTGACATGTCTAGAGTGGACAAAAGAAACAGTGAATCTTCTTGAAGTAAATGTGTAATTCTCTTGTCTACAAGTGTTTTGTTTCACCTATCATTATTATTGAATTTTGCAAATGTCTGCATGCACAGATACACAAATAAAACTATTAATTAATATAAAACAATCATACTGACTGGTCAATTCACATACTATTACCTAACCTGAATAATCAACAGCAACTGACAATCACAATTACAGTTATTTCAAAGTAGCAATCACAGTTTGACCTGTTACTATGAAATCATTGTTAGTCACATCATTGATTCTCAAGGAGAAAGGCATTGAATTGCAGTATTGTAGATTGCTTTTATTAATTATTTTGAGGTTTATTTGATTACAATAACAGTTTTAAATACCTGGCTTCCACATGAAAAGTCAATTTATTGACAAAATGAGAAAAAGAATTATTTTATAAGATGTTTAGCATAGATTTTTCATACAAATAACTTATATACAGCGGTAATATATATACAGTGTTTATTACATTGCGAGTATTAGACAGGTGAACATTCAATCGATTTTGTCATATTCTGGTTTTATAAGAGAATTATTTAATAGGGGTTTTAGCATAGATTCTTCATACAGATATATGTATATTATCTGTATGAAGAATCTACGCTAAAAAGGCAAAAAGTGCTCTAATAAAACATAATTTGTACTGTTATTACCCTATTTTAATTAACAGTAGTAAGATTATTATTACCGTTATCCTCCTTTGGTAGAAAATTGTCATTTTTTGAATTCAGTCTCAAACACAGACAAAAACCTACTCTCAAATAAACCTGTGAACTCAGGTAACTAGACATATACTAAATAAATTAAAGTATGAACCAAATAACTAACTGATAAAATAGGCTCTTCAAACAGTAAAAAGTAACTTGCCAGACATAATGGTTAGTTTTATGAAACAATGTACTTCTAGACAGAATAGTATTGCCTAAATCTAATTATTGTAACGCTCCTTCGGAAACTCCATTTTTCATACAGCTACATTAAACTAATCATAGAAATTTCTATTTTTAATCAATGGATTGAGAAAAAATATGGAAATTCAATGACCTGAGTCTGTAAGAAATATTAAATTACAAATATAAACCTCAGTTTACATTGAAAAAATATAATAAATAGATTTTCATGTATTGTAACATTTTGAAAATAGCAAATAAGAAATTGGCTAGATTAAAATTGAAACTAATTTTAGGTAAAAGCCTAGAAAGGTTATAAAACGTAAACAAGATATTTGAACTATTGCATTAGGAAATTTGTTGTATCAAATAACCAAACAAATAAGATTAAAACAAGATAATCTAATAATAATAATTATATGTAAACAAAATTGTAAACTTAAGTAACATAGGGCATAAATAATTACTTGAGAGATAGAAGGTGAAAAACGGTTGTAAACAATGAATTGAAAGGTTATGTTTGTAGAAATCCAGCTCAAAACACACACATTTCGGAATTATTACAAAAGTAAAACGTAAAGACACTTCACACACAAATAATAATAATTAAATAAACACTGGAAGGGTTGTTAAGGATCGGAAAATTGAAACAGTATGTTAACCAAATTAAAACGGTGAAAATAGTTCGTTGACATTAACAGATGTGAAAGTAAAGAAGTAGGTCAGTTGCAGTCGACTCTAGTGGGAAGAAATCGAACTAAATTATAGCCAGATGATTTTTTTGAAAGAAGGAGGACGCCATGTTTAAAACAATTTTTAAAAATAAAAACGACGCGTTAGTCAGTATAGCGTGGGGACGCTAAGATAGCGGACCTTGCCCTCAGCAGTCAAAATTCCATTTGAAGAATTTCGTCAAAATTATACAGATTCGTGAAGAAAATTGGCCAAAGTAAAACAAGGATAAGTGAATTTAAAGATATAATACAGTGTTAATATAATTTGAAGTAACTAAAAAGAAGTTAAGTGTGTTAAATACAAAATCTAAAGAGAACTGAATCCTACGTGTTAACAAGCGACCTTCGAGAATTTATAAGTTGAGTATATAGCGCTATAGAAATAAACTTTAGCGGACTTTTAAGATTATAAGGAAGTTTAAATTTGTACATTATTAGAATATCTTGTAATTAATTAATAGTTAGTAATAAGAAACATAATCCAGTTCAAATAGTTTAGGGACCTTTTTGCTTATTCCAAATTTAAGTTTTTCATCAGGAAGCTATTTATTAAAACTATTTTCTAAATTTAATCTTGTTTATCAAAATTTATTTAATTTAACCAAAGAGTTAAAAGATATAGCCCATGCATATAAACCCCGAGATATTATAAGAGATCTTAAAAAAATAGCCTAGGGTATAAAATTTTGTAACTAAAATTGAAAGAATTGAGTTTAGCCTATTGTGTTAAAACTTGTTAAGTTGTATATTTTTTTGTTCTGTTTAAATGTTTATTGTGTAACTGTTGAAATAAAATTGTTATAATAAAGAATTTAAATTATTAATGCCTGAGTTGTGTTGTGTTACAAAAAAATAATTATGTAAAAAAAATATTACAGTATACATATGAATAAGTACGTAAATTTTGTAGTGCATAAAATCGCAGTTCCGACGATTCGCTAAAATCCCATCTAGCATTGATGAGGTGAATCCAACAACAGTTTCGCACTTCAACTGTTGTTGGGTTCACTTCGTCATTTCTAAACAAGATTCTTGCAAAACGTCAGAACTGATTTTTTGCTCTACAAAATGAATGGATGTACTCTAGATATCGACTATTCATCATATTTTCCCATCCGTGAAGATGGAATTATATTTAAATGATATAAAAGTGCTCATTATTGCAGCCCAGCATATTAATGTTCTAGATATATGTTGGCAAGAGAAATAATTAGTACAGTTGAAACTCATTAACTCAACAGTTTGGTTGAAAGTTAGTTGCAAATGATTTCATAACAAAAATTGAATGCAGGTGGCCAACGTTTCTGAATCAATCTGATGATCTGGATAATGTATAGAAGTTTAAGATATAATTTCATAAATATTAATATCAAGTTTGAACTAATAGGGTCACAAACTTACAACTGTGAAGAACCTGGTTGAATTTTTTATGTTACCTACTAAAAATAATTTTAAAAAAACCTTTGCTTACAAAGAAATTAAATAAAGAACTGGTATGCTCACTTGCAGCAGAGCAGCAGGTAACATGATATTAAACTATAATTGAATGGGTAAGTCAATCAGCCATGAGTTTTCTATAACTTTTATTTTTAACGGATAGCCATTCTAATTTTTAAAGAATGGCTTTTTTAACAATTCGTCCCTCAGGTTGACAAATTTTCAAGTTCTAAAATGTACCAGAGAAAGCAATTCTTATTTTGAATAATGTTACAATCAATCTTGAAATAAAATATTTGGTATAGGGAAATGAAGATACTTTTTCTTTTATCAAATAAATGTTACCTCACTCTGGACCAAGGAGTTTGGGTGAATAAAAGATAATGATAAGCTTGGCTTACTACCTTGCCTGATTAGCAAGTTGAAAGAAATAAATTTGCTTGATATTATTGGCTAAATTTCTGAATCATGGTATGAATTACATTCCAATTTTTCTTGTTTGATCTTTCGGAAAAGCCCATTTTATCATTCAGACGAGCATACTGAATATCTGGAAAACCGGTACAATTCTGAGTTGTTATTGAAAATCTGATATCTATGAAGGTTTTACTCAGGTTTAATTCCACATATTTGTACATTTAATCTCTTTTTGTTAATTTTTCCTGATAATTATAAGTTATAAATTATCAAGTGTTTTGGCATCTACAGTATTTTATGACATCCACTGCAATTATTCAGGAAAATTCAACAACTTTCCAGTCAACATTCTGTTGTTACCAAAATTCTTCTGTTGAATTATTAAATACAAAAATGCTCAGATAAAGTTGGACATTTTTCTGACATTTCCTTTAATGAAATTCTCTGATTTATCCTGGTGTTTCAGTTTAAGCATTTTTCACAATAATATTTAAAACAAAACAGGGGGTTTGTTATTTTGCTTAGGGAAAAACCTTAATCTACTATAGAAAACAGTGCAATGAACAACATCTTATAAAAAAATGTGTTAAATAACAAAGTCAACTTTGTACAATCATCGTCATGGGCTAGATCAAGAGGTTTACAGTAAGTAAATATAAATAGGGCTTCTGCTAAGTTACAATTTGAAAAAAATTTCTTAACCTGTTAAAAGCTCTACATGTTGTACTGTAAACTAAGTCCTGGATTTGAGTAGCTATAACAAGTCCATTTCAGTCTCAATCTCTAAACAATCTTCATCACTTAAAAACTCAGGTTCTTGTTGTGGTGGTGGTGTATCTTGATCTGTAGCTGGTGACGGTGGCGGGTTGGTGAGCGTTTTCTCATCATTAATTTCTTCACGTCGTTCAGACATTTCTAACTGTACAGAAAAGTCTGATTTATAATCTTCTTCTTTTATTTCAGTTTTTATTAACAAATCTGACAAATCATTGTTCAACAATCCACCTGCAACAAAAACAGAATAATTTTTAATATAAATTAAAAACCGCCACCTTTAAAACCGTCACTGCTTGACCCGACATCTCCAAACAGAAGACACTGATGAAGATCGCCACATAGTGATCGAAAACTTTCTGTCTCAGTAAATTTCAACAAATTTACAAAATTTAAAGTTCGGGCAGTCATAAACTATTGTTTAAGTGATTAATTTTAATATAAATCCAAGTAATAAATATATGACTTCTTAGAGATGACATGGAAAAGACACAGTAGAGCTATTTAACCCTTAGCACGCGACTGTCGGGGGGGGGGGGGAGCCCCGCTTAGCGTATATTGCAGTCTACTTGTACATCAGGGGTCACCTGCCACGATTTTCAAATGCCTATAACTCGTCTGCGGCAAAGCCCCCAACATTCAATCTTTTACCGTTTGGTGCTACACTCTATTGACAATAATTTGAACTAAGTTGAAAATTTTTACGAATATGTGAGTCGTCACAAAATCTAGTTTGCTGCTACGTTGTAAGCTGCAAGTAGGTTATAGTTTTGTTAACTCGTAGTTTCCCATGGCTTCACGTGCAATTACTGATTCTGAAATTCCTGATTTTTTACTTGATCCTGATTTATTGAATGTAGTTAAATTTCATAAACAAAATAACTAAACCAACATTTATTTATAAATATAACCAGTTTATGGGTGGTGTAGATTTAGCTGATCACTGTAATGAACAGTACAGTTTTACAAGACGAACAAATAAATGGCGGAGGAAAATGTTTTTCTGGCTATTATTAGACGTAGCTGTAGTAACAGTTTTACTATCTATAATAACATAAAAAAGGAAAGGAGAGAAAATCCTGTTAAACAAAAATGGTTATGCCAAAACTTGGTGAAGGAACTCAGTGATATCAGGAATAATCAGTGTAGTAAGAGGTCGGCCATCAACTACTGACAAGGAAGAGAGACTGAATGGGAAATTACATTAAATTTATTCCTATGATAAAAGTAGTTCTAAGGATTGTGCAGCTTGCAGTAACAGGAAGATAAAAGGAGGCAGAAGGGAAATAGTTTTTTACTGGAAAACATGCAGCAGAAAACTAGGACTTCATCGGGGAGACTGTTTTGAAAGATATCATGCTCTGTAAAATTACAAATAAGATAATAAAATCAAATACATACTGTATTAGTAAATAAAAATAGCTTAGTTGACTAAAATCATGTAAGAGAAAACAAAGTTTCCGATAAACAATAATGAAACTTGCAGGTGAGGAATTTGTCTCAATTTAATTACAAGTGGGGAAGCAAAGCATGTTAAAAAAATCCGATTGCTAAGGGTTAAGAAAGATATGGCTAACCCTATGTGTTGGGGGTCTATTTACTCTAGATACTCATTTTCTTTAGCAACTCAGATAGTGGAACTCAACTTACACATTAGGGTTGAGAAGCAGACGGACATTTGTTTGCGCTACAGGAAATTAAACCCAGGACCTTTATGTTATCCACTTGGTTTACAAACTAAACAACTGAGCTGCCCATACCTAACAAATCTGGAGAAAATGTTAATGAAAGAGCTGAATGAATGAGCAAGGCGTTTGAATAGTGTTAATCAAAATACAAGGGCCGTTTATTTCAATCACAAATAAAGGGAAGGCAAGTGTATAAACGAAGATAGACTTTTCAGGTGTAGCAAAAAAAAGGTGGGAAAGCTTTCTACACCCTCTGCATAAAATGTGAATTTTCTACAAATTTTTTTTTAAGAAAAAACATTACAATTTAAAAGTTATTCCAAAATCATATCAGTATTAGCTATGAAAAAATGGAAATTCAACTCAGAAGATAGTTGAATGTGGCACTGAGAAATTGCTCATCTGCAATAAAAATGTCAATAAGGAATCATTCCTCGATCCGCCAGATTTCTTAAAACAACTTCGAGATTGTTCATAATGACCATATTCTCACCAGCTTTATCAAAAACCTTTACATGTACAAAAGTCATATTGTGGTGAAGTTTTTTCTCTAATTTGAAGCCTGTTAATTCAATTTAAAATTGAAATACAAAAACTGTAAATAGATTTATTCATATTTAAAAAACTTCCTTTTCTATTCGTTTATCTGAAGGTTCCCTTCTATACAAGATGAAGATCATATACGCGTAGCATACCTTAACAAATACTCCTATAACTAAATTTATAGGTAGCCATGTCAATCTGAAGGCCAACTAACTTTATAGATGTCAGTGAACACTATACCACAAGATAAGCTGGGACCAGTAATGAACAACTTCCAAGGGATTGAGAAAATTTCGAAGCAAGATGTTACTTATAAGGCTTAAACTAAATTATTTTTATAATATATTTTGTATTTAGACACTGTCACATTCTTTATTAAAATCCATGACGATCTTTAAAGATTGTCCCTTTTCTTAAGGAGCATTTAACCCTTAGCGCTTGGATTTTTTTAACATTCTTTGCTTCCTCACTTGTAATTAATTTGATTTTTTTTTTCTCTGGCGAAAAAACCAATTGTGGTTATTATTGCCAAACCAAATCTAACACGGAACGCAATATTTTAAATAAAACCAAATAAATTTAAATACAACAAAAAACAACAATAAATAACAAAAAACAACAATAAATCTATAACAATAAAAAATTTAAAAAAAAAACTATAAATAACAAAATATCAACAAAGAACAATATAACAGTAAATAAATAATAACAATATGTAAAACAATAATAGGTAACAATTTATCAATAAATAAATCTCAATAACAATAACAAGAACATAAAATAAATTAAATTTAAATAAATAAAAGAAACAGAAAATTATATGTATAAATAAAAAAATATATTTTATGTATTAAATTTTAAAAAATATTTTCAAGTGGTGCAAGAAAGCGATGATTCGGTCAATGGCCGAGGCATTGTCCCTTAGCACCACCTTCAAACTCCCTTTTAAATTAAAAAGGACACGAATATTGCTTACATTAACACAATCTACTAAAATATGTTTTATTGTGAAGATATCACCGCAGTATTGGCATATTGGTGGATCTTCACGACACATCAAATATCCATGAGTTGCAAAAGAGTGGCCAACGCGAAGGCGTATAACCACCACTTCCTCCCTACGTTTTGAACGAATTGAAGACCTCCATGGACGGACGGTATCTTTAATTTCCCTCAGCTTATTCTGAATCACGGTATGCCACTCATCATTCCAAGCAGCGAGCAATAAATGTTTCGCGAGACACACATAATCAGATGCCATAACTCGTTGAGTAATAGGCACCAAACTTGTAGCTTCCTTCGCCGCTTCATCCGCTTTTGTGTTTCCAAGTATTCCGCAATGTCCAGGAACCCAACAGAAAGTTACCCCCACACCCCTCAATTGAAGCCTGTGTACAGCACACAAAATGTCCCCAACTAAAGGGTTGTTAGAGAAAACATCCTGAAGAGCACTTTTGGAATCCGAACACAAAAGATAATGCGAAGATCGAGATTGAATGACGGTCAAAGCTTTAAAAATAGCAAATAGTTCTGCCCTGAAAACACTGCAAGCTGAGGGCAATCCGTACGTGTAGGTATGTCCAGACGCATAAAACGCACACCCAATGCCATTGTCCAGTTTAGATCCATCCGTGAAAATAATCTCACTATACTGGTGGGATCTGTATATTGCCAAAAACTCCTGGTGGTACACCACATTAGGAGTATTGGTTTTTATAAAACTGGACAATGAAAAATCAAAGCGGGGCGTTTTTATTATCCATGGAGGTATATAGCACATTGATCGTTCAAACACTGTAGGTAGTTGCAACCCAAGGTTATCCATTATTCGTAATGTTCGTATGCCGAATGGAGCAGTCGAACGTTGACGTGCATCGTAATCTTCATTATGGATGTTGTTAAAGATAATTTTGAATGCCGGGTGATTTGGTTTGCTACGAAGACCAGAAATGTAAGATATTTGTAGCATCTGACGTCGTCTCGAAAGAGCAGGTTCCCCAGCCTCCACAAGAAGACTAGAGAGTGGGCTAGTTCTAAATGCACCAGTAGCAAGTCCAAGTCCAGAGTGGTGGATGGTATCAAGAGTTTTCAGAACTATAAGTCGTCCGGATGAATAGGCTTGACAGCCATAATCAATGCACGATCTAACGACTGCACGATAAAATCGAAGCATACTAGTTCTGTCAGCTCCAAAATTCGTACCACTAAGGACTCTTAACATATCCAATTTCTTGCTGCATCTCACCTTCAAATCACGAACATGTGGGATCCATGAGAGTCTTCTATCAAATAAAAGACCCAAAAATCGAACACTATCCGTGGTTTGAAGCTGAATCCCATCAAGATAAAGAATCGGCTCCTGGTGTTGCCTACGACGACTAAATGCTACACATTGGGTCTTCGAAGCAGAGAATTTGAAACCTGTAGTTTTTGACCATTCCTCTAATCTGTACATTGCTAACTGCAAAGACCTTTCCGCTGTTGCCATACACCGAGCAGGCACATATATACAAAAGTCATCCACAAAAAGGGTACAGTGTACCGGAGATCGTATATTGCTGGTGATACTATTCATTGCAACGGCAAATAGCGTGACGCTCAGCACGCTGCCCTGAGGTACACCATTCTCCTGTGTATAGCTGTTTGAATACGTGCCTCCAAGTCGAACGTGGAAAGATCTGTTTGAAAGAATGTTAGCGATGAATGCTAGGATATTCCCTTGTATACTCCATGATTTTAAAGTGTTCAGAATTCCTCTTTTCTATGCCATATCGTATGCCTTCTCAAGGTCGAAGAAAACAGCAACGAGTGTTTGACGCAAGAGAAAGGCATCTTGAATAGCGGATTCTAACAAAACCAATTGGTCAACCGATGATCGTCCTTGTCTGAAACCACACTGTTCGTTGCAAAGAAAATTGTTGGTTTCTAGGTACTAGACAAGACGGCGGTTGACTATCTCCAGTAGTTTGCACAAGACGCTTGTTAGAGATATAGGCCTGTAACTACTGGGATTGGTTTTGTCTTTACCTGGTTTTAAGATAGGAATTACTGTCGCTTCTTACCATGCATCGGGGAAAGACTGCTCCTCGAATAGCCGATTGTATATTCGAAGGAGGACAAGTTTCGGCGATGATGGTAGATCCCCTCGTAGGTGCGGCTAATCCGCACCCCCCTGCGGGTGTAATTAATTTGAGACAAATTCCTCGCCTGCAAGTTGCATTATTGTTTATGGAAAACTTTGTTTTCTCTTTTATGATTTTAGTAAACTATGCTATTTTTATTTACTAATACTGTATGTACATGATTTTATTATCTTATTTGTAGTTTTGCAGAGTATGATATCTTTGAAAACAGTCTTCCGGATGAAGTCCTGGTTTTCTGCTGCATGTTTTGCTGAGAAAGACTGTTTCCCTTCTATCTCCTTTTATCTTCCTGTTACTGCAAACTACACAATCCTTAGAACTACTTTTATCATTGGAAAAGATTAAATGTAATTTCCCATTCAGTCTTTCTTCTTTATCAGTAGTTGATGGCCGACCCCTCTTACTATACGGGATATTCCTGATATCACCAATGCGTTCCCTCACCAAGTTTTGGCGAAGCTATATTTGTTTAACAGGATTTTCTCTCATTTCCTTTCTTTTTTGTTATTATAGATAATAAAAACTGTTTACTGCAGCTACATCTAATAACCAGAAAAACATTTTCCTCCACCATTTTTTTTGTTCGTCTCGTAAAACTGCACGGTTCATTATATTGAACAGCTAAATCTAGACCACCCATAAACTGGTTATATTTACAAATACCTGTTGGTTTAATTATTTTGTTTATGAAACTGAACTACATTCTAATAAATCAGGATCAAGTAAAAGATCCGGAATTTCAGAATCACTAATTGCACGTGAAGCCAAAATACGAGTAAACAAATAACCTGCAAAACTGTAACCTACTTGCAGTTCACAACGTAGCGGCAAACTAGATTTTGTGATGACTCACACATTCCTAGACATTTTCAGCTTAGTTCACATTATTGTCAATAGAGTGTAGCACCAAACGGTAAAAGATTGAATGTCGTGGGCTTTGCCGCAGACGAGTTATATGCATTTGAAAATTGTGTCGGGTGACCCCCGACATATGAGTAAACTGCAATATACGCTTGGCGGGGCTGGTCCGACAGTCAAGTGCTAAGGGTTAAGGAGAAATTGGAATAGAATAATTACATAACATCAACTTCGATAAGTTATATAAAGGTTAATAAATTATAAAGGTTATTGTAAATGTACAAAAAACTTATGAACTCTAAAACACTGACAACATGGAGCCTATAAGTGTTTGAAGGATAAGGTGTTTTAGGAGTAGAATTACAGTTATGGTCATAGATCTCCATTGGTATTTAAGTAATGTAAACAGTATTCTTTTTCTATCACTGTTTGCCTTATATCATGAACTGGAATAGAAAAAACTGTATTGTATCTCTAAATTATTACAAGTAAGTCAAGTTAACATTACATTACAAACTACTAAATGCAAATAAAAATAATCTTACTTGAAATTAATTCTTGTTTGACAGCTCTGGTTTTATCTCTGCGTTTTCTGGCAACTAATTTTTTTCGCTTATGGTTCTGCTCCTTGTGGTCGCTTTTTAAAATTTCATGAATTTTTTCTTGATCTACTTTTTCATCAGTAGCCACTAATCTAAAAAACACTCCTCCAGGGGTCCTACGCCGAGATTGATTCTGAAAGAAAAAAATATACAAATAATATTTGTTATAATTTCTATAGTTATTAATTTAATGTGTAATAATTTAAAACTAGTATCCCAGTTTAAATATTAACACATTGAATGAGGTGAAAACCTTGCCCTAATGGCGCTTGTTGCAATAGGCGTTCATGTATGCCCCCGTCCACTCTCAATTCATTGGTTCAGTGTGAGGTTAAGCCTTTGCCAGAACACTGGCAAGGCCTTTGATATTGTATCGCTTATCGGTTATTGTGCCAATCTTTGTGAACACTTCGGTGAGTTTCGTTTTTTGTTCCATCCTATTGTTTAAGTCATTAATTAAGATTCACCGAAGTAATTAACTTCAAGAGTTTTTATTAGTGTTGCCTATTGACAGTCTAATAGGTTCTGTACTAAGCAAATACAGCAAGATTGTTGCAGGAGGTAGGAACTGATCCTACATCATCCAATGAGAGGGCAAGTGGTCCACAAACGTCTCTCTATGTTAGGAACCAATGATTTAGATCCTTGCACAAATGTAGAATACGTTAGAATTTTAACAAAAAAAGAGTTTCAATTATAGAAGAGATATAGGAACTTCTCTGTTGCGATTACTTTTTACTGTTACATTATTTTGCTTTCAAGGCATGCAGTTAATTTTACAATTATTGCATATGAAAGATATGAGAAGAGTTGTGAGTATAGATAAGGCTGAACTCTTTATACATAAGTCTTATATCCATGTGTATATTGAATAGTCAACATATGGGATAGATACATCAGTTGGTTAGGGATGTATGGACGGATTATGGCATACTCAGAAATTCTGAGCACCTGAATTATATATAGCTGTTATATATACAAGTGTCCACTTGTTTATCAAGACCTAAAAAAAAGTTAATAAAGGAAAAAATTAATAATGCACCAGTAAAATAAAAGTAGGGTTAATATGGAAAATAATGATGTGCTGGGAGTTGAAAGAAGGGAACGATTATTAGATACATCCTTGGCCACGGTTGCTTACATTCTCTTTATATAGTTTTTCCATTCCTAGAAATATATGGGATGGATCAGTATCTTTAATGAGTTGTCTTTAATTTTGACTAGTACCTACATTATGAGTTTATTCGATTCTGATTATATAATTCAATTAATAAATAAAGTGCAATGTTAAAAGTATTATTATATATACTTACCACAACCATCATTCCCCCATCTGCCTCTATTCTTCTTGTTTGGTAATATAAATCTATGGCTCTTTCCTTACCAAATAACTCAACTACTCTTGCTGAAACACAAAAATTCTAATGCAAGTTTTGTTAACAGTTTCCAAGATAAAAACTAAAGCAAATTTATCATTGCCTATAACAAATCATGACACAACTAAAAAAAGTTCAAAACAATTACAATTTTCAGAAAAGAAAGAAACAGAAAGGTTAACACTAATGCAATGAAATAAAGAAACTAAAATGGTAGCAGTGAAATAAATAAAGTTAAAATATATTAATAGTAATACTTGAGCAAATAGTACTCATCTTCAACTTGTAATTGTAATTAGTTTTCTAAAGATACTTTCATTCACAATGTTTTAAAAGTTATATTTCTTTTATTGCTATGTTTCAGAATTTCTTCCACATTATTGTTGAATTACATATCTATTAAAGTAATAATAATAGGAAGGAAATTATGAACTATTTCTATTGGTTCTTCATAAAAAAATTTGTTATTTAATTGTATTTTCTGTCTAATCATTATTTTATTCAATTTATTAAAAATTGTATTAAATTGTTAGTGGATGCATATAATGGAGGCTTATAATAAATGCAAGTTATAAATATCAACAAATAAAATTTCATTTTTATATAATTGTTCAATTTTATCTTATTCAAAGAATCTTTGATCATTAACAACTTTAATGTGCTACAACAGCATTAATTTTTTTATTTTAATGTATTTAGAGACACAGTATAGCATCGAAAATCTGGATCAATTGGGACTGGCACTCACTGCTATATCCGAATTTTCGAACTATCTTTAAACGATTGCGTATTAACGATATTTTATTAACTATAATGGATTTTAATGCTTAGAGTATCGTGTAAGTTTGAATTAAACCAGGGATTATTATAAAAAAGACGTTAGAGGGCTTGAAAAATACTAAATAATTCAGTGAAAGAAAATATAACAAAAGTAAAAATATTTAAAGCACATTTTATGAAAAATTAACTAAATATTGAAATTATTAATAAATTTTATTAGTTTTCTGATCGGTTACAATACGGGTTATTGGTTAAGGCATACAAATTTAAAAATTTATATCAAGATTTAATATACTCTGTTATATTTTAAATTTAGTTATGACAAATTTTTTCGGAATTGATTTCTCTTTTTTGCATTTATAACTAAAGATAACACTTAGTTTATTATGTATTGTAGTAGTGCCAAGCGCACACGCTCTTCTCACTAAGTAGCGTGAAACCACAATCCGGATTTGCGACGCTCTGGATTTTTTACGTACGGATTACTGACGTTCTACTGTAACTTAATTTAGAGATGATAAAACTAACAAAAACACAAATATAGC
This sequence comes from Prosapia bicincta, assembly GCA_036971475.1. NCBI lineage: Eukaryota > Metazoa > Arthropoda > Insecta > Hemiptera > Cercopidae > Prosapia > Prosapia bicincta. The sequence goes on along the minus strand of JBAIZL010000005.1, from coordinate 64,753,536 downwards.
CTTAATTAACACACACATCAAAAAAATAGAAAAAGCTTCGAGTGTGTAGATAAGAAAAATTACAAAAAAATATGGAGAGCTAATTACCGAACCTGTGCCTATCTCGAACAACGAAGACATCATAAAAAATGTATCGCCAAAGTTGACATTAAAATCTGTTAAATTCTTTAATCGCTCACAAAATAAAATAAGTGCGCATTTGTAATAGAACTTTTGTGTTTTCAGATTGAAGGAAAACATAAATAAACAATAAAAATATGTATGTAATTATGCAGTACGTAAATATACCATAATGTATTATAAGTGTACAGCATAGCTGTAACTAATGTTTATGATGTGGAATGTAAACCTTTTTTCCCATATACAGTCACTTTCAGTATTCGCGGTAATGTACCCCTACGAATAACGAGGGATCACTGTGTTTTATATATAATTGTATAAAGTTATTATACGTTAATTGTAAACAATTATTCCACCATTAAGTGCAATTAATTTTTACCATGTGATGAGGCACCTTTCGGTCACTTGATAGTTGTCGAATCATTGAATTATTTTTCTTATGTCGTCTTCTGGTCCATGATGTTGGTACTTCACAGTTGACGCCATATGCAGTTGTCGTGTGTTCTATGTATGATATTTTAGAATACTGTGTCTTCTGTTAGTTAATTAGGTGATTGTGTTTGTTTTTATAAATGTGAAATTTTTCTAGTGATATTAGTTCTTTTGGATTAATATTTATTTCAACTATGATTAGGTTATTTTCGTAATTTGTATGGTTGTGGGATATTAGGTGTTCTGCTACACTTGATGTGTTTTAATTGTCACTTTTGAATGCTCTGAAATTTTTATTTTGAAGAGTCTAGTGGTTTTTTAAATGTAAAATGAATTGCAGTCATTACAGGTAATTTTGTAGATTCCATATAGGTAATGTTTTTTTCTGTATTTGTTGTGTTATGAAGATATTTTGTTATTTGTTGTTTGGTTTGTATGTTGGTGTGATTATATTAAAATATAACCTACCTACCTAAAGGTAGGTTTTTTATTTTTGTTTTTGTGTTCTGGTTGTAGCGTCGTATTGAGGTTAGGGTTTTTTGTAAGTTTATTGTAAATGTTTTTTATAAGTTGTTTGTCGTATCCATTTTCTATTGCTATTTTTGTAATGTTAACTAATTCTTCATTTAATTCTGATTACCCATAACTACTTTATCTGATTGATCTAAAATTGGTTTATCTGCTAACAATAAGACAACTCATTTTATCTCAAGAAAAACAACAGATGATGAGAAAGAGTAACAGGGCCGGTTGCCTAGCGACAGACAAGTACTCAAAATTACTTTAAAACTGAGACTAAGGATCCAAATAATATTTACGTTGAGGCTATATTAGGTTTGCCGTAAAAAGATTAATAGCACATATAGATAGAATCATTATTTTTGAAATTGCAATAGGTTTCTGTCTCATAATTATTTTTTCTAAAAAAAAAAAAAAATTTGAATTGATTCGGATAGTCAGAATTCGGATAGTAGGAGTTCTACTCTATATTTATCAATAAAAATAAAAGTCACTTACTGACTAAATATTCCTTTTCTTCCATCAATCCAATTGCAATATTTTTTGCTACATCTTCAGCCTGGTCATCACATGTAACTGATAGTTTTTCTAATTTATGAATTGAATCACAGTCTTTTTTTTTCCCCAGTCGTTTCTTTACGCTTTTTCTCTTTGTTCTTACATGATTCTGACTTCTAAAATAAAATAAAATTAAAATGTATTTATTATTTGGAATTAAGAACCAAAATTAAGTAAGCCAAGCATATCACAAAAAACTCAAGGCCGAGATACAACCAACTATGTAAGAGAGTATAGTTCATATTTACATTTTTAAAGCTTATATTAAATTAGTTTTCTTCCTAATAAAAATATCCTAACCATATATATTTAGTGAACAAATAGAATAGTATTTTATATGTTTTTGCAGTGGTGCTAGTTCGGTCTTAATATAAGAATATTTAAGATAAGGAATGGATAACTACATTACGAAGATGAATTCAGGATGCGCTATGTTAACTATTCTCGAGCAGTAATAAAGTTAAGCATAATGCACAGTTGTAGAAGAGATGGGTTTTAAATTATAAAAATTTGAAAGTAATTTATTCCCAATATTATAAAACTATATGTATTTTGTTTGACCCCCATAAACCAAATAATCTTTTTGCATCTGTCAAATGCAGACTATGAAATAAATTAATCACTTTTACATTAGTTTATGACTATCCGAACTTTAATTTTGAAAAAAAAACTTACTGAGACAGAATGTTTTTGATTACTCCGTGGCGATCCTCATCAATGCCTCTTGAGACACTGATGAAGATCGCCTGAAGCTATCGAAAATGTTCTGTCTCAGTAAGTTTTTACAAATTTAAAGTTCGGATAGTCATAAACTAATGTAGAAGTTATTAATTAAGTTTCCCAAAATTCAACAAATGTCTAGTAGGTATATCTGTTGATTGCTTTTTTAAACTAATTTGAGGAACTATTTATTTATTTTATTGGTGTTGAAAGAAAAACTAATTTATTGATGAATAAAGGATTAATATTATTAAAATCTTGTCTAACAACTGAAATAATTTTTATAAACCAATTTATATGCAATATAAACTAAGAAAATTACTTATTTTATTCAACATATATTAATAAATAAGGAAATTTTATTCCAGACCTTATGTGTCTCACGGTATTTAAAAAATAACTAAAATGTATGACAAACAATAAAACTCTGAATAGTCAGAGGGTTCAAGTTAAAGGTAGCTAATTTAAATATTTTTAATATCACTATGTAGCAAGTGATGTTTGTCTGTAATAAAGGGTGAAGTAGTGATTCGGGCAATTTAGAACACGGCAAAGCGTCTCCGATAGAACAAATAGAGGGTTGAGATTATCATCACCTTATAATGTCTGCCTTAGAATTTGGTCACAATGGAGTGGTAGAGCAGTGTGTAATGAACGCAGGTTGTTAAAGCATATATTGTAAAGCGTACAGTTATGTCAGCACAGTGAGTATTTTGTAACCATTTCAACATTACAATGGATTTATGTAATGAATCCATTAAATAAAAACATGAAATGAAAACATAGGTTGAAAGCTTAGAAACAGACTCAACAACTAAAGTACAAACTACAGCATAAAAAGTTCCTTTTTCTTCAATCAATTTGCTTAGTTAAGACATTAAATGCCTTTGAAAGAAGTGAAAATGTGTAATGTGAAATCATGTTTAGTTTTTTTTTTTTTTTTTTAAATTTGTTGAAAACTTATGGTATGAACAATTAACAATATATTTGAAATATAATTTTCAACATACTTACTTTTCCTTATTGATACAAGAATCATCACTAAGCCCATCAGACAACTTTGAAATTGGATTTTGAATATTGTCACCTTCTTTATTTTTATGATACCAACGACTTATATCATAATTATAAGACTCAACACTTCTATCACTTTTTATGGGATCAACTCCAAAACCTCCAAGTGTTTCGGTCAAAATTTGTTCCTGTATAGGAGCACACCATATATCCCACTTCTTCCTTGCATTACCTTGATTTGAAGATGGCGGTTTACCATCCAATTTAGGAAATTTCTTCAATTTAACCTTAGGCCTTTTTGTTTTAAAGATTTCTGAATCACTACTCTCTGTATCACTGACTTCTTCATTTTCACTACTATTACCACTGTAAACATCTAACTGTTGAGGCTGAGATTGTACCAAATGTTCTGGCCTCTTAACCTGGATATAGCCATCATCACTATCATTGACCTGCAATAAAGAAGTATAAATAAAATCTACATTTTATAATAATAACTTCAAAACATTTATTTTTAAAATTTTTTTATTATTTCTTTTCTGGCGAAAAACCATTTGTGGTTATCATCGCCAATCAACAACTAAGACAAACACTCAATATTTTAGGTAAAACAAAATAATAAAAATAAAATATAAATAATACAAAAAATTACAAAACAAACAAAACTTAAAAATAATAGTAATAATATGAAATAAATGTGTAACAATAAATATATAACAAATGAAGAGAAACATAACAATAAATAACAAACAACAACAATAAATCTATAACAATAAAAAAACACTTAATTTAGAAAAATAAATAGAAATATTGAAAAAATAACAATAAAAAATATCAAACTATAAATAACAAAATAACATCAACAAACAACATAACAGTAAATAAATAATAACAAAATTTAAAACAAAACAATAGTCAACAATGTCAATAAATAAATCTGAATTGCACAATAACAAGAACATAATATATATAAATTTAAATAAATAAATAAAAAATAATAATAATAAGCAAAACACACACAAAGAAATATACATACAAGAACATATATTTTTTAATATCAAATTTTAAAAAATATATGACATTAAGTTCAAAACATTTAAATGACATTTTTTCAACTCGGCATTTTCCTCTGAAGTAATATGTTTAAACCCTGTAATGTCAAACATTATTTGTAACAAATACAAGTTAAATATTTTTTTTGAAAATTCTAAAGAAAACCATATTTTACACAGACATATTTATCTTGTTTGAAAATGTATTAATTTGCAACACATTTGTTATATTCAACTTTGGAACAGTGTTTTCTTGTATTCACTTTTACTTACACTATAATGTACTTAAATAAGAATCTTATTGTTATATATGCGAGTTAATTTTCAAAGACTAATTACTTGTCTTCATTTTCGACTAAGTGCTTCTGTAGATTGCCATTTGTGAGGGATTTCCGTTGTCACCTGGTATTCCATTTTCAGATTTAATGCACTGTGGGAATGTTTTAAGTGTTTCGGGGTTAATCTTTTCTATCGAGTTGAATAATTTATCGTTTGTTTATTTTATTTGTATTTGTTCGTTTACGATATTATTTTTGTGTTCATAAATTTGTATCTTATCGCAGATTGTCATTTTAGGGCTTTTTTTAATTATAGTAATACCCCTCAAAAAATACGCGATAGGTGGGACCGGGCGATAGCCGTGTAAGTCAAATTCGCATAAGTCGGGGTATAATTTTACATACAATCAAATAGCAATCATGTTTAGTTGGGACCAAAGACTAAATAAACCAATAATTTAGAAGAAAAATGTGTATTTATTAAAATATTAAATACCTAACACAACGAAAAAGGATATTCATACATATTGCAAAGAAGTTAATTTGATATAGAAGGATTCATAAAATCTATTAAATTAGTTTGACGAATTAAAGATTTTTTTTCTCGCCCAGAATTTCCTCATAACTGGCTAATATTTTTTTTACGTTCAGTTTTGTAGCAGAAATGCGCTCTTTGTTGGAGTCTAAGCTTTCCAAAATTTGTAAACCTTGCTCAATTAAACTAAGGCCTTTTGTCAAGTTTCTAACCGTCATTTTATCATCTACGTCAACTGAGTCTAAAGAATCTGGGGTTTTAAGGTCTTGCTCTTGCTCATGCATTTCTATGAGCTCATCAATTGTCATTTCCTGGTTGTGTGAATTTAGCAGTTCTAAATCTACAACTTCTTCAATCACATCAGCAATTTCGTCAGACTCAGTCACTGATTACGCGTGATTCAGTGGGAAAAAAAATTGACACAGCTTTTTCCAAACGCCATTCAAAGTTTTTTTTGTGAAATTTCATTCCAAGACTGTCCAATGATTCTCACTGCATCTAAAACATTGAATTTTTTTCCAAAATCTTCAACATAGAGCTTGTTGTACTGTCTCATAGCTTCATGCAGATGCGCAAATGATCTTCTTTTGTAATAAGCTTTAAATGTATTGATGACCCCCTGATCCATCGGTTGAAGCAAATTAGTTGTTTGGTGGCAAAAATATAACTTTTACGCATGTCTCAAAATTAATTAAAGTAGAAGGGGGTGGCCAGGTACATTGTCAATTAATAGCATCACTTTAAAAGGAATTTGTTTAGACCTACAATAACGTTCGACTTGAGGTATGAAATGATGAGCAAACCAATCTTCAAAAAGGGAAACTGTTACCCAAGCCTTCCGATTCGACTTCCAAATCACGGGCAAGCCAGGTTTAGAAATATTTTTTAATGCCTTTGGATTTTCTGAGCGATAAACTATGAGAGGTTGCAACTTGCAATCACCAGCTGCATTTGCGCAAACCATCACTGTCAATTGGTCTTTGGCGGCCTTAAAACTTGGAAATGTTTTCTCTTCATGCACTATAAAAGTTCTTTTAAAAGAACAGGCCAGTTTCATCCATGTAGAATATGGTTTGGCTGGTATAGCCACCTTCTTTTACCATAGCTTTAAATTTTTCTGGAAACAGGGACGCAACCTCTTTATCAGCATTTGCTGGCTCTCCATTTTCTGCAATACTGAGCCAGTTACAACGACTTTTAATTCAACTGAGCCAACCGTTGCTAGCTTTTAAACATTTCACCCTTAGCTACCTCTCCATCTTCTTCTTTTAATCATCAAAAATCAGTTTAGTTTGAGAACGAATCGTGTTCTGGTCAACAGGACAATTCTTCAATGTTACTTGATTATTACACCATAATTTTAACATTGATTCCATCTCAAGATAATGTAATGATGATTGCATTTAAATATTGGACATTTTTTACAGTTTCAAGAATTTTCTCTTTATTTTTTATAATCGTTCTGACTGTCGATTCAGGTAGATCAAACGTCTTTGCTAATTCACAAATTTTTATTTTTGCATCGTAGTCTCTGATAATGTCAAGCTTACATTCCAAAGATAATGTTTTTCTTTTCTTTTTAATGCAAAAGAATCACTTCTACTTTTTTTGGTTGACGTAGTAAAGTCTATCGAGTGTTCATAAATAAAATTAATACAATACAACAACTTTCACAACTTTGTAACACAAATAAAATGTGTTTTACTTTAGATAGCTCTCTTGACTCGGCTCCACAATATCCACGTATGAATACAATCGACAGCTAACACACAACTGAGCCTGCTGACGACGCGGACTGAGCGAGACACGCTCTCCCGACGCGACAGCCACACAGCGCCTTAAGGTTGAGTCATCATGATTTAAAATCGTGTAACTTAGGAATCGCGTAAGACGGGGTAGTGCAAGTCGAGGTATTACTGTATATGTATGTTTATTAATGTGGGGAATGTAAGGTTGTTCTTGGTGGTGTGCGTAGCCAAGTTTGAATTGGTAAATGTTTGGTTTGATGTATGCCTTGAGGTGCTCTTTATATGTCTTTTAATTTCTTTTTTGTTTGGCTGATGTATATACGGAATATATAAAATCATATGCCCAGACCGTAACAAATTATACACCTTTATGAACAGCAAAACTAGAGTTTAGGGAGTAAAAATACTGAATTTAACAAGTTTTACAAATGTAGCCAAAAGATGTGGAGCAGATGTGCTCTCTCAGGGTTAGTCTTGTGCAGACCACCCTGTAGACAATACTCCGTTTCTCCCTGCTAGTGATTTGAATGGTAAAAAAGTGTTTTTACTTCCAAATGCTACTACTGAGAAGAAGTAGAGTTTGAAATTTTACTGGAGTATAAGGATTACGACATACCCCTCCAGCAATAAAAAGAAGATAAACGTCACAAATATGATTTTTTTTTTAAATACCCTAAGGAGTAAATTCCTTCTGCTACCTTTGAGAAATCATAAAGAAATATTTGGCCTGATATAGAAAGCCTAGTCAAAACAAAAATTTAGAGATTTAAGAAATAAAAAACAAGCCATTTTTCACGATCTGCAGTTCTTAGAGATCTAAATTCAGTTTGATGAAATGGAAGAATGAATGATAAATAGAGATGAAGGAATTTAAAACGAATTGTTTATGGACAAGGAAACAATTGGTATTGGCAATACAGATGATTGAATGGAAAGATAGTGAAGATGCAGAAAAAGCCCATGATGAAAAAAAATGCAACAAAAATTTTATTACAATATGTTGAATAGCAACAAGATTCAATGCCACTGGACATGTCATGATGAACATATGCAAATAAAGAGGTTTTGGTTTCTAAAAATCTTTTACATTTTTTTAAAGAATGGTACAATACATCCAAGTTAACAAAGCGTACTACGCTTATGTGTGTGCAGAAACACAGCTCCGGTCATTTATTGAAAGAGAGGAAAGTAGTTATGTGGCAAGAGCATATAGGGATAGAATACTGTAAGAGTAGTATGGGCGAGCACTGGTGTTGTAGCCCTGTGAGCTGAGACATACCACTCTTTTACAGTAACTTTTTCGTTACTCTTAATACAGTCATTGCTTACAAAAAACCATTGCTTGTATAAAGTTTTGTATGTAAGAAAACGTGTAAATATTTTTAAGAAAGTCTGACAAGTTTGAATATTTTTCTTTTTCTTTCGTGTGTAAATTTTTTATTTTGTATATTAAATTACACCCCGCAATAGCAAAAAAAGTTGAGGAGATTTAATTTTATATATTTTTTTGTAATATTTTATTAAATTTATCAAAATTAGCAAGAAAGTATGTGGTTATGACAGGTTTGGTTATATATAAATGTATTGAATATGTGATAACATCAAGTAACTGCTTCTTCCATTTTAGATAATTGTTAGCAAAATTACTGTGTTATTTCATAAGCTGATCTTAAAACCATGGTAGAGATGATAACAGGAAGAATCTGAATAGGTTTTAACACCTTAGGATATCAGGAATTCAGCAAGTGGGTACTAGGTCACAGGTATATACTAAGCAATCCTGTAGTAGGGACAGGAAAAGAATACAAAAGCTACAGCTAAGCACTTTATAACTATAATATTCCTTTGAGATCCTATATTTTAAATTTAAATTGGATTCTTCATTGTATAATACATATGTAATTATTAAATGTTATATAAAATACGGTCTTGTTTTATAAGGAAACGTTTAAAACACTTTCATGTATCTTCATAGGTTTAGGATGAATTTGGATGTTTTTAAAATTGAATAATTATTTATAGATTTCAAATTTTTTAAATAATTTGTTCTTCTTTAGAATGTATTGTTTAATAACATATGTGAAGAAAATGAAAGGTAACTTTCAAGAAAACACTCAGTGATTGAAATTGATAAACATGATACATAGGGTGTGATTGAAAAGTAATAAGACTTTCCGCGCGCAATGTCTGGCAAGCGGCCAAAAAAATCGGGTAGAGGGGGAAAATGTACTTTGGACCTTCCCCTTCCACGGGGGACCACTCCCAGTTTGCTGGCAACAGCGATTGAGTCAACAACGCTTTGTGTGTGTAAGTTGTTTTGGCAGTCTGTTCCAATTTGCCAGTGGCGAAAATGCAGCGATTGTTGGAACAGCGTTACACAATTAAATTTTACCGAAACCCATGGGTTACTCAAAGAGGCTTACGTGGACCAAGTTTTGTCCAGGGCCCAGGTAAATGTATGGCACAGGGCGTTCAAGGAAAGCCGAGAGGACACCGAAGATGAACAGCGACCTGAGAGGCCTTTGACGACGCAAACAGAAGAAGACGTGAGCAGGGTTCGTAAATTTTTGAACATTGACCGTCGTGCTAGTCACCATGAGATTAGTGAGGAGTTAAATTTATTAACTTATTATATTAATTTTTAACTTATTACAATGTGCGGAAAATCATAACTGAAAAACTGGCGATGCGGAAAGTGTGCGCAAAAATGGTCCCGAAGGTTTTGACTGATGAGCAAAAGCAATTGCGTGTTCAACTTTCTTGTGAAGTGTTGGAAAGTGACAAACAGAATGACACCTTCGACAGTACTATCACTGGTGATGAAACGTGATGTTTCGAGTACGATCCAGAGAGTAAGGAACAGAGTGCAGAATGGCACATGAACGCGTTGCCACGACCCAAGAAGGCACGCAGTCGAAATCCAGGGTTAAAACCATGCTAATCATGTTTTTCGACTCTCGAGGCATCGTCCATAGGGTTCGTACCTGAAGGAAGTGCTGTGAAATGCGGCCTTTTATAAGGAAGTGCTCCTTTGGCTCAAAAAATGTGTTGCCCGGTGTAGGCCCGACATGGTCAACAATTGGACTTTCTATCATGATAATGCGCCGGTTCACACTGCCTTCCTCTACTGGCCAAGATGGGGGTTCCGGTGCTTCCCCTCCCTCCCTGACGTGTCCCCTCGGACTTCTTCTTATTCTCGCCCATTAAAAGGAAGCTGAAAGGAAGGCATTTCGACTCCATCAAAATGATCCAAAAAGCTGTGACGGACGAGCCCAAGGCAATCCCGGAGGGTGAGTTTAAAAAATGTTTCCAGCAGTGGAAGAACCGCTACCAGCGGTTTATTGACGCACAAGGGTCCTATTTTGAGGAGTACGAGTTGTATAATCCAAAAAGTTCAATAAAACTGCCTAAAAAAATCTTATTACTTTTCAATCGCACTCTTACCAATCTTTCAAATCTACATAGAGCATCATTATAACAAAATCACTACATACAAAGCTTTCCTTAAAACATCTGCTTTTAAACAAAATATTGTTAACACTTATTCAAATTCAAATAAACACTTTCTGCCTTTATTTGACTTCTTTCCTTATCTCATTAAATTTCAAGAAAACACTCAATTCTCCTGACTTAAATTCAATCTCATGCCCACTCATATTCATTCCCAGTTAAAGACTCGCTTCTTTTCATTTCCCAGTTCAAGCATCTCTTATCGTTCTTTTTAAAAATCAACCAATCCAAATCTAATTCTCTGATTTTTCCCAAAATTTCTCATTGGAACTTTCCATCAAAAAACAATTAGTATTGTTAATGTATTTCAATCTGACACACTATCTACTAGAACCTCCTTTCCTCTATCTAAATTTATTATCTTTTATAAAAAACTACCCTCTAATAACTACTTTGTCAACTTCAAAATTTCTATATGAAAACAAGCTTCATACTTCAATATAAAATGTATCATAATACTGTAAAAAAAATGGAGGCTCATGTTTGGTCAAGTTTTACTAAAGCGCCTTCTCTATATGACAAATTATACACTCAATCTTTGTTAATTAGAGATTAAAATAAAGGCCAATTAGTACTGAACTTGTTACCTATGTGTTAGTTTGGTAATTGTTTGTAAAAATTATTCCAACCCCCTTCCCCCATGGTCACCTTAAACCCTATAAAATCAATGTTTTGCCTTAATTTTTTTATTCACTTTAGAACTAGCAAAATGCCTCTAAAAGTATTTACGTTATTATTTACATATATTTTTATTACCACGGAAGGTCAATTTTTCATTACATTTAAGTTGGGACTACGTTTTTGAGTGTGCAGTAGCAACAGCCACTATATTAGCCTAGACATACCCTATGAAACATCCAATTAGGTTAGCTTTTATACAACATTACTATATAAACAAATACAAAACAAATTTACACATTTAAGATATGAGATCGGCAAACACTTTTACCGGCCGATGCAGAAACTCATAATAAATATTTTAATATAGGAAAATAGTAATGTTGTGGAAAAATGACAACCAAATCTCTCCTGATTGGATTCTTCATAGGTATATTTTAATATAGGTATATAGTAATGTTGTATAAAATTATAACTAAACCTATCCTTATTGGATACTTTATAGGTATATTCATGAGTAGTATTAAAGCGCTGTTGCTACTGTAACACCCAAAAACGCTCTAACAAAAATGTGATTAAAATTTAGCCTCCCGTAGTAACAGCAAAAATGTAAATACTTTTTGAGACATTATGCTGTTTTCTAGGTAAAAAACAGGGATTTTGTAAGGTTTTAAGTGACTGTGAAGGGTGTGGGAGTGAAATAATTTTTTTTTCAAAATTGTATTTGTGACATCAGCAAATACATTTTGCTGCAAACAAAGATGTTTATATTTTTTTTGGTATTTGTTATGAGTTTTTATTTTGTACAATTTTTAGGCCGAAATCGCTTATGCATCTGAAGTATTCAATTACCGTTAGTTTTGTTAGTGTTAGCAAACATACAATTTTTTAAAAAACCCAATCTACTCTAATGAAGCTTTAAAATGCATTCACTGCAGGAATATGGTATGTTATAGCCAGTGCGATTATGCTGGGATGTGAGTAGCTGTAATAAAAAGTTTATTAGTTTGACCTCAGCTGTAAAACAGCTGTCTATAGGTTTTGCTTACCCTTGTTCAGCCATTCAGTCATGAAATCGGCATTTTTTGTATTTATAAACATGTGTGTAATGTATATACTGACATTATACAATATTTTAAACTTTGTATTATTTTTTTAACTAAACAATAATACTTCTAATCATATGAATATATGTATAATATTTTAGTACCATTTGATCCAGCTTTTGGATTACTGGGAAACTAGTAGGTTAAGTAATAGGTTACCACTACCTTCCATATTTTGGTTTTTCACATGTGTTATTAAACAATAAGTTCTAATGAATAATACATTTAAACATCCGGAATCCATTAACAGTGCTTCAATTTTGAAAACATACAAACCTAACCTAAATGTAATAAGACATGTGAAAGCCTTTAAACTGAATATTTGCAAATAAAACAAAAACTTAACAATATTAAACAACAATTAATAATATGTATTAACAATGGAGCAACAAAAGATTTGGATAGGATAGTTTTGGTTATAAGGTAATTGTGCATTTCAGCGGCCACCTAAGATATTTTAGAAAATTGTTCAAAACCATCAGATAGGACGATTGTCACAAGATTATTTTTTATTGACTGAGAAAAGTTACTTTTTAAAAATTTAAAGTAGGGAAAAATATTCAGGAGGCATAAGTTGTGAATTAGCGTGGAGAGATACAAATCTTTTGTGACGTCACAACTGTAGTTGGTGTTTTAGCAAACTAAACTTTATGAAACAAAAACATGTCTTGAAGCTATACTGATATTATTTTTGTTATTGCCAGGGAACGTGAATTTTATATCTATATTGAAATATACCTATGAAGTATCCAGTCAGGATAGATTTGGCTCTAATTTTATACATTTAACCATTTAGGTAATGTATAAAATTAAAACCAAATCTATCCTAACTGGAGATTTTATGAGCATATTCCATAAAAATTAAGCAAAAACGTTGTTTCTCAAATATCTACTCATGTAAGCTATGCGTGACATCACTATATCACTTCTCGGCCAATATACAACTTAGAACTCATACAACGCCCATTCATAACTTATGCCTCCGCACTGAATTTTTTACCCTACTTTAAACTGAAAAAAGTAACTTTCTTCAGTCAATTTTTAAAAAAAATATTGTGGATATCGCCCTATTTGGTGGCTCTGAACAATTTTCCAAAATATCATAGGTGGCCGCTAAAATGCACAATTATAATAATAATATCTATTCTATCCTAACCCGTTCTTGCTAGTTTTGTAGCATAACTAAGTAAAAAAAATGTGATGGTAAAAGTAAAATACAATGAAATTTCCACAATAAATTTTGCCATTAGAAGATGTAATTTACCAAAGAAAATAGAAAAATATCAAACTTTAGCAGCATTGATAGTATGATTTGATAAAAACTAAAAAATTTGTAATATTTTGAAAAGGAGTTTTTCCAAAAGAATGTTATGTTTGGATGGTGATATTTATTGGAAGTTTTACCTATAATTTTTGCTTCAAGACTCAAAATAACTTTGTTTAGAATGTGTTTCTCATGAAACACATCTAAAATTATGAAGTTAGTGAGCTTTTTATAAGTTTTTACTTAATTATTGTTACCTTAAAAATTTTCGTTTGAATTTTGCATATTATAAACATTTTACTAAACTTTCTATTTTTACACTAATTTAAAATTGGATTCCTTTTGATAGGTAAAGAAGATTACGCAAACTATTTAATTAAGATCTTTTTTTAACAAAAATGGGATCTTCAATGTCCCTAAACCAATGTGTTAAAATTTAATATTATGAAAAATTATAAATTAAGTATATTAATAGTGTATTATACCTCTCCGTCTTCCATTGTCACAAAGGCACTCCTAAAATATAACTTGAATTATAATAGACTTTAGAAACTCAAAACTACATAGATGTTAACGTTATCACCCATCAATGGCGTCTCTTCTAAATCTACATTAAATGAACTGAAAGCAGTGATGTTGATAATACTAAAAGTCCCTTATCATTCCCAACATTCTCAAAATATATATAACTATAATTAAATGGAGATTATAACTACAATTGGTTTTTCGCCAGGAAAATGAATAATAAATAATAATAATTAACTAAGTTAGCTAAGGGGAAACTATCAACTTACTTATTACACTTTTGCTATTACTTGCGACCAGACTTGCTAAAAAAAAGTCTGGTCGCAAGTAATAGCAAAAGTATAATAAGTAATTAACAACCAATTCGTCATGAACAGCAACAAAATTTCAATATTAACTTACTATGCTGATGCGTTTTGAAACAGTATTTTCATCGACGAAGCCTATCCTACATTCGCTCTAGGTTGCAGGCCTGTGATTTATGGGTGTGGAGGAGGATGGATAATATGTGTGTCAAAAAGGGTGTTTGTGTGTTAGATTTGGAGTGTTTGTGCAGGCTCGTATCCAAGGGGGGGGGGGCGATCGCCCCCAACCCTCAAGAACTTTGGGTTAAAAATCGACAATATATTATTAAATTAGGACTTTCTATTAAATTAGACTTTTACTTAAGTTAATTCGTCTTTTATTGTAAATAAAAAATAAAATTTCAATTTGAAAATGTGACGCGTTCCCTCGGCATACTCTCGTAAACGTCTAAACGTTTTAACAACAGATAGCGCTAGTGAAGCTTAGTCTCGAACATATGATTTTCAATATGTAATTTTGTAAGCGTAATAATCGCAGTTGACTCCGGAATTGTTCTGTTGGAAGAATAATTACTTATATTAATTAATAAACCATTTTCATAATAATAGCTTAAATGATAATATGAAATTAATAATATTCTCTAGCCATAAGTGTTATCGAAACTGGAATAATTATTTATTAAAAAGTCTAATTTGCTACGAATCTTTATCACGTTACCGATTTCTAAAGCAAGCGTAGAAAGAACTTTTTCTGTTCTATGTTTTTACATACACGCACGCGCGCGCGCGCGCACACACACACACACATATATATTATATATATATATATATATATATATATATATATATATATATATATATGCATCAATCCCCTTCAAAGCAAGTCGCTGGATACGCGCCTATTGTGTGTGTGTGTGTGTAGCGGCTCCAGGTCCGGCTAACATTTTTATATTGTTAAAATCCTTCTTAATTGTTAATAAGTTAGTAAAAAGTCCTCAAACAAACTATTTAAATTTTAAACAATTTCTTGGGGTAGGTGCTAACCCCCTCCTCGAAAGTTAAGACTTCTCTAAGCAGTGCCTACCCAAAAGATAAATCCTGAAGCCACTCCTGAAATGCGTGTGCGCGTACGCGCGTGTGTGGTAGGTAAAAAATATGTTGCTTTTGATATGTGGTGTTTATATATTTCAAAACTTTCTGTAGTGGTTAATATTTGTATCAGGGTTTTCATCATAAGGTTTTTATTAGGATGTGAAACGTGGGGAATGTTTAAATTAGTTTGAATACTTGTGTATGTATTAATATACGTTATTCACAATTGGACTTCGTGTTTACCTTTTGTATGCCAGGATGTGTTTTTTTATATCTTGTGTTTAATTATGTACAGATTTCGCAAATGTAGAAGCTGAAGGAGTCACTACACGTTATTTGTATATACCGAATAGGTTGTATTAGTCTGTTTGTTGTTGAAATGGTTGTATGAGTTTTTTGAAGAGTGTTTGTTGTTTTGTATGATATTTCATAATTGAGTTTTCTGAAGTTAGAAGCAATTTTGTGTGGGTTGGTAAGTGATAGAGATGTATTTATTGTTTTCTGGCTCTAAAAGGAGCCTGTTTCAAGGTGTTTAATTTTCTTGAGTATATTGTCAGTTAATAAATGTTTGTAGTCCTTTTTTAGGTGACGTATTTAATTGGCAGAAGAACTCATTACAAAATTACTTATGCCATAAGTAATTATTGAAAGAACTAAGTGAAAACTATTACAGTAGTTTTTTGTACTCATCTTGGATTCACTGAATAAATCACATGTAATTATTGTAGTAACTAAGTGAAAACTATTAAATTACTTGCTAACGCGTTTATTTGAGGAAGCCTAACCTACTACGCTTCATCAAAGTAGCAGGATTCACGAATCCTAATTCATGAATGCAACTATGGTTTTGAAAAGAGTATAGCTGTATAGCATTTCAATATGCATATCTTTGTTTATATACATGCAAATATATTGGTTTTGTGAAAATATCCATACCCACATACACACACCTATATATATATATATATATATATATATATATATATATATATATATATATATATATATACTTACACACACACACACACACACACACACACACACACACACACACACACACACACACACACACACACACACACACACACACACACACACACACACACACACACACATACATATTACAGTAAACTCTCGATTATCCGTGGAATAGGGTGGCCCGGCAACGCCGGATAACGAATTCCACGGATAATCCGCTATGAATAAAGAATACGCAAAACGATCGATTATCATACCATAAGTTACACAAATAATGACCCCGGTTAATGCAATTCACAAATAATCTTCAGAGGACAAAATAAATACAGAAAATAATTTAAAATGTCGATGTATTCGTTCGTTGACGGATTATAACATGTCCATTTATATGGCTAACTATTTACAATACGTGCAGAAGTATATATCAAAAGTAAGTATGTATGTACATATGTAATTTCCTTTACACATAATACTTTCTCTTTTTAAGAAAAAAATCTGTCACTTTCGTCTGTTTTTTTGTGAGAATTGATTTAACTTTAATGTGCTATCTAAGTTTCTTGAGAACCATTTTGTCGCACAGTGTCTAGTTGTGTCACAAAGCCATAAAGATCGATAATGTATATGACAGACATGGATAATGCATATGCCACGTCCTAGATTATTTATAGCCGAGATTAGCTGACATTTGTTTACAATCTTATGATACACGTTAGGTTTTCGGGCGTCCAAGCATTTTGTCATTGTCTCTTATATACAGTAGTCTGCTCGCCCCTTTTATTTCGCTGGCCCACATCAGAATGCTTCCCTTTCAATGTAAAAATTAGTACGTACATATTTATATATCTATTTCCTTCATATTAACTTCTATTAAGCCTTATATGTATTTACGTCGTAATTCACCGTTTGGAAATTTAAACGCATGAATCTGACTGGAATAAAAATTGGATATTTGTAAAACAATGGCAGACCCCGGATAATCCGCAAACCGGTTAATCCGCCCACGGATAATCGGGAGTTTACTGTATATAATATATATAGAGTTGGTTATATATACCATACTAATACCCACTATATATAATACCAACTCTCTCTTTCTTTCTCTCTCTCTCTCTCATTATATATATATATATATATATATATATATATATATATATATATATATTAAATATGGTGATATGTTTTCTTGTAATATAGTTAATAAATTAAAAATATTTCAAAAACAAGAATACTTTTAATACATATATTATTTAAAGCTTTTCGCCGATAAAACAATACCAACATCTTCAGGAAAATAATTATGTAACAAAATCATAATGTAGACACACACACTCACTGTCTCTCTCTTTCATACACACACACACACACACACACACACACATATATATATATATATATATATATATATATATATATATATATATATAAATACTATAATATGTATTCTTGTGTATTAATAAAGAAATAAGACAATTTACAATAATTGAACTGGATATTCAATAAATTATTCTTGCATTTGTAAATTGTCTTATTTCTTTATATATATATATATATATATAGGCATATATATATATATATATATATATATATATATATATATATATATATATATATATATATATATATATATATTTGTGTGTGTGTGTGTGTGTGTTATTAATATAAATAATGGTTATGTTTAAATAAATATATATATATATATATATATATATATATATATATATATATATATATATATATATATGCTGTCATCCAATTCCACAAATTTTATTTTCCTAATTCTTTTCATTGTTAAATTTTAAAAGAAAGGGAAATATATTTGTTTAGTTTTGGTATTAGTTGCTCATCTGGGAGTAGGTTTGTTTTCTTGTCAGCTGTGCTAAATGTGGTGTATAATTTAAAAAACAGAATTTAATTTGTGTAATAATTTCTTCTAATATTCTGTAATGTTTATTGTATATTTTACCTTGTTGGTATTTTCACACTAAGAAGAATTAGTTTTTAGTTGCTATAAAACTGCTATTTTATAAAAATTCATTATTATGGATTCTTCAGATGATGAGGTTCCCTTCTTAGTTCCTGCAGAATTTAACCCAGTGCCAGTTACAATCATTACAGGGTATTTGGGTGCTGGAAAAACAACCCTCCTGAATTATATATTGAATGAACAACATGATAAAAAAATTGCTGTAATATTGAATGAATTTGGTGAAGGTTAGTAATTTCTCAACATCAGGGTAATGACAAATACTATAGTATACTAAATTGTAAATACCTTTGTTTTTAATTTTGTTATGTATTAATTTGGTAATTATTTCATTTCCATACATAAATTATATCAGAAAAAAATTATATCTGGTGATGCAGAAATAGTTCAGCAGCAAGAAAAATATTTACAAATTAGTGGTAGTGCCTTGCATATTTAAAATAAAAATAACCAGAAAAAACACCACTTTACATTACTTCTTAAAATATGTATATGAAAATGCTTTTTTCATTAACAAGCACTATGTTATTAATCACTTAAACAATAGTTTATGACTGTATGTCTCTGAGACACTGATGAAGATCGGCACATAGCGATCGAAAACATTCTGCCTCAGTAAGTTTTAACAAATTTACTAAATTTAAAGTTCGGATAGTCATACACTATTGTTTAAGTGATTAATAAGATTCACCAAATGTAATGGACTACAAAATTCAAAAATTCACTATGTTATATTACTTTGGAATATAGCTAGGAAGTATCCACTTAAAATGGATTTCGCTGAAAAAAATGTTTACTCATACACAAGGTAAATAGTTGAAAGATTTAATACATGACCTTATTCTTTAATGCAGGGACATAAAGCATATTAAGAGGGAGGTCATTTCACTTGTTGGCTTCTTAGCAGACGTTTGTGCATTTACAGTTTACAGTGCATGCAAGGGTTTGTATATGTGACATGTTTATTGGAAACATGTATTAAGTTTAATAGCATAATTATAATGTTTTGGTCATTGTAAATTACATTTATGGCCAAAACATTACCAAGATTGAATCAATACAAATTGATGGAATATTGTAATTGTCTTGTGTTATTCATTAATGTATATTCAGGTTTATATTTTTTGAAATAGAGAGTAAAAAAACAATATGTGTATATTAACTCTAAACTTGTGATTCCCGATACGTCCGAACTAGTGTGTTTTCTCTGTTCCTTAAAGATTTTGGGTAGGTTTTGTTTTGGGAAATTTTTCTGCTCCACATAGGTTTTGTTTGGTTATAAAAATAATTAGTTTCCATCCTTGGAATTCAGCAAGGGGTAATGTAGGATGTGTAACAATTACGTGAAAACTAGTAGCTACGTGAAGATGGAATCAACAAATATAAAGATATCAAGGTTTTAATAGAGTATTTGGATTTAGTGCTTGTCCTTAACCACTGGAAAATGAAAAATATATGAAGGGGATCTTAGATTTTGAAGGGGCTGTCTTCTTACCATTTTGTTGTTTGCTCAGTGCCTATTCTATTTATATTTTTTTAGGCTAGAAGTTACATGTTCATTTTTTTGGTAGTGCCGTTTTACATCGGAATGATTGTTGCGTTTTTTTTGTGAATGGCAATGAACGGTTGATTAGTAAATCAAATCAATTTATATATTTTAACCTATTTGTGCCCAATAATTTTTATAATTTTTATTGCTAATATTATTTGTATTATGTTGAATAAAGTAAAAAAAAATTATAAGCAATATTTTCTACCACTGTTTACCTATAACATAGGTCATAAATGATGTGCGGGCCATTGACCCCTAGGAGTAATTCTTATAAATGTCTGCCATATTTTTTTTTGGTTCACCTTGGAGTATTTATAAAAAAATGAAACAAGTCTTGCATATATTTTTGATTTACTGATTTATTTATTCATCATGTAAAGAAGTAACGAATCAATCACAGAAATGAGTACTGAGGTAAGGGAATTCTTATAAAATATATCACAATACCTTGGTTCTTACAAAGAAGCAAAATATCAAACATTTACAATCATACAATGCAATGACTACCTTTATATACAATTTATGTCATAAAAACTGGTCTCAAACAGAAAAAAAATTACTATAGATAAAATTTGTACTTTAACTCAACAAAAACGAAGGTAAAATCATCTTAAACATCCTATCTTACAAATATGTTTTTTACTTTCGATATACAGACACTTATAAACATTGTTAGAGCATTGCTATTTTTTGATAGTGTTTTAAATCACACGCATGAGCTACTTTTGAATACTTTGAAAAGTGCTACATTATACATTGATTTTTGAGATGATAAGTATTTCCATCTTTCCTTTGAACGTATGAGCTGAATCAGTCAAAATTGCTATAAGTATGAAGCAGAGAATTAGCCGTAAAGCTACCGTTACTTCTTGTACTCCGCAGAAAAGCCCAAGTGTAAGTTAACTTTACAATTCTCGCATGCTTGATCAGTCTTATCTTCCAAATCTGGTGCTCCTTCTGGGGGAATTCTCTTGTAAAACATGACCACCATGGCTCTCTTATTGCTTCAGTCATCAACGCAAACATATTAAGGATTGCATGTGAACTTTTTTAAAAGGGTTTTTGTTTCTGATGATACTCAAGTATACTTTGCATATTATCCAGAAAAATTGAGTTTGTCTATATAGTATTTTTTTGAAGTATTTTTCATTCAATGTTTCATAAAATTTTGACAAATGAACCATCTTGTCTTAAATGCTAACAACTGGGCTTATTTCTGTATTAAACTTAGGTCGTTGAGTTAATTATAAAGAAGCGTTTTTATACTGGCCATCTATCTTCTTTTGTTTCAAAGAATATGTAATTTAGGGTTTCAGCAACATAAAATATGTTTAAAATTGATTATTTTTACTATTTTTGGTGGGGCAGAATTTCTGGTGTATGTGACCCAACTTGAATGTATATTGTTTTCAATCATTCACAATGTTAATTTTTATACTAGAATAAAAATTCTATATTTAGCAATTACAAATCACAGTTATCAATCCCTTCCATTCCCATCTTAAGTAGTTGCATTTAGACATTGAATCTTGACATATTTAGTTTTTCTTGTTACCTTTCCTTTTACACTGACAAACTAAAAACTTAATATACTAAAGATAAAAACTGTGTGACTAAAGTTGGGTTTGGTTGTGTGTGTGTGAAGTTTCCCTGGGTTCGATGAAGGATGCCAAATTGCCCTCATTAAGGGTGTAACCAGTAATATTAGTCTTATTGATTTGTAGCCAAACCTGACAGAATCATTTTAATTAAGTCTTGTACAAAAAGGCAGATAAAAGTTAAATAAAAACACTTGCATATATGTTAGTATGTATAGTAACACTTTTTTGATTATTTAGAACGGCAGTTTTGGGAGATGTTTTCCTCTGTTTAGTCAGACCGCAACTCTTAGTCCAACTAATTTTAAAAATACTTAACAACTAAGTGAAGTTACTTGCTGACACGTTTCCAAACATTCGTTCCTTTTACAACCCACTACTGGCGGCATCGGTTAGGTGTCAAAGCTCTAACGGGAATGGATTTATGACTGTGGAATGGGTGGGTTGTTTTGGTTATGTGTCATATAATAGAAAAGGCTGTTGGCTTCAAAGTGTGTGTGATAATTTAATAAGTTTTCTTTATCTGTTAGAGCCTTTACACCTAACCGTTGCCGCCAGTAGAGGGTTAGCTTCGTAAAAGGAACGAATGCTTTGAAACGCGTCAGCAAGTAAGCAACTACGTATTCACTTAGTTAAGTATTTTTAAAATTAATTTAATCAGTGAATTCAAGATGATTACATCAAGCAACTTCTTAGTCCAAGTTGACAAAGTTAAACATCTCCCTAAACTGCTGTACTAAATAATCAAAAAAGTAAGTGCTACTATAGGCAAATGTAACATACTAACATATGTGCAAGTGTTTTTAGTTAAAAACTAATAATTCAAGTGAAGATGGAATCAAATAATAAAAATTAAATCTGTCCAGATACTATTTTTGCCAATTTTAATGGTCTCTATTTAATTCTACTTTCAATATTCATTTTGAGCACACAGGGTCTGTTGATTTTTCATAACAACAAAATTTAGTCTATATTTAATTAGTACTATATTAATAAGTCTATATTTAAAAAGTACTTAACTAAGTGAATACGTAATGGCTTACTTGCCGAGTTTCAAAACATTCTTTTCTTTTATGAAGCTAATCACCATACTGGTGGCTTTGTGTTAGGTATAAAGGCTGTAACAGGATGGATTTATGACTGTGGGATAGGGTGGATATTTTGGTTGTGTGTCATGTAATGGAAAAGGCTGTTGGCTTCAAAATGTGTGTGATGATTTAATATGTTTTCTTTATCTGTTGCGTAGTGTTTGTAAATCTCATATTTTTCTAAAGTTGTTAGTTTTTTTACTTTGTTTTAATATGTGGAGAACATTTAAATTCGTAAATTTTGAAACGCGTCGGCAAGTAAGTCATTATGTATTCACTTAGTTAAGTACTTTTTAAATATAGTTTAATCTCATATGTTGATTCCATCCTCGCGTTAAAACATTTAAAATAGTTTAATCATTGAATTTAAGATGATTAAATCAAGCAACTTTAATAATTATACATTTTTAAAATTTCAATTAAGAAAGGAATATGTTTTCTGCCTCTTACAGGAAGTGCCTTAGAGAAAAGTGTTTCAGTAGGACAAAAAGGAGAGCTTTATGAAGAATGGCTGGAATTAAGGAATGGCTGTCTCTGTTGTTCAGTTAAGTAAGTATCTTTACTTCAAATCTATGTTGAATGTGCATTTTAATCTGTGCTTAATACACTGTAAAACACTGATTGTTTTGGGGTTTTAGAGATAATGGTGTGAAAGCTATTGAAAATCTGATGACTAAAAGAGGCAAATTTGACTATATTTTGTTAGAAACTACTGGTCTAGCTGATCCTGGTAAGGAAACTTCTCTGTTTATTATATTTTTTAAATTTATACATATATTCTCAGATTAGGCACTTTTAGTATCCTATTTTACTTTGATATGGTGTTTTGTTTAGCACCTTATACCATTTGACAAGAGAAGTTTGTTATTAATGGAAATAATTTGTAAGAGTTATTCTTTGAAATATTGCCAAATTATCAATTATATTTTAACGTTTATGGAGCTGTGGTTATGATGTAGGAATTGGATCTGAGATTGTCTAGTCTCACTATTCTGGAATTCATTCAGAACAAGCTACTATAAACTCACATTACTGAAATCATGGACATTCTTCAAACCATTACAGAGCAAAACTATTTCACCTTCAACTTCAAATTCTACTCCCAATCCGATATCTTATCCATGAAAATCCAATCAACTGCATCCTTAGGAAAATATTCCACACAGCATATTGAAAAACCATATCTTCTCAAATAGTAACAATTTGTATATTTCTCGAAATAAAATATGTAGTCTCATTCTATATCTGTTACATTTTAATAATATGTTGAGATACAAAAAATAGTATTTTTTTTATTATACTGAATTTGTTTAGTAAGATTTATTTTATAATTTAATATATTTATTACTTTGTAATTTAAAGAAGTTTTCAATTCAATAGCATTTTAACTTAATAATAAACATTAATTAAAGTAAAATATTATACGCATTAAAATGGTTATACACAAACTAACATAAACACATCTAAAAATTTCCGTATGAAATTATGTGTTCACTTAATTTAATTGTCAGCTGTTTGTCATAGGAATTTCATCTGTTGATTATTAGTTGCATTGAAATTAATAATTTTTAATCTTAATTTAAGTGACTGAAAGCTCAATAAAAGAAGTAGTAGCATTTTTAATGCTTTTTTTCTGAAAAATATCGACTCAGTCGGTTACATTGAATCGAAATTCGTAAGAAAAAGTGGACGTGTGTATTCGTACAAATTCGTATAAAACCGTTAGAAGTAAACAATCGCCATGATGTTTTTGGCGTGGTTAGTTTGCTTCCAATGTGTTCATGCAAATTCTCACGAAGTCGTACAGCTAGTTATATCAGAACAAAATATTTGTTTTTCGTCAGTTTTCTTACAAACGAACATCTGTCTTCATTTTAATTGACCATGGATTGTGAGCATCTAATAACCCTTGTTGAAGAATGACGTTCACTTTAAGATAAAAAATGTATAAATATACTTTGGGAAAAAATAAATAAAAGTAAAACATTAAATATGCTTTTGTTGACATTAGTTTTTTCTTGACATTATTCAAAATGTAGTCAAACTTAGAAAGTGTCATATGGGTATATTCGAAGAACCTTTGGTCATCCCTTCTAATAAGTTCATCATATGATCTTGCAAAATCGCCATTCTCAGCTCTTGATTCATAATATTCAGTTTTTAAAATGTTTCCACCAAATCATATCAGTGCAGAAGGGTTCAAATTATATAGTTATCACGTTCAGCACGTGTTATTTTTCATAAGTGATAGATCGTACGATTTTGCAAATGTTGAATTCCACGCTATTCGTACGAAGTCTCACAATTCTATACTTACTAATTCGTACGACCACTTTTTCTTACGAATTCTGATGCAATGTAACCTCAACCTTATGAGGCATCAATTGTGTTACAAATATACCAAAACTCTTATTACAGTACAGTGTTCTGTAATAAGTGAAATAAATTGTATCATACAGATGTTTATATATTATTAATTTATTACACAGGGAGAGCTCAAGCTTTTATTGGATAACAATCATATTGGCTGATCATATAAAGCTTAGAAATAATATAAAGCTTTCAGACGTTTGTCCAAACTATATAACTTCAAATAGTCAACTCTTATTTCTCCGGTTCTTACTATTTTATACCTATATCTGAAATCAAACCTACATACTTTACAGTAGACTTACTAATCTATTGCTTGTTGCCAATTGTTATAAACACTTTTTGTTTTATAATTAAGAACTAAAGTAATAAAAAGTAATAATAAAGAGTAATAATAAAGTTTTTTAAAACAAAAATCAGTAATTACAATGAAAATATTGGAAAGAACCCCAATACCACAAAAATTATCAAAAATAACAAATAAAACAAGTTACTTAAGATAAACTCTTATGTACATTTTGATGACCATGTCATCATCAGAAGGTCTTATTACAAAATTACAATCTAGCAAACAAGAAGTTACAAATTAGAATGATCTATCATCATGATAATCTATCATCATTCTAGTTTGTAACTTCTTGTTTGCTAGATTGTAATTTTGTAATAAGACCCTCTGATGATGATGACATGGCAATCGAAATGTACATAAGAGTTTAATCTTAAGTAACTTGTTTTATTTGTTATTTTTGATTATTTTTGTGGTATTGGAGTTCCTTCCAATATTTTCATTTTAATATATTGTACCACTGTGCTCTTGATATTGTATAGTAATCAGTAAACAAAACCTTGTATAACTGTATGAAGCAACTGTGGCGTAATGTTTATTTTTAAATAAATAAAACTTCTAAACCACAAATAACTTTTATTTAAACCTTGTGTACATTTCAATTGCACAGCAATCATCTTCAGAAGTATTTAAAAAATACAACTAACTTTAGACAACATACTACATCAAATATATAGGCATAAACCGATAACTACTTCGCCACGCCCCTTTTTAAAAACTAGTCCGACCAATCAAGTTGCAGTAAATTGCCCTGTCTGCAACTTGGCCCGGTCTTTCAACTCCTGTGGTGAAGAGTTACCGTTATAACTATTTCAATTTTACTAAAAAACAATATTATTTATTAACAAAAAAAGGTTATAACTATCTCCTAATTAATGAATATAACTGAGATTTAGGGATAGGCCCTTTATCACAATTTAATACATTATTTTCGTCATATTTGTGAATGTACAAACTTTCAAAACTATCAATAGACCTTTTGAATTAACAATTTTCAATTGAGATCATTTAATTCCAAAGTATGCTGTTTAAAGTTAGTTGTATTTTTTAAATACCTCTGAAGATGATTGCTGTGCAATTGAAATGTACATAAGGTTTAAATAAAAGTTATTTGTGGTTTAGAGGTTTTTTTATTTAAAAATAAAACCTTGTATGTAATGTAATCATTACCTTGTATGCAATTTAATACATTTTTTCATACAATTATAAAAAAAGTATTTACACTTAAAATTTGAAACCGAAACTACGTTATCTTTTAACTTATTATTTGTTTGTTCATATTCGGAAGTTTATGTATTTTATATATTTTTATGATGGTTTAAACTCGACTAACTAAAATCCAAGCCAACTAACGAAGTCAACTAATCTGTTTTTAACCTTAGAGCAGTGAAAAACGCACTAATATAGTGTAATCTACTTAAAAATTTCATATAATTATTGTTTTAAGTTTTCTTTGTTTAAAGTTGATGCACTAATTCGTTCTATTTATTTAGGACCAATTGCAATGATGTTCTGGTTAGACGCTGAACTAGGAAGTGATATATTTCTAGATGGTGAGTTTCATCTGATACTGTACTAAGAAATTTAAAGACCCACTTCACTCACAGGGGGGATTGCGGACTAGTTGCACCTACTAATAGGGGTTTGGCGTCTCTCACAGTACCCCAGTCTAACATAAACACTATTGATAACACACACTTCATATTACACACTGTATTACACTCTACACATACAACATTTACAACACAATCCTTTTTCATTTGCACACTATTATTTTCTCTATGGATTTTTAACTAGTCAGAACCGTTGCTCGTTAGGAGTGTTGAAAAGACCAGAGTTTGACAATCTCTTGTCCGGGATGCTGCCGTGAGCTTTCTCTGCCAAAGATGTTAGCGCGGTTGCTGGTCTGCCAACCCCTTTGGTGCTTGGTCAGGGAGTGTCTGCGGTGGACAGGTGTCGGAGCTTGTGCACAGTATTCGACTGATGCCCATCCAGTCAAGCCAAGAGGAAAACTATAGGGCCCAGAATTCAGGGAGTTGGAAATGATCTTAATGTGATCCATGATTATACCCGTTTCTGTAGCCCTGCCCGTAACACCTGGCTTGATGGCGGGCTTGAAAATCGTATATGGAACCATTTTATAGGTTACTGGTAAATAAACCTACTACCGGAGTTCTTTAGAAATGTGGCCCCTATACTCAAATAACCAATGGTACACTTCTAGTAGTGTTCTTTGGTATGAATGTTGACCACATTTTGAATTTCCCTCCATCCCAGCTGATTCAGAATCATATGTTTGAAAAAGTGGTTTTTATATTTACTGGTGGCCATTTCAACGCCTATAGTTTGCAGAAACAGTATCTTCACTCAAAAAACAGCACTTATTTCGATATTATTGGCAGAATAAGAAGTTTACAAGGTAAGAATTATTTAATTAATAGTTGATGTTAAGTTTTAGCAACTATAAATTGAATTTACATTAGTATAATTAAAGTTAAATCTAATCAAAGTCACACTTGTTCAACATTCACTAATTTATTGTTGTGTAACCTTATTTTAAACATCAAACTAAAACTATATTTATCAATCTTCTAACAATATTACAATTGATATTGATGTGTTGAAATCTGTACTTTTCATTGACAACCTTATTTTCCTTCTAAGTTTTGTCACAACATGCTAAATAAATAATCCATCTTAAATAAACAGCATTTTCAAATTTGAGGTTATAACACGATGTTTTGAAATGGTGCAGTAATGTCTTATCTTATTGTAAGTTATACTTGTGACCCACTGATTATGAAGTTTACATATTGAGTTTCTATTTTTTTATTATTAGAGAAATAATTATATAATTAAAAAAAATTATTTTGGTTTTACATGCAGCGTGAGTTTTATGTAATATGAGAGCTAAGGACTTGAAAAATTTTCATTTTACGAACCCATATAGGCATCATATGAAACAATAAGTGAAAATTGTATTGCAAATGATTTTATTTTTCGAGTAAATGTCTAGTTAATTTTTCAAAATATGATAAAACCTATAAGCTATGATTGTGTAGCTCCATACATGTAAGCTACATATATTTTGTGAAGTACTTTGTATATAAGCCTAACGTAATGTACAGTATTTTAGAATTACAAATAATAACCTACTAATGAATTTTATTTTGTTTGTTTACTTAATGGGTGAAAACCTAGATGAAAAAGCAATAATAGAGATTCTTATTTAAAATGAAATGGCAGAGGAGTCGGATGCCTGCGGTGACGATGATGCAGATGATTGTGCTCCCAGTACTTCTGTGGCTTCTACATCTAAGAATAATTCACACATTTGAGAGAAATTGTAAGTGAGGAAGAAGAAGAAGATATGCAATATAATGCAGGTAAAACTGTTTTTAGTAGAATTGACCAAGATGATGCGCACAATAGTAATTCGTCAGAAAATGATACTGATAATGATAATGATCATGAATATAATTGGAGTAAACATGGAAAAGTACCAACTTATTTCAATTCTACAGATTATTCACAACCTTTTGGAATCTCCAATAATGCTCAGGTCAATGTAAATAGTCCAAAAGCAATATTTATGTTGATATTGTCGATAACATTCATGGAATATACAGTTACTCAGTCCAACTTCTCAGGTTTCCAAAAGAATAGTAACCTAAATTTGACTCTTAGTCCTAAATAGTGCCTAAATGTGCTTCAAGCGTTTTTAGGCATTCTAATTATTACGGGGTTCAACTTGTTCCCAAGCATGCCCTTATATTGGAGTTCTGATGTGAATTTCCACAACAATCGGGTTGCTAGCATTATTCCTATCAAGAGGTTTTTGAAAATATTGCGATTTTTGCATTTAAATGATTAAAATTCATTGCCAAAAAGAGGTGAAGAATATTACAAAATATACAATTTGAAACCTTTACTTGACCTTATAAATTCAACCTTCAAGAACTTGTATTGTACATCTCGATATTTGTCTATAGATGAATCCATAGTAAAATTCAAATGTAGAAGTGCTTTGAAACAGTACATGCTGTTGAAGCCAATAAAGAGGAGGTTCAAAATTTGGGTAGTAGCCTGTGGGGTCACTGGGTACTGCTTGTGGTTGTCTCTTTATGAAGTTAGAGAACTCAATCCTAGTGTTTTCTCTCTGAATGAACGAGTTGCCTCAAAGCTTAACCAAGTCTTAGGTTTAGGTTACTGTTTGGTTTTTGACAACTTCTTTTTTGGAATAGAAATGTCTAAAATATTACGAGAAAAGAATTTTTTGTTTGTGCCACTGTCAGGCAAATGAGAAAACATTTTCCATCTAAATGGATTCAGTCTGATAAATCGTTGAGAATGAGAGAGAATGATTTCGTCATGGCTGGTGATGTTAGTGTATCGAAATGGAAACTTACTTCTTTGTACGAGCTTCCAGCATCAGGCGATGCCGACTACTCGATGTCCATGGTATACTGCTGCGGCCAATGCCCAATATTTCTTTGTTCACATTATGACCATTGAATTAGGGATTCTCTTGCCGAGTTAATGGATCCACACCTCAACAATATGTGCTCCAACGTCTCCTCTCCACTGTCACAAACAGCACAGTGACTCGACTTGACCAGATTGAATCGTCTCAGGTACGAATTGTATATTATATGCCCCATTCTGGCCCTTGCAGCGAAGGTTGAGACCAGTCTACTGACTCCGCGATACCAGTCTGGGGGAGCTGGTGTGTCTTGGACGCGGAAAAGGCTTCTGCCAATAGTCTCCCCGTTCTACCTTGCGGTCCACTCCATTGTCATAAGCCCAACTATGTCCCTCCTGCATTTAGTCATCAAGTACCTTACCGGCTGCACTGGCCCCATCCCCGAAGCGGCCCGTACGATCCGATCCGCTCTTTCACTTCCTCGAATCCCACAGTGAGTGGGAATCCACTGGAGGGCAATGCACTTGCCATCTTTAATGAGTTGATGTAGCAGAGCTTTAGTTTCCCTAGTGCGGAAGTAATATAGTCCTGGTTCATCGGCCTCGATGGCCTGCACCGCCGATTTGGAGTCTGTTAGTATACAAACTTTATCCATTTTTTGACCCCTACAGCTCATTAGGGCCGCATTTATCGCCAGGATCTCCACATCCATACTAGAAGCCGAAATCTCCACATCCATATCGAAATGGAAAGGCAGGGGCAATAAAAGTGTTTGCATCGTTAGTAATATTCACAACACTGAAGAAGAAACACAGGTACTAAGAACAGACAAGCAGGATTAACGGCAGCCAGTAAATTGTCCAATAGCCGTAAAAGACTACAACAAATATATGGGAGGAGTTGACTACAACAATATATATGGTGGATGGATAGCTTTTGACCTATCCATCTAGCGTTCATTTGGTTACTAGATGCATATGGTCAGTACTCAATGATTTGAATGGAAGCAACCATGTACCTATAAAGATCAATTTATGTGACTCCTCTCCTTGTTATATTCGACATCCTAGTTGGATCTTAGGAAAAGCCAACTGGGATGCCATCTTGATATATTGCATTGTACTTTGATCAATTGCATTCTACGTACAATATAGCATAGAAATCTGAAGATGGTGGATGAAGATATTTTATTATTGCATTGATACATGTATTGTTAATTAATTTATTTTGTATAAGTTAACTTTACTCATCATAAATCCACATGCAAAGCCAATGCTCCACTTGAAGTTTTGTTCGATTCTAGCAAACGAACTGATTGGAGTCTTTTTTAGTAGAGTGAAAAAGGGACCAGTTTCATAAATTGGTAAGACGGAAACGAAATAGTCCTGATGGTTGACCCACAATAGAAAATTTCACATGGTTAACTAATGATGGAAATAATCTTCCAATGAAAAACAAATCATGGAAACGATGTGCATATTGCAGTACCTCAAAACACCAGAAATGGTCTAACAACATTTGCAATTCTTGTAGTGTGGCACACTGTATAGCTTGTTTTGATTCTTTCCATAAAGCATGAAACATATATTTTAGTGTCGTTCATTTTCATGGTTTAGCAACAGGTTTTAATAGAGTTATTTTTTAACTTTTTATTATCACTTCTGCAATTAGATGTTTATTAATAGATTGAAGTATTTATTATCATTATTATTGTTATTAGGTATTAATAAAAATTCTGTTTATGAATGCCTTTGTATAGATTTATTGTGTCATTTTTTAAACCAAAGAAAGTGATAAATATACTTACCAAAGAACACTTGGAATATTTATTGTCATGAATGGTCACTGTTATGTATATTTACGGGGATATATCATGAGAAGGGCCGCAATACAAACATAAAAAATGTATGATTTAGAGTGGTAATGATATAATACCAACAAATACATAAAAATATAACATATATTTTCACCCCAGATTAAGGGTTAATATTTTTTAGTTTCAAAGAAGGCAAGGATTGGTGTAGTTTCCCCTTTCCTTATTAATAATACTGGCTGTACTGGAGGTCTTATCTCTTCTATCAAGAAATTGAGAAATGGGGCACTGGTTGTTGATTGAGAAAGGATAGAAAGTTGCAAAAGCATCTTTAATTCTTATTTTTGGCAAACCGGAGATCCCTGAATTAATGCACACAGGGTACCAGAGACCCTCAGTTAGGCTGTATGTGGCAAACCTTAGCCAATGTTTTAAATGTCAGCGTGTTCAAGGGATGGTGTATATGGTCAATGTAGTGTTGACGAACAAGATGAAAAGGAGTGTGTAAATTCTCTGAAGTGCTTTAACTGTGGTGGTGAACACTCAGCGCGATCTCTTAGCTATCCTTCAGACTATCTATACAGGCGCTTACTTCCCACTATAGGCTTGAGAACTCTTCCTGTGTGGATGAGATGCACCGAATATTTGATTACTTGGTAATGGGGGGAAAGAAAGTTGTGCTCCATTGGATCCTTGCTCACTGCAGAGTAATCGGAAATGGGATTACATACAATCTCTTTAGATCTAGCCCAATTCCTAGCCTCTTGTCGAGGTTGGGGAACCTGCCCTTTCAAAACATCAGTTGTTACAAATTTTTTACATGTCTGGTCCTTGAAGCAAACTTAACCATCCGCCATTTAACATTATTTTTAATAACATTTACCAAATGTGTTATGATTCGCGTCAACGTTCAACTTCTCCATACAGCATTAGAACATTTTGCATAATGGATAACCATGAGTTGCAACTTCCTACTATGTTTGAACGATCAATGTGCTACCTACCTCTTAATAGATGAAAACACCACATTTCGATTTTTCACTGTCCAGTTATATCAAGCACAACACTCTTGAAGTGGTATATTACCAGGGGCTTTTAGCCATTTATAGAGGCCACCAACATAGTGAAATTATTTTTACGTTTGGGTCTAAACTGGACAATTATGTTGGGTGTGCATTTTATCCATCTGGAGGTATCTACACATATGGATTGCCCTCAGCTTGCAGTGTATTC
Source organism: Prosapia bicincta (assembly GCA_036971475.1). Lineage (NCBI taxonomy): Eukaryota > Metazoa > Arthropoda > Insecta > Hemiptera > Cercopidae > Prosapia > Prosapia bicincta. Next base: position 64,720,755 of record JBAIZL010000005.1, on the reverse strand, counting down.
ACTGCGCAACTCTTTGCCATTCTTAAAGCATTAACTGTAGTTCAATCTAGTTCTTCTCATTATTTTTGTGTTCCAACTCCAAAGTGGTCTTCAGGCTCTCCAGGATGTGCTCTCTGTGAACCCTTTAGTTGAGGATATTTTGTGCACTGTTCACAAACTTCAATTAAGGGCACAGGGGTAACATTTTGCTGGATTCCTAGTCACTGTGGAATATGCCGATGCACAAAAGCAAAGATTGGTACTAGATTAGTGCCAACTATATCATGAGTCATGGGTTCTAATACTCTTTGTTTTGTAAAACAAGCATTACTCGCTGCCTGGAATGACGAATGGCATTCTGTTCAATACAATAAGCTGAGAGAAATTAAGGATACCATTTGTCCATGGAGGTCTTTTATCCGCTCGAAACGTAGGGAGGAAGTGGAGGTTACACTCTTCTGCATTGGTAACTCTTGTTACCTGATGTGTCATGAGGATCTGCCATTGTGCCAGTTACCTGGTAATACCATCACAGTCCGTCATATTTTGGTAAATTTTGGTGGTTTACAGCATGCCCATGATAGTTTTAATGTACAAGGTAGTGTTGAGAGACGATGCCAAGGCATTGTACCATGTCATGTCATTCCTTCCCACCTAAATACATTATTTAATAGTAAAAAAGTTTTTAAAATATATAATTTACATATTAATTATAGTATATCTATTCAAGGTTATGTGTGTGTGATTAGAAATTTTTTTATTGTTAACAACCAATTTTTATTTATTTGCCTTCTACCTTAAAAGTTAAACTTTATTGTTTTAGATTTATTGTTATGTTAATTATTGTTATAACGGTTTTTATTATTATATATCTATCCTTATTTATTTATCGTTATTGTTATTTATATTATTATTGTGATGTTTTAATACCATTTATTTATTGTTTTATTTGTTATATTTTGTATTTCTTGTATATTTTATTAAACATTTTTGTTGTTGTTTTACTTAAATTGTTTAGCCTCATTTCTGCCATTGTGTCATTTACGTGGTAATACGTGACGTCACAATCCGTCATATTTTGGTAAATTGTGGTGGTATTCATTATGCCCATGACAGTTTTAATATACAAGGTATTACAAATTAACATGTAACGAGTGCTCGAGCTATTATATAGGCCAAACCGGTAGGTCATTCTACACACGCTTTGAGAGCCCAATAATGAGAGCCCAAGTAAAAATTCACAAAAAAGAATACCCTATTAGGCCAATAATTAATTATAGAATGGCACCCACCTATAAATTATTTAGAAAAGCTGTTAAAAGGAATTAATCAAGTAAAAAATGATTTCGTTTTATATAGAAAATCTATACCCATCATTACCAATTAAAGAAACTATAAGCATTATTAAGGAAAAAAACAAGAACAGAGTGAAAATAATGATTTGAATAACAACATTGTCAAATCACTGAAGATAATTTTAAACTAAAACCCATTTAAGTTTAACAACGAATTATATAAACTGAAAGACGGCTTAGGGATGGGTAATCTATTATCTGGAATATTAAGCTAGTTTTTCATACAGGAGTTAGAGGAAAGAATAATAACAAAAATATTAGGGATATTCGATTGTTTAGAATATATGAAGTATGGGGAGGATTCGGTATTAATAGTTAAAGACAATGAAGGAAAGAAAGGAGATTCTATATTAAAAGAAGTCAACAATATACATAATAATTAAACATTCATGATGGAAAAAGAGAATAATGGTAGGTTAAATTTCCTAGATTTAAAACTAGAAAGAAGAGAAAAAATAAAACTTGGAATTTTCAGAAAAGATACATACACTGATAATACCAATGATAATACACTAGAACATACATTAGCGGCGTTTAGGCATATTTTTAACAGATTATTAGATATACCGCTAAAGAAAAAAGGATATAAAGAAGAACTGAATATTATATTTCAAATTACTGAGAATAATGGATACAACAAAGAAGCAATAAGAAAGTTATTTAGAAAAATTAGGGCAAGAAGAAATCAAATAAAAAGTCCCACAAATAAATAGAGAAAAATAGGAGAAATAGAGAAAGAAATGGGCTAAATTTACATATACAGGAAAAGAGGTTCATAAATTGAAAAGTTTTTTCAAGAAATATAATATAGAAGTTGGAATGAAAACTAACAACACATTCAAGAATAAATTAAAGTGTAATATAAAAAATTTAAATAAGTTTAGTAAAAACGTAATTATAAAATGCTATGTAATTCCAAAACAACATACATAGGACAAACAGGATGAAAATTTGGAACCAGATATAAAGAGCATATAAGGTAGTTTAACTATGAGAAAAAGGATTCGAATTATGCTACACATTTGTTTGAAGAGGGCTATACACCGCAAGAAATGAAAAATACAATAAAATTTAATATTATGTTATTAAAGGAAGACGTTTAATTATTTTAGAAAATTTAGAAATTTATAAAGCAAAGTTAAAAAAGGTAAAAGTAATAAAGGAGCAAATAAATACACAGTCGAACATTATAATTAAAAGTTTAAAATTATTAAGTAGTTGGACCCAAGAAGCAAGAGTAGGCCTGCATCAAGGAAAACATGTTTTGATAAACAAATTTATAATGATGTATCAACGTGAAACATTTTCACAAATACATGAATAAAAAAATATCATTTGTAGGATACTTAAATCATAAAAAGTTGTCCCAAATTCATCTTGATTTCCGTCATTTGAAATATATATAATGTTTAATAAACAATGTGTACATTATTCCTATAAGTAGTCTTTATATTACTAATAATTATAATTGATTTATATTGCCTCTCATTCATTGCCAAAGATAGCCTGACTTTTATGGTTACCATGGATTGATGTAAAACTGGTTTGTATGAGCGTGGATTTTCTTTTATTCATCCAATTCTTGCCTAAATTAATTCTCTTATTTGTTAGATTATTGTTAGGTCAAATAAACATGATTTTTCTAGTTAATAATGTTGTTCTTGTGGTGTGGGCTTTTATTGTCAGTAGAAGTATTAATAGTTTTTTTAAGAACTGATTTATAATTATGACAAGTTATTTTTTTTTTGTCTAGGGATTGTGACGGTTATTGACTGCAAACATGGATTAAAGGTAGGTTACATATCAATTGAACAACATAATTTTTATTTATTAGTTTAGGTAATATTTCAATCACAATATAATTTTGAAAACCTCAGAATAGAATTTATGAGTGATATATATTTAGAAAGATATTGTTGAATATCTGTTTATAACATATATTATCCTCTGAAAACAAAGCAAAACTTTATAACTTTGGTAAGTGATAATAATTAACATGTTGACTGCTAAAATACATGCAATGTAGAATGACAAATGCTAAATTTAAAAAAAAAAAATTTACTTATCAAAATGTGTGAAATGAAGAAATATGAAGATAAAATAATCGTTATAAGCTATATAAAACTTGTGGTAGCCATTTTAAAATCGTGGTAGGGAATCCTACCACGCGCATGTGGGGAAAGTAGTCTGCACGGGTTTGCACTAAATAAGGTCAATTTTCCATTGTAACATACATTATGATAACATTAGTAATTTTTTTCTATATTATATTTAACAATTGTTATTAAAGAATGAGAAAAGAAAAATATTAGCCAAAGTAAATTATATATACAGCCCCACAAACCCACCTGAATAACTTGTGATTAATTGCTGTGGTAGTATCAAAACACTTTGGAACACATAGTCCTGGCTGTCCTTTGCACTCCACACACTGTCATACAACATGTTTTTGAATATCACGCGAATGACAAACACGACACCGTTTTGCAACAGTACCTTTTCCGTTGCGACTTTTCTCAGTTATTTTTAAAGGTACATACGGGACATATCTGCGCTTCAATGGTCTTTCTGGAGCAGGTAGTGCGGGAAGCAGAGAATCAACCACTGACAGATGAAAATCATACATTTTCATTCTTTTTCTGTTGGTTGAAACTTGCACTTCTTTAAAAAGGTAGTGAGCGTTGATCATAACTATTTGGAGCACGTCAATGAAACTTTTTTTACGAACGTAATGTTTTCATTTAGATGGATAGTAGCTCATCACCTGGACGCTAGGGGTAATTGTCACGGGGGATTTGGTCGAGAATCACTCCTACTAGGTCCAGGCAAATCAATATTCATCACTGAAATATTAAAAAAAAAACTATATCTCAAACATTACTGAAACAACAAAACGAAAAAACTAGAGACAAAAACGAACACGTGTAAAATGTCTTAAGATACTTCCCGAGGAACGACAAAGACGAAATTCATTTCTATCACGTGCTAGAAGCACATTGAGCCAATGAATCACCAATGGACAGATGGTAGGGGTACCTACCACGCGCATCTAGGGACGCGCTAACATGGCCAGGATCCCTACCACCTGCAGTCAATATGTCAAACCTCCCTACGCTCTATCACAACACACACACACACACACACACACACACACACACACACACACACACCCATAAACACACACACACACACTCATATGCACATGCACAAACCGTATGCCTCATGCCACACACATATACACACAGTAGTAATTTTTAATTACTAAAGTTGAGTATGTCATTTTTAAATTACTAATCGCTAAATAGATGTAATTAAAAATAATTAGACTCGTAGTAACAAAACACACATTGTGTTTGTAGGGGTCTACAATATTTTTGTATATTTGAATTTCTGGTAGACAGTAGAACCCCTCAAATTCGAACTAATTGAGGCTATAGCCTTTTCGGATTTGGAAAAGTTCGGATTTGCTGTGTATTTTGCATTTGACAGAACTGCGTTGTTTTATTAATGAACAATTTTAGAGCATTCATTACATATTTCTGTTTCAAAAATTGTACAGTTTGGTGGTGCTACAAGTGAAAAGGCTTTGGAACAACGCCATCACGCGAAAGTTTCTGTGAATGAAAAAATTGACGAGGCTATATTTTTATGGTTTACACAAAAGAGGCAGAAAGGAGCGAACTTACAGTACATACTTGAATGAATTTTAGATACTTTTTAAAATTTGGTTTTCATCAAATTAAGGATTTCGCGAGGGTTTGGATTTGAGGGGTTCTACTGTATATCATAATGATTAGCCCATTACTGATGTGTTTGTCTTTGCACATGTTACTGAAAAATATAGTTTAAACAAAACGAAAGTAGTTTTAAATGTCACAAACCATAAACCGTAGTGGTTAAAACACATTATTGTTGCTATAGAAAAATAACTTCATTTTAGAAATATACTCCTTTATGAAGTAATATTTCAAGAATTGGTGCATTATTATATACTACATTGCTACATATATTGTGCTTTGTTGCCACGTAATTCTATTTTTTTACATAACTATATTCCAAATACCAAGGAGATATACAGTTTTGATAGGTTTGGTTGTACCATAGGCTAACATGTTACTGCATTTAACTGTAAGTTAAAATTATTTCTCTTGATAAACATTTTTCATAACCAGATTCTTTGGTGATAGATTATGCAAATTTTTCTTATGTATTTGTTGATATCACTTGGCAAATGTTTTATAAAATTTCTATATAATAATGTAACGTAAAATAAATTATTGCTCTATTTTATTAACAAACATGCACTTTATGCAGTTCAATAAGTGGTAAAGGATAGAGTTTATGTTTATATTTAATGTCTGTTAATAACTATTTAAAGTGTTTAAGGTTAATGACAGGACACAGACCTATTCATGCTAGTACCAACACACTCTACGTTTTAATTTTCTATCCAAAAATCCTTTTCAAGAGCTAAAAGTATATCAGTCTAATATTAAACCATACATTAATTGTGGTCAAAAGTGACTTGTCTAGTAGTGGAATTTGACTTGTAAATGTTAATATTTATTAATAATAATGAAATATTTGATTTTAAATACTTTATAAGAATTGTTTATGCATGTTAAAAACTGTAAATTGTGGTTTAATATTAGATTGATAAACTTTTAGCTCTTGAAAAGGATTTTTGGATAGAATATCAAACATATAGTTTATTTGTATTAGCATGAGTTGGTCTGTAATATGTAATTAACCTTAAACATAGAAAAGATATGGATTAGATATGATGGATTAGCAAATAGCAGGCATGATTGTGGCGCCGACTCCAAAATTTTGTGGGTAATAAGCTGGAAAATAATTATTATGGCTAGCATTTCAGGAGGTGTATAGTTTTTTTTAACTTAAACAGCAACTGTCTAAGGAAGTTTTTTAAATATTATGTATGTATGAGTATGCATATATTATGCATATATTATTATGTATACAGTAATCCCTCATTATTCGCAGGGGTTACGTCCTTTGAACTTACCACGAATAGTGAGACTGCGAATACTAAAACCAACTGTATATGGGAAGGGCAGGGTTACATTCCACATCAAAAGTCAACACTAAACACTTGTAAATATTTAAAAACTTGCCTACAGTAGCACTTACTTATATTTGTTGAGGAGTCCGTTTCAGGAGATGTGTCCCATTGTCAACTCAGACCGTAACTGATCTCAAGGTTTACGTAGGTTAGGGTATTATGTTGGGGGTGGGATATTATGGTGGTGTGGGTGTATTTTGTGATTATTAGGAGCTATGATGTCAAAAAGTGTGTGTGAGTTGTAATGTTATTGTGTATTGAGTATGTGTGTAGGGTGTAGTTTGAAGTGTCTGTATATTTTGTATTGTTCGGTTGTATAGCATTGGTTATTTCTGTGTTGTTTATGAAGAATTTGTAGGTTAGATGTTATGTCTATGTAGTCATGTTTTATGGAGTTGAGATGATCGGCGAAGTTTGAATGGTAGTTATTGTTTGTTAGTGCTTTTATATGTTCTTGGTAACGTGTGTAGAAGGACCTCCCTGTCTGGCCTATGTAAAAACTAGGGCACGAACTGCAAGTTAGTTTGTAAACTCCAGTGGCTTTGTAAATGTAGTTGATTTTGTTGTTGGGTTTAAATTGTTAGTTGAGAGTGTTGTGTATGGAGTAGGCTATTTTGTAGTTGTATTTCCATAGTGTGTTGGTTAGATTGTGGGTTTTGGAAGATCTGTATGGTATTGATAAGTATTGTATGGGATTGTCGTGTTGTGTGTTTGTATTTGGGTTATTAAGTTTTATTTTTTAGGCAGTTGTAAAACCGTCAATCATTGTTGTGTTGTATCTGTTAGTTTGTGCTATTTGTTTTATGGTTTTTAACTCCTGGTAGTGTTCTTCTTTGTCTAAAGGTGTTTTAAGTAGGCGATATATCATGGTGTTGTAAGCGGCTAGTTTATGTTGGTATGGGTAGTTTGAGGAGCTATGAATGGTTGTATTGGTACAAGTGGGTTTTCGGAATATGTTGAATTTATGTGTTTATTTGTCTGTACGTTTAATTGTGAGGTCAAGGAAGTTGAGAGAGTTTTGTTGTTCTGTTTCGATGGTGTATGTTAGTTTTGGGTGTATGGAATGAAGGTGTTTTAAAAATATGTATGCTCGGCTTGTGTTACCTTTATATAATGTTATGATATCGTCGACGTATCTGTACCAGTAAATGATGTTATCTGAGTATTTATTGTTGTGTAAAATGTGGTTTTGTTCAATATGGTGTATGAATATTTCTGCTAAGATGCTAGCTATGGGGAAACCCATAGGTAGGCCATCTTTTTGGTTGTAGAATGTGTTATTGTAGGTGAAGTAATTTTGACATGTGATTAATTTTGTAAGGTGGATGATTTTGTCAATGTGTGTGTGGTGTATTTGTGTCTATTTAGACGTAAATAGTTTTAGTGAAAACTAGTAGCTCACGTGAAGATGGAATCAACAAATACAAAAGTTAACATTAATTACAGTTATACTTTAAACTTATAATACAGTATGGTATATTTATGTACTAGATAATTATATACATATTTATATTGTTTATTTACGTTTTCCTTCAATCTGAAAACACAAAAATTCTATTAAATATGCGCACTTGCATACACAGACACACGTTTTCTTTATTGTTAAACTCTATCCACTAAATTTTTAGTTTTAAACCTAGTTTTAACCAATTATCTTGTTATTTTACTCTATGCACAATTTTTGTCTTTATGAAATGGCGATAGTGCTTCTTCCAGCTCTCGATTAAATCTTAATGCCTGTTCTAGAGAGGGATCACTTTCAGTAACTGCTGCAGCTAACTATTTCTTAAACATACATTTCACCGACAGATTTTAATGTTAACTTTGATGATCTTTTTTTTACAATTTCTTGGTCTTCGTTATCTGGGATAGGCACAAGTAATTAGTTCTTTCAGTTCTTCTTCTGTCAAATCCTGCTTCACACTATTCAACAATTGTTGACATCTTCACAATCAAATAACGAGGGATCACTGTACAAAATAAATAAGACGAGTACACATTAACGCTCAACCTGCAAATGTAACAAGTAACTGCAAGTTGCAAAAGTAACTATACTGTCTTTCTTGTCTTAAAAAAAAATGATATACATATCCGAGCTTGCCTTTTTCTACAAAACCTTTTCTTGAAACTATGATACATATTAGTGGGATATCCTGTAACATTGGCAACCGTAAATACCGAACCTGCGAATAGTGAGGGTCTACTGTACATTTAAAAATTGAATTTTTATACAATGTTGTAAATATCAGAATAGTTATAAGAAATTATTTTAAATGCAGATCTTAGTTGTTAAAAAAATAATTATAACTGTGATTAATAGAAATAACAGTGTGAATTTGAACAAATTATAAATAAGAGATTAAATAAATTTTAATAGTTAGGATAAAATATCAACTACAATGAAATCTTGACAAGGATTAATTAATAAGTTGAAAATTGCATAACAAATAATCATGATAATTTGAAACAAGGCTTTGGTTTGTTCTAAAACAAGCGATAATAGTCATATAAGCGATAATAGTAATAGCTTTAAAACTACAAAGAAAAATTTGAATTGATAGACAAGAAATGCTTTTAGTTTCTAGGATCCTATTGTTCTGTTATAATCCAGAAGCTCTAGAATTCCTTGAATTATCCGACAAAGGCCTGGTTGGAAAACTTGATTTAAAATAGAAATATTTTATTAGAGAGAGGGAGTGAAAACATATTCATGAGCTGGACGACAGTCGCATATAAAACCAACATATAGCTTTTGTAAAGGGCAATATGTTATGGTCCCTTAGAGCCATAAATCATCTGGATTATAATGGATCATACAACCGACTGTTATAGTGAAACTTAATAACCATTTCGTTCAATAGTTCTTGAATAATATACAAAATGGAGTTTTGTTAACAGATTAATTACATGAATGCCTTTTTAGTATAAAATATGATTCTTATTTTTAAAAATAAGGTACATGTATTTGGAACAATGTAGGAATAAAATCTAGGTAGGAAGTGGATGTAATACAGGAATGAAATTTATCTAAATACAGGAAAATTAAAATCCAAAGATACTTTTTACATTATTCTGGAATAATATTCTTATGTAGCATATTTCTATAAATTAACAAGTTATATGCTATTTTTATCTTGTTTATTTTCATCCATTCGTGATAATTTCTAATAGTACAAAAGTAATTAATACTTACAAACCTTTACAATAAAAATACAGTTGGGTAAATAAATTATAATAATAATATAACATATATATATTTAGGAATCACAATATTATTAATATAAAGTACTAGTCTATTGTCAGTTTATTAAAAGACCCTTCTATCCCGAAAAGCTGATTGCTTTTATAGTTGTTATCTTCAGGTCTGAGTTTCTCATTAGTTTTTCTTTTTGAATCTTCTAAAAACCATTCTCGACGTGATTCAATAGCTTTTTGCCATTCATCTGGAAAATAGTTAAATGTTTTTAATAAGTACTATATTTTGACAAATTGGTATATATATTGAAACCGCATTTCAATTTTATAGCAAAGAAATTTAATCTGGAGATGCAGGCAGACCTAAATAACAGGGAAAATATTAATTTGCCGATGTGATTAAAATACTCAATTTTGAAGTTTTGAATTACCCTCACTCCTTTCTATAACCAATTCCAAATTAAATAGTTATGGTGTATTTTAATTAATCACATATCAATAGTTTATGACTATCCGAACTTTATATTTTGTAAATTTGTGAAAACTTACTGAGACAGAATGTTTTCGATTGCTATGTGGCGATCTTAATCAGTGTCTTTTGTTTGGAGATGTCGGGTTAAGCAGTGAAGGTTTTAAAATCAGGTTTTCGATAGTATCAAAGAGTATGTGAGATTTTTATTGTGTTTATTCGTTTAATATGTTTGTACTTTGTGTTTTTGTGTAATTGTAAATTTCATATTGTTCTAGTGTGTTCCTTTTTTTGTTAATGTGTAGGATTTCTGGGTTATGGTCAGTGTCTGTGTATTTGTGTCCTGTTTTTTTTATGTGATTGTAAAATGTTGAGTTGGTGTTCTGTTTGTGTTCCTCGACTCTTTGTTTAAAGCTGCGACCTGTTTTTCCAATGTAGAATTTGTTACATTCGTCGCAGTTCAGTTTGTATATGCCTGGTGCTTGTAGGTTATCTTTGTTGTTGGTGTTGTGTTGTATTATGTAGTGTATCTTGTTATTAGTTTTGTATGCTATTTTGTATCCTGTTTTTTTTTTAATATGTGGGCTATTTTATTTGTCATTTTGTGTATGTATGGTAATGTGATGTATTTGTTTTCCTTGTCTATAGAGTTAATTTTAGTGTTTTTTGTATTTTGTACCATCGTTTGTCTATTATTGTGGTGTTGTATCCATTTTAATATTCTATTAATAAAATTCTACCAATAAAATATTTTATATTTTCATGTTCTTTCAAAATTTGCTTAAGGAGGATTGACATAAAACATATTTTATATAAAAAATATTATGTGTTTTTTAAATAACATATATAAAAATCTTTTAAACATAATTTAAATAGGGATTGGAATAATTGAGGTTAAAAGGTTTTACATATTATTGTATTCAGGCTTCCTGAACTAATGCACCAGCTGTTATTTCAATTTTCTTGTGTAGACAAAATGTTGTACATTTTATTCCTATAAAATGCCACAGATATTACATACTTTGTGCATTGTTTGTGTTTGTATTGCCTCTGTAAAGGCATTGTGCAATGTTATATCAATAAATAGACATGCTGTGAGGTTTTCGATGAGTTAGGCTATGTTTTTTCTATCCGCCTGCTCCTTTGGTCTATGTACATCACTAGGTAAGATTTAAAAAAAATGTAAAATAAAAGTATGGTTCCATAAATATACCGGCAAGTTCAGAGAAAGTGCAGAGTTTGGATTGTACAGTTTTTGTTTATACAAACTATAAACATAAAATCTCTGGAAATATACAAAGGGACACGTTAATGTTATGTATATGTACTCCTTGCTCTTTTGAAATGAGAAACTGTTTATTAAGTAATTAATTTTTCATAATATAAACAATTTGTTTCAGTTTCAAGTTTTTGTGAATCTAAAAAAAATAATACAAATATAACCAAAGTGTTTTTAAAAACTTAGAATTAGTTAATAGAAAAATATAAATATTTACCATTAAGTTGAGCCATAGACGGAGCATTTCCACCATATTCCTTCGGTAACATTTCTTTTGGAATATAATCATACAGAACAGTATGGTCTCCACTAAATATATTCATCTGTAACATGATTATTGCATTCAAAGCCAACTAATCCTAAAGCTTGCCTAAATTCAAAATTTGTAGTTAGCATCTTCAAGAGTTAAACATTCTTTTTTAAAAATAACAAAGTGTTTTTCTCATTGATATAATCTAAAAAATTCTCTCACTACACCATGATCTAAATCTATGAATTGGTTTTCAGTTTGAAATGTTTTCTAAAACGTTATCAAACTATGTGTTTTTGTATAATTAAAAAAAAAAACAAACATTAATTTAGTAATTACACTTTTTTGTATTAACTTGGCAAAAAACCACTACTTACTCATTTATTCAGCAGACGTGTTTCACGCTAGGTCAACACATTAATCAGTGCTGCACAGCATTGCTGAATAAATCAATAAGTAGTGGTTTTTCTGCCAAGTTAATACAAAAAAGTGTAATTTCTACAAAAAACCTCTGGATGTACAACAGAAAAACTGCAAGTATTAATTTAGTAGTTCAAGCTCAAAAGTGGAAGCCCATACAGTAAAACGTCCAAACAGAAAGCATTGTTGTACTTTAGCAAATGTTCATTGTTAGGAAGTGCTCACCATTTACAAGTCAATAAATAACAATGATAACTTTAAATTGTCTGTAAAAGCCACGTGAGACAATGATTGAAGTTCTAATCATGAATCAAAATTCAAAGATATGTAAGTAAAAATTATTCAAATTTGTTGATTCCATCTTCACGTGAGCTACTAGTTTTCACTAAAACACTTGTAAATATATATATTTTTAAAATTTATTAATTGAAAATGGGAGTGTAATTAGCTATATAACTTACGATTTATAAAATACATAACATTATATAAAACAATAAAAATCAACAAATTACAAAACTCTTAATAAATATCTTTTTACAAGTCAATTTTTCTATCACAATAAAACAGACATATCTCAGATACATGGACTAACACATCTACTATTAATAACAGAGTTAACATTTTAAATTTTTAAAACCACACAATCAATTAAAAAGCACACAATTAAAAAAGTAAAATTGTCTGTGATCTGTCATTAGCCTATATAAAAAATTAATAGTTGTTAAGACATTAAATAAAAATATTATTCAATTTATCATTGCATCCATTGATTCATTTAATTCCGTCACTAAAATTAACTGGATAGCCTTTAAGCCGTATAATGTCCTCGAAATTCAATGTAATTGGTTATTACATTAAACCAGTTATTTTCTACATAGATAGATTCTTTTTATTTATAGATAAACATTTTTTAGCTCAACAAAATTTTTACAGATAGGCAACAATTTGTTTTAATTTTTATGGCTGCAAATAACAAATCCAATATCAGCTTTTTAGATTATCAGTTATTGAGAGAAATTAAAAAAAAAGACATGCTGTGGGATTGAGGATTGAAAATTTGTCTATAAAATAGAGGGTTTCATAAAATGGAAGTGTCCATCAGTAGTGGTTTTACTATATGTATGGCAATGAAATTAATGCAGTATTCTGTTTGTTTTTCCTGATGTGGTTAATTATAAAACACCATAAACATGATTGCTTTATTTTTTAAATACTTTGAACTTAGTTTGATGATTTGTATTGAAACATTAAAATTAACATAAATTATTTGAGCAATGTTAAAATTTTAATGAATGTTATAGAGAATAAAATGATTATTAACAAAGTTATTAAAACGTTGTATTATGATTTTGTAACTTTTCTAAATTAGGAAAAAATATTGATCTTCCTTATTGTAAGGAGCAAACACTGTTCCATTGTACAGTAAAATTTTTTGCATTGTTGATATTTTGTAAAATTTTTTTAGTGTGTTTTGTTTGAATAGAAATAAAGTTGCCCATGTTTCCATCCCATCTGTATGCTATACTATACTATAATTTGGCTATCTAGTTGGTGTAGTGTTCACCACTGTTTCTTCAATGGGTTACTATTTCAGTACCCACATGAGGCAGTGGTGGGTTTGGGTAACATCCAAAGATAGCCTCACATTTTTTAAATTTTTAACATAAAAGCAATAGCAAATAGACTGCCAAGTTTTGATTGTGTCCCTGACCATGCAAATTGCTGTTTTATGTGCTTTCAAGTTGCAATAATGTATTTAAATTAGGTTATTAAATGCAATTCTTTGGTATCTTGTAATGCATTAAGCTTCCAAAGCAATGGAAATTACCATTAGGCAAATTTATCAATGCCAGTTGAAACACTTTTCTTTGAACATTTTATTTATTAGTTTCAAGCTCTGGACTGTTCTGTCTATAGTCATCTGCATTCAATTATATTTTAAATTATTTTGAAATTAGTAGCCTATTGATACTTTTCAAAATTCAAATTTTGATGTACAGCAAACTCCCGATTATCCGTTGGCGTATTAACTGGTTTGTGGATTATCCGGGGTCTGCCATTGTTTTACAAATATCCAATTTTTATTCCAATCAGATTCATGTGTTTAAATTTCCAAACGGTGAATTACGACGTAAATACATATAAGGCTTAATAGAAGTTAAGATAAAGGGAATAGATATGTAAATATATACGTACTAATTTTTACATTGAAAGGGAAGTATCCCGACGGGGGCCAGCGAAATAAAAGGGGCGAGCAAGGTGGCGAACGTCCCAGCACGTTTTGGGTTCCCTTGCGACTCACTGAGGGCATGCTGGTGTGCTCCCCTCTTCTCCTCTGAAGGACGGCAAGCACTCCGGCAAGCTCACTCTCAGTCTAATTAAAACTTCTCTGGTGTCGCTAGATGTCTGTATAAAGGTTTGATTTTTTTTGTCAGTGCTTCAGAACAGTTTGGAGATCATTGTGCCTGAGTCGTTTTTAAATCCTGCAACTTATGGTATAATAATCGATTATCGATCGTTTTGCGTATTCTCTGTTCATAGCGGATTATCCGGGGAATTTGGTTATCTGGCGTTACCGGGCCACTCTCACGGATAATCGGGAGTTTGCTGTATTTGAATGTGTAAGATTTTTTCTCAATTATTTTTGTTTATGTGTAACTTGATACACCTATTTTAGAAGGTGTACTGTGTTTAAAAATGAAGAATTTCAAATACTGATTCACTATCAAGAGCTCGCTGATAGTTTTTTTAAAATTACAGTAGTCTCAATAATTCAAGGTAATTGGGATCAACATCGCTTTGGATTAACAAAAACTTGGATTACACGGAAATACGTTCCTGTACATTGGAAAAAAATTGGAGTTTTAATGAACTGCTATTACTATGAACAGCATAATATAATTAAGAATGCACAAAATAAGTTTATAGAATTTTATATGGACATTTCTTAGAAGCCTGACTCATTTCCTTTGCATACCATTTGGCTATAAATATTTTTTGCAAGTCTGAATCATCATTTTCTTTCAAATAGATAAAATAGGCTGAAATGTAAATAGGCTCGGATTTAACGGAAGCTTGAAAAATCAGGAATATCGAGACTCTACAGTATTAAGAAGTAAAAAACCTCCAATTCTACAATACATTAAGTATTTTATGCCTTTTCTCTCCTAATTTAGTAATTATTAATCTAACATCTTCTGAGAGTAACATCTGTAACCACTTTATTAGGTGTTGTATAGAATTACTGCCTGTCATTACACTACAAAGATCTATAAAACTACATCAATGTAAGCTTAATGATAACTTAACCACTTTTGAATTAAAACATTTTCGATACATTACCCTTTGCTTGGCTTTCTCCTTCAGGAACGGTTTGAATATGTTTACAAGAGTTTCTATAAAAGTTGGAGCATTTATTACAAAAATTCCTTTAACTCTGAGGGGTAATCCTTCCTAAAAAATATGTTTTCAAATTACATTTGGAAACTAAATAAAACAAAATCCACACAATCTAGGATCTTTAACCCTAGATTACTTATGTCTAAATTTTGTCACAAGAATACTTATGTATCGTTAATTTGACTACTCCAATTTCTTTTTTTTATTTGACAAAAATAGTGTTTCTTTGTTAATTTCTTAAACATAGTAATATCCCATGCTTCTTTAGCTCTTGGAAACAAATATTATTGTAGCTAAGAATTATACTATTGTACTAGAAAGAAAAATAATAATAATTACCAGGACTGGGTTTTAATAATATAGTGAAATGCCAATGTTTAAGAGAGTCTTTTTAAAATAATGTTAAACTTATTTTTTTTACAAAAAAAACAGAATGAAACAATGACTGAGTTATAGAACACGTTTTCAATAAAATTAAAGTTTTTTTAATTCGCTCATGTTCTTGGTGGATAAATGCAAATCGTCATTATTTACAGCTCAAACATGATGTTTTATTTGCTTCCACACCCTACACAACACATTGCTCGGTGTTGTGCACATACTGGATGGTTGCATTGTGCTTAGTAGCTAGTAGTCATCCTTCTGATGGCTGCTGGATAAAAATATTAAATCTTTCTGAATCCTGCTTGAATTGGAGCTGCTGGGATTCGAATTAACTCAGAAATCTGTGATTTTGCGTTTTTCCACGTCTTAAGCGTTTCAAGACGGAATCAAATTTGCGGTTCAGTTACCTCCATTACTACGTTGAAGATCTGAATGAAACGTGATATGGGCATAACGTTGTGGGGTATAAGTGATTCTAGTACAGTCCCCGCAACATCCCGTTTTGAAACCCCCCAACAATGCTTGGTTTTGGAGTGTGAATATTGACTGGATCAGGACGAGTGATTCATAGATATTTAGCTCCAATGAATAAAGATTGTGAGATAAATAGGTTATGATTAGGTTCACGACTAAGTGTGGCTTTTACACTAGATAGAGGGTTGTATGAGGTGAAGAGTAGACATTAACTGGAAGATCGGGGTTAGGAGAAACAACATTAGTTGGAGAATTGGTGTCACGTGGAATGTCGAAGATACGAGGAGATTTAGCGTTACACAGAGAATCACATGGTGTATGTTCTCTGTGGTAAAACCTGAGTCTATGTGAGTAAATAATTCAAAAATGTAACGAGAATACAAACATAAAAAAGTCACACAATCACTTATGTATCGTCAAAATGACGACTCGAGAGCTGTTTCACTAAGACGCAACTTTAGCGTGAAAACTGCGCATCTAACATCGGCTGTAATAGGTAGGAAGATACTGAGGAAAAGGATGGACATGAACCGCTCATTTGTCAGATACAGAAATTTGTAAAACGAAGCGTCATCATTTTGACAAGGTATAAGTAATCTAGCGTTAATTTCCGACATAATTTCTCAACATAATAAAAAAGCCTCTTCTTTAGAATGAAATAAAAAAGAACATATTTTATCACAGTCATTAGACATTTCCAGATTATAATTTATATAGTTTATATTTATACGTGATTTAATTTCGTCTTGTAAGATATTACAAAATAAGAGTAACTTAAGAGCAAAGTTTTCTCTTAGGTAAAACATTAATTTTTTTATTGTTTGAGTTGTGGTAGGGAAGGTTTCACAAAGGTTGTCTTGATCTGTAGTCGTTTGTATGTCATTTAAAATAGTAGCATAGTTTGTAGGAATGGTGCAGTTAGCATTGTGTTTTGTTGTGGAGCAGTATATTTGTAAAGTATATTCAGTATATTTCACATTTAGTTTGGATTTAACTGACAAGATTCTGTTCTGGATAAGAAAACAATTTATATTTAGGTAATATCTTTATAACAATAGGTTCGTCTAGGTCAACACAGGAAAATGTGGTGTAATAATGTCTATCCAACAATATTTAAGCATTCAGCACTAAAATATACCTGGAGTTGTCTGATAGGACCGTAAAAAACATAATTCACAAAGATCATCAGACGATTCTTGTACTAGAATGAAGTGGAAGAGATTTTGTAACTTAGAGAAGTGTGGGTGAGAACATTTTTCAGATCATACCTTTTGGAGCTGTTTTGCTTTCGTTGCAGTAAAAAAACAAAATTATTTTCTCTACTGGGCAGCAGAAAATCCCACGAACTTCACTGAGTACTTCACAGCCCTTGGGGTTAATAGTAACTGTAAGTTTGATCGCTACGGCCATATAATTCACACCTTTTCTCTGATTTAAGTTGAGCCAGTTTTTTTAACCATGAAGGGGCATAATTTTGAGCTCAATAAGATTAAGTCATAGCTCACGTTTTTTGGTATTATCTGGAAATTTTGAGAGAGTCATTTCCTGCTTGTCTTCTTTCTTTGTCTGGTCCCCAAGGTCACCTAATTTATCACCTTGTGATTTTTTATTTAAAGACACAAGTGTACAAACGTTGAATCACAGTCCTGCAAGCACATAAGGACCCCCAGAAACCTGCAAGTATAATCCTGCAACCACCGTACCACCAGAAACAACACAAAGAACTGTGGAAATATTCGGCAAAATACTTCATCAATGTGTCAATAGTGGAGAACCCCATTTATTGGACATAATTTTCTTAAACCTAAAAACGTAAAATGGCATAGTATTTGTTGTTTACAGATAAAAATAGTTTTTCTGTATCTATATTTGTAACTGATGTTTGAAATATAGAAGTTTGTTTTGGTGATCCTGCATTTTCTGAATTGTTTAATCAATATAAATAATAATGTGACCAATGGTCTGATTCCTTAGATGATTTTTTGATCTTTACGTGAGAAGATAAGTTTACATTATTTATTATAATTTTAATTCAATTAATACTATTTTTACTTGAGTTTTTATATAAAAAATTACCTGAGTACAGAGAGCAAACTTTTGTGATATAGAAATAGGAACTTCTGTGATACTAGACATGTGGAAGTGTTCCATGTCCACTATGATGTGGTCACCTCCGCAGTATTGTTCCTCGGTTATTCGAATGTTGGCCATAAACATAACTCGTTTGAAAGTTCCAATTAAATCTTTAGACGTCAGTGTTTTCGCACTTTCAGGTGTAAACTTTACAATATCCACTCTGTGTCCTTCTGGAGTCATTAATGGCAGAGGAAAATATTGCCTAAAAAAATAATTGAACAACTAAACTTTTTGTTATTTTAAAAGTAATTGTTATTATTACTGAATACAAAATATGACTTGTTGCTTTTAGATGACAGATTATATAAAAGTATATATGAGATCAGTTTGTAGTTTAAATACTTTTTTAAAAATAAAAATTAGAGGTTTTTGTGTATCACACATGAAATCTTTGGATTTGTAGTTTTTAACATTTGTTAAGAAAATATAACAACCTCAGTACCACAGTGTATGATTTATGTATAAACCTATTAAAAAATAAACATCATTTAAACAGCATTTTTAAATTCTAGCCTATAATTGATAACAAATAATTTTGGCAAACAGACTCAACTCAATATAGACTCAAAGCCAGAGAAATAGGAGCCAGGAATGTCATGTGGTTGTAAAATGTGTTAAATCCACTAAAGAAAATTACTACAACCAAACACCAACTACAACAAGAAAAGCCTATTTTAAGAAATAATCCACTTAGTGCTAATCAGGCCATGTTGTTATGATAAAGTAATTATTAGCCACCCAATAACCACCTCATGTAAGAGGTTTAACAATTTTTTCGTGATAATTTGGGTATTTTGGTCACATTAAAGAAATGGTCTGGCCATTTTTACCTGCTTTGTTTTTGGGCAGAACGTTCTATTCCGGTAGTATTAAAGGATTGAGCTTGCTGATACCATGTTGTGAGGTAACATACTTAGAACAGATCTACTCCATTAGAATAAGACGATTGAGAGCTATTATGCAATACCAGTAGATTTTTGAAATTTCAAAATATTTAAAACTGAAAATTTCATTGGAAGTTATTGCCTATGTGTTACAAAGATAATTACAAAGAATCAGACCTAGGTTATTGCCTAACCTTCTAGCAGGAAGGATAGAATATAGATCACATGGTTTATAATTCATGGAAAAAAATTAATGGATTGTGTAAATGAGAGGCATTGAATATAAATTCAAGTATCCTTGCTCTTATGTAACTGAGAATGGAGAACTGGGTTGGTAATTAGTACAGGATAGAGGCTCAGTAGAGTGTTTGGGATCGAAGATTTGGAATGACAATAAAAGTAAAAGTTTATCATCTACAGAAAAGACCCAGAAAAAATTGTTTTATTTACCCAGGTAAGCCTGATTTTTTTTGTTTCAATTAGATTTTTCTTTCCACGTGGACGATCTGTATTACCACAACATCGGGAAAAAAGCAGAACTTTGTGAACTGGGCCCTATTAGGTGAAGTATTAAAGTTAGTTATTGTTGTTAAGGTGATTTGAGAATTTAAGACCTAAACAGAATGGAACACCTTTTATACAAAATGGAAGATTAAAGAAAGTTAAACAGGCCAGAGTTATGAAGCATAGATAAGAAAGAGTGAGTAAGAAAAACTACAGAAACAAAAGAAAGAACGAGATACCAGTGTAAAAGGTATATGTCGTAAATTTGATGTTTTAGTGTTCAAAAAATATTTTAATGGCATATTACAAAAACATGACAATTATTTTTGGAAAATTAGATACTATAATGTAGGTATAATTCAAGCACTAGTAAAGTTGAAAATTGAAATTAATAATATAATGACTTGTGGCACTATATTTTTCATTTATTGATTTATCGTCAATAAATAACTTTTTAGTTGATTTTCTTTAGCACATAAAATACTGAGGTTGTCGTGATTAGATTAATTTTTTTACAGTGAAATAAAGAGTAATTTTATCTGTGTCAACATCAAAGGCCACAGTAGAATGTAAAAAACTTGATTTTAAAACCAGACCATTAACTGTAGTACAAATTATACTAAACTGGCCTGAACTTTGTTATGTAATACATTTGGTGCATTACACTGTCAGATAACACAGTGGCATAGAAAAACTGAGAAACATGAAATTACATAAACAATATAATAATTGTAACAGAAAATGAATTAATCATTTAAACAATAGTTTATGACTATCCGAACTTTAAATTTTGTAAATTTGTTAAAACTTTCTGAGACAGAACGTTTTTGATCATGTGCCGATCTTCGTCAGTGTCTCCTGCTTGGAGATGTCAGGTCAAGCGGTAAATAAATTTACAAAATTTAAAGTTCAGATAGTCATAAACTATTGTTTAAGTGATTAATAAGATTCAAAGATTAATGGACTTCAAAATTCAAGAAAATGAATGTATACAAAACTAGAATAAAGAATGCAAAATAATTATATACAATGAGCAAAAGGGAATGCTGTAAACCAAGTATATGGATGTAGTGGCTATAAAGCAATAACCATATGAAAACACTAACACTACACATACACACACACACACACAAAGACAGACATTTATTAAGAATAGAAATTATGTAATAGATAATGTTTTTGTGGAATGAAACTAGGCTACTGGGTTTTGATTGTACTTTGAAAATGTAGTAAAAGATATTGCAGGTTTTGGTCAACAGCCAACAAAAAAATGTGATTTGTTATTGTTTTAAAACAGTTTTTCTTCATTTCTAACCTTTAAAAGGGTCTAAATATGAGCTCCACTGCTCTTTGCCTCGTGTTTGTCTCAAAACAGATCAGTACATATTAAAACACTTCAACATACATAATATCATCTACATGTTTGAGTATGTTTTTCTGCCATTCCTAACTTTTCAGTATTCTCTTCTGTTGACACATTTCGGATTAACTCCATTTTCAAAACTTGAATAGTACTAAAACTTATTGTCCTACTATTGAAGTTTTGAAAATGGAGTTAATCTAAAACGCATCAACAGAAGAGAATATTGAAAAGTTAGGAATGGCAGAAAAATGTACTCAAACATAGAAATATTCCTAACAGAAATGAAGATGAGTATATTAATAATTTTAATATCATCTACCATCGTCACCTTGTCTGACTCAAACATCTTTTAACCTTGTTAGTTCCTTTTCCTCTTTTCTAAATAGTTTAGACGTTTTTTCTTTTTATTTCCACTAATCACTTGTAAATATTTACAAACTTGCCTATAGTAGCACTTACTTATGCCAGAGTTACGGTCCGAGTTGACAATGGGACACATCTACCGAAATAACCGTCTTTAACAAATATAAGTAAGTGCTATTATAGGCAAGTTTGGAAATATTTACAAGTGTTTAGTGAAAATTAGTAGGTTACATGAAGATGAAATCAACAAATATTTTATTTCCATATTCCAGTTACATATTTCAAGTGTTTCTTATGGTTGGTTCTTTTCTCACTTTGTTGCTACGTCAAAGGTTTAGTAACGCTCATTTCTCACTTACTTCATTAGTTACTTCAGGATTCATTAAAATGGAAGTTTAGGGAATAGTCTAGAGCTCAGTATTGTCATGATTTCAATATTACATAAGTTTTGGTAATGGCTTCAATAAAGTTTAAATAATTTCAAGGTTAACAAATGTCCAGGTCTCAGTAGTTTCCAGATTTCCATGTTGTCTTGGCTTAATAATGTCTTAGTTTCATTCATTTCCAGGTTCAGTTATGGCCAGACTTCAGCAATGTTCAGATATTGAAGCTTTATTATTAAGTATAGGTTGACTATTGTATAGAGTCACTAATGTCCAGTTCAACAATGTAGAGGTCTTAGTAATGCCCAGGTTTTAGTTATGACAAAGTGTTTTTAGTTTTTAAATTTATTCTTTGAGTCATTTCAGGTTCATCTGTATCCAAGTATTACTAATGTTCAAGTGTCATGAAGATTTAAATTTCAATAATGTTTAGGCCCAGTAAATTTCAAGATTTTATTATAAATCATGTACGTTAATATTTAGGTTTTGTGATGTACTGTTTTTAATCTGTTCGGGTTTCAACAATTGAATTGATATAATTGATTTATACTACTTGAAACCTTTAATTAATTTATTTCTTTTGGAGTTTTATTTTACACACACTCTACTCCACAATTTAAGTCACTACTTTCACCAAATCCCAGCTACTTAAATCTATCTGTCCCCTTATTTAGGCTCAACAATATTTCTTTGTTTTTTATGATAAACATTGCGTTTGTCTCTTTACTATTTACGAGCATTCATAGTGTTCACCCGATTGTAACTAGTTTCATCTTTTATTCTGACTTTGATTTGTTTTGTGTAAAGATGACTTAAAATCACTTAGCCTAATTAATTCTAGACCGTATTAACCACATGCTAATGAAAATATTTGATACCGATGCAGTACACAACTTACACTGCTTTTGCGCTCTGTCGAACATCTGTTTGCATTGGATCTCTGACGTCGAAGATGGCAGGTATCAAACTACGGAAACTGAAATAGTTATCTATCTTTACTTTCGCTTTCTCAGTTCGTAGTTTGCTTCCAACTAGGAAAGACGTTATTATGTTGTCGGCTTCATTTTCTGAAAAATAATTATTTAAAAAAATCTAGTTACTTTTTTAAAAAAGTGGCTACCAATTTTTAATAAATATGAAATAGGAGTTTAAAATTGTTTAAACACAATTTTTTTTATTAGAAAGTATTTAAAATGTGAGAAATATTTGATAGTTTCTAAATCTGTTTGTTATTTTGACTGTCATAAAAAAACTGGCGGAACTGTGATGGTTCTCAAATGTTTTCAATGTTTTATGTATAACTTTATTGTGAGTGCCTAATTTTTATGCATAACTTCAAAATAATAATCCGAAATGTATGTTTCTTGTAAAAGGAAGTATTCTGAATATTTATAGTAAAGGAGTGAATACCTGGTAACTGTGGCAAGTGGGGTTGCTTCTTCAACCATTCCTTTATCAGTCTCTTCTTTGCTTTCATTGATTCTTCTTCATATCCTATATCTTTTAGAATGTTGTTCCTTTGCTCCTCGTTAATTGGTATTAAAGACATTTTTCTTATTTGTTCTGTAATGAAAAAAATGTGTTGTAAGTTTCAAACACTATCGACAGTGTAATACTAAAACTAGCAATGGAAGAGGAAATTTTTATTGGAAATGTCTTTCTTTAAACCTTTTGGTAAATGCGTCACCGGTCAATTGTTCTCGCTCTGAAACTTAATACTACAGCGAATAATGTTGCGGATATCACACGAGCGTCAAAATCCGCTCTGCTCATGTGGTGTTCTTTTAACGACTTTACAAGAATTATTTTAGCTTAGATAGTCGCCCTGTAATTTATGCCAGATCTTATAGAAAAAGCACGGCAATGTAAGGAGTAACTTTAAAAACTCTAAAAACGGTTTAAATTACAAGGTACACTACCTTTTATTCACAAAAAAAAACCTATAGAAATTCTGTTGCGTTATTCGCAGTAGAATTTGATCACGGTGCTTGGTTGGTTTGGAAATTATGAGCTCAGTTATATTAATTTTCTCATATTTTACTTAAAAATACACTCTAAACAAGAAGCAAGTGGTTTTAATTGTTGCAAATTATAAATTGTTGTTAAACTAACAAATATTTCGTTAAATAAAATAATAATAATAACAATAATGTAAACATAACAAATGTACTAACAAACACTTGTTACAGATAACAAATATAGATAGGAAACACACACACACATATACATTATACATATATATATATATATATATATATATATATATATATATATATATATATACATACATATATATATATATATATATATATATATATATATATATATATATACATTTATATATATATATATATATATATATATACATATATATATATATATATATATATATATATATATATATATATATATATATATATATATATATATATATATATATATATATATATATAGAACAAATGTTGTAGAGAAGTCAGTAGGCATTTTCATTTACAAAGCGAGTGAAATTTACAAAATCAGTGAAATGTATGTAAATAAATTACACCATTCTTCTTTGCATACAATAAACCATTACAGAGGGACAATAAAGCAATTAATCATGTTCCAACTAAGAACATGTTCGGAGTATTGCAAACTTTCGAAGTTCTCTAATAGTTAGTGGTTGAAAAATTTAATCATTATTGATGGTCTTTTTGGGCATAAATATTCTTGCTTTCTCCACACCTTATTATGTCTTTGAACCTTTAAACTGCGTGAATTAATCAGTAATATTGACAAATACTTCTTCAATTAAGTTTTAGCATTTTCAGGAGTTAGTTAAAAATTTACACTGAACTAGAAAAGACAGATTTTTCATGTTATTGAAACTTACCTTAATTACTTATCGTGATACAACCTCGTAAAATATAACATGACTGTACAAGTATACTGCTGTTTCAAGTAATGTTCCTGGAATTCCCGCGGTATATATATATATATATATATATATATATATATATATATATATATATATATATATAAATATATATATAGGGTAAAGTAGGGACAGACGCCGCACCTTTTGATTTTGTTTTATTTTAGCTTCCAGATTGCACAAACTAGCCCCCAAACTATCGATTTTATTAGTTCAAAGCCTTTACATTATAATATAAATTCTTATTAAACTTAAATTCTTTTAATACAAACAACGTAGTGGTTTTTAAAACACTCTGATATTTTCATTTTTGTAAGACTGTTGGGTCAGATGCCGCATTGGTGTGGGACAGATGGCTTATGGAGAAATAACATAGCCATCCCTCTCTCGTTGTTGAACTTATTGGGCAATTTCATTTCAGATGCAAGCTCATATGCCAATATTCGAACAACTAATGGAGCTGGGGAAAATCCACAACCTTGAAGTTTATTTATGAGATAAACAAGTTTTTTTCCCGCCTCTACTCCAAGATATGATTTTGGACCACATCCAATCTTTTCATAGTTTACCGATGCCATTCTGCGTCTAATAGTACGTTCAGGGACACCAGTTCTTCTAGCTGCTTCTCTTTTTGAAACTCCTTCTTCAATGATTAATTTAACTGCTTCTAACAAATCATTTTGGGTCCATTTACCTCTTGTAGTAATTCTTACCCTCTTTCTTGGCATTTTACCTAAACAACAAATACGTAACTGTAAACCCTTCCAAACATAATTTTTTTTTATTAATGATGCGGCATCTGACCCTCAACCTCAAAGCGGCATCTGTCCCAAAGTGCAGGGCAAGACGCCGCACCGCCATTTTGGGCGATGCGAACGACTCGAGGCAAAAGCAAAACAATTACTGTAACATAAAAGACTCAAGCGCATAGTTAAACCCATTTTTTAAAGTCAACTAACTACAAATAATGTCTATGAACGCATATAAAAATATGACAAAAAAATTTCAAGTACTTACCAAGTAGCTGAAGTTGGGAAAAATGTGAACAAATAAAAAAGTATAAGCAACTAAGCGGCGAAAACACGAGTAACGTTTAACACTGTATAAAGGTGCACAACCTACTGGTTAGTTTCACTAGAGCAGCGCTAGTGTAGCAAATGCAGTGCATGCGGCATCTGTCCTAGCGCGGCATCTGACCCCACATTACCCTATAGGCATCTGACCCTATAGGCTTTATATATATATATATATATATATATATATATATATATATATATATATATATATATATATATATATTTTTTTTTCAACATTACTATAAAGCACAATATAGACCTAACTACAGTGTGCGGCAGGGTAGGTTTGATCATAAAAGAAAACAATAAAATAAAGCTTGCTAAAGTATATATTGCAAATGGTAACAGAGTATCCGGTTAGGATAGGTTGGTGAAAAAAAGTAAGCTTACTAGTTGCTGAATTGAACCACCGTTAGGAAACTAATTTTCTATAACGATCCCAAACCTAACTGGATGCCTTGTTGCTACATTGTAAAATAGATGTATAGTAATTGAATGTAGTATAAAATATTGCTGTACATATTTTAAAGAAACCTTCAGTTTATACAGTTTTGTATGTACGAGGTATATTGAGGTTATGTTTGTATTTCTCAACGTATTATAATTTTCTATTTATGGTTTGCGATATTTAAAATAATCTTTTCAATGATTAGAATGTATTTTAAGTAGCGTATGTAAAAATGAAAAAAGTGTTTGCGTCCTTTAAATTACCAATTAATAAAAAAATGTTTGTCGTTGACATTTTGTTACAATTCAAATGCGGTAGTATTGCGATCATATGTTACGCTTGATGGATGTGTGGCGATGTTGCGTTTTTTGTTAATGCTGTCGTTATATGACGGGAAAAACCACGACTTGCTCTCTAGCTCGTGAGGGAATCTATATAGGTTATTTGACCTTGAAATACTTCTTGACCTTCTCATTTTAAACACTATATACGCAGAGGTTACACGCTTTACCCGAATAACAGGTTATCCAGTTTTTTTAACGAAATTTAAAAACAGGAAAAAAACATTATGTCTGTAATTACTGATGCGAGACTGTGATTCGATTCCATGGCCGGCAGCGAAAGTAAACAGGTATTATGCCGGTTTATGTTGCTTCGTAACTAGGCGAAATTACAAAGCAAAGCGTAATTTATTTTTTAATGGAAAATTTAGCTGATTGCTTTGTTTCAATTATAGCTATTTACCTCGGATACGCGAAACCAATAATGTGTGTGACTAATGGCTATATCCTTTTCCTTCGGATGCATTAGAATTAAAATAAAAATATAATGCCATTAGAGAAGAGTGGATGAAATAAACTAAGCTTGTAGGAAAACGTGTTTATCGGAGAACACCATCCATCTAACTCTATCTACACTCATAGTTATAGGACTAAAAACATTTTTTTGAAATATCCTACTGAGAAGATTCTTTTTACTTTTCTTCTTTGAAGCGTACGGGTCCGAAGACTCAATATACCTGACGTTTGCCAACTGGATTCATTTGAATTTTTAGAAAACTTTTTTTACAAGATCATCTTGCAATCTCTAT
The DNA here is from genome assembly GCA_036971475.1 of Prosapia bicincta. NCBI lineage: Eukaryota > Metazoa > Arthropoda > Insecta > Hemiptera > Cercopidae > Prosapia > Prosapia bicincta. The sequence continues at coordinate 64,693,307 of JBAIZL010000005.1, read as the reverse complement.
TTTTCATCTTTGTTTTTGTTTAAACCATTTGGATCCAGTTCTGGTTTTTCAGAAATTCTGGATTCAGAATGACGTTTTTCCAAAATTCTGTCACAAATCCTATATGCCTATCGTATGTCTGGTTTACGGAACAGAAAGGTTTGATGCCAACTTCACGATATCTCTCTTGAGACAGTTGGATCCAGTTCAAATCTTAGAAGTCTGTTTTTGCCCGATCTTTATATACGTCCTTAGTAGCTGTACCTTTTGGTTACGAGCTAATGTGGCTTACGGAACATAAAGGTTTAAGGCCAACTTCACGATATCTCTTTTGAGACAGTTGGATCCAGTTCAAATTTTAGAAGTCTGTTTTTGCCCGATCTTTATATACGTCCTTAGTAGCTGTACCTTTTGCTTACGAGCTAATGTGGCTTACGGAACATAAAGTTCAATGCCAACTTCACGATATCTCTCTTGAGACAGTTGGATCCAGTTCAAATTTTAGAAGTCTGTTTTTGCCCGATCTTTATATACGTCCTTAGTAGCTGTTCCTTTTGCTTACGAGCTAATGTGGCTTACGGAACATAAAGTTCAATGCCAACTTCACGATATCTCTCTTGAGACAGTTGGATCCAGTTCAAATTTTAGAAGTCTATTTTTGCCCGATCTTTATATACGTCCTTAGTAGCTGTTCCTTTTGCATACGAGCTAATGTGGCTTACGGAACAGTAAGGTTTAATGCCAACTTCACTATTTTTCTCTTGAGACAGTTGGATCCAGTTCAAATCTTAGAAGTCTGTTTTGGTAGATCTTTACATACCTCTTTCGTAGCTGTACATTTTGCTTACGAGCTAAAGTTTTCAGGAAGGGTATATGAAGAAAACGAGCGTGACTTGGACGGAAGAAGAGAAACAGTCGTGACAGTGAGTTTGCCCATAAGAAGCACTAATGGTTTCTCCAATACATGAGTTCGTTAGTAATTAATTGTCAAAATATAAAGCCAAATTTTGCTGTCGTATTTAGGTTTTTGGATACGAATGTAGTGTTTTTAGTATACCAGACCTTCAAAAAGGTCATTGAAAAAAGAACTCGCCTGGTATCTTTACAGAACCTACTACCAGATAATTTTGGGGATACATATAAACAAGAAATATAATAAATTTTCTGAAGTGAAAAAGTTAGAAGTTTATATTATGAATGTTTCTATTGATATTCATTGACAAAAAACCACTACTCTAATACCTATTTAGCAGACGTGTTTCGCATTAGATCAGTACATTGTTTAATGCTGTGAGTAATTGTAGTACAGTAAAACCTCTCATATCCGGAACTTCCGATATTCGGACGTAACATGAAAATAAAAATCTCTATTCCGTTCCAGTTCTTTGGCGCAAGCATTCGGTTCTTTATTCTTTTCTCAATCAGGCGTTTCCGAGTTTCAGTTTACATATATTCTACAGGATATTGTGTATGTAATTTAGTTAGGTATTTTACCTAGAATTTGTAATCTACAACATACAGTATGGCGGACAAACTGTTTTCTATTGAAGATAAGATTCTATGATTTACGAGTTTACTACTAGTGACATTACAGACTTAGTGAGCACACAGCCAGTGCCTGCTGAAGATGACGAGAGAAAACAAACCATGACGCATATCGGGGCTTTCCAGGCATTGATCAGCTGATCGCGTACGTCGATCCTCTACTCTTTCGAAGAGTGAAGGGGTATTTCATTAGAGAAAAGTGTTCAACGAAGCAAGCAAACCACCATTACATCTTTTATTACCAAAATTATAATTAATATACTTATGTATGTACAGTACAGTATTAAACGCATGTAACTAAATTATACTTACAGTTCTATATTGCTATTGAAATATAATTATAATCATCTATCAGTGTAACTTAATTTTTTGGAACAATCATTCGTCCACTACCAATTGGAATGGTTGTGATGACGTAGTAAAAACGTACATCATAATATCCCCTCCCATATAACACAACATAACCCTTCCCATATCCGGATCTTTCGTTATCCTGATCTGGCTGTCTCCATATTGATCCGGGTATGAGAGGTTTATCCGGATCGGGATGTCGCCGGTTTATCCGGATCGGGTGGTCGCCACATTGATCTGGATATGAGAGGTTTATCCGGATCGGGATGTCGCTGGTTTATCCGGATCGGGTAGTCGCCACGTTGATCCGGATATGAGAGGTTTATCCGGATCGGGCTGTCGCCACATTAATCTGTATATGAGAGGTTTATCCGGATCGGGCTGTCGCCACATTGATCCGGATATGAGAGGTTTATCCGGATCGGGCGGTCGACAAATTGATCCGGATATGAGAGGTTTATCTGGATCGGTCTGTCGCCACATTGATTCGGATATGAGAGGTTTTACTGTACTTACTGTAAAATATCAATAATTTGTGATTTTTTGTCAAATGATATCAATAAGTATATTTTTTTAAAACACCTCAAGATGTACAATACAAAAGCAAGTTATAATTTAGGGTTATTGTGTCGTGATGAAAAATGACGTTTGTCACTTGTACTGATAGTGTTTTTCCTATCACTGGTTGAATTTCCGCGAAACATGTTTATGCACTGGAAAGAACACTTTCAGGTCCAAAGAAATATACGTACTATTCTGTTCACTGCGTTAAAATGGGGGCAATCCGTGTAGTAGGTTGACTGTCAAACACGAACGTGGCTTTGGATCAGCGGCTCATCCAGGAGGCCAGAACTATAAGGTTCACCTTCTGGAGGAAAATTAAATTTTTATTATTCTAAAACTCATGTTTTAAGCATTTCCAGCACTAAAACTACTCAAGACTAAATCTGTGTGTTTTAGGTCATTGTATAGTAGGTTATTTAATGTTTGTCAACGAGTACCTTAAGCGTTTTTACATTTCGATTCGTGTACCATTGACATTCACTAAAGTCGTATTATTGTTTTCTTTTATAGCTCAAAGTTATAATAATAAAAGATAGTTTCCTAATTACAGTCAATACATTCTAAGGTCATAGACAGCAAAAACAACCAAATATATTGGATATTATTGTTATTAAGTTGATTTGCTGTAACGGGCTCAAAGGTTACACCGAAATATGGAAAATGTTATTAAAACTGTTTGGAGACATCTCGGATTCATTTTTTAAACTGATTTGTCTAATTAAACTTTGATAATCTTCAACATTGTTAATTATATGTTATCTATACTAGAAGAAATACGTTTAGAAAAATATATTACATTACGTTCGCTAGAGGAAGTACTGATTCGGGTATTTCAATTTAGAAGTAAACTAAATAATATTTTATACTGCCGTTCGTATTGCACTAAATTGTACTTAAAACATATAATCTTTTTAATGTAATTTTTACTTTATTTATAAATTTTTATATTTCTGTGAGGCTAAGGTGGGGCCCAGGCCCCCTTGGCCTCTCTATTTAGTGCACCATTGACTTGGATTTCATCAGACATTTAGTGTCTAAGTCATTGTGGCTCCGTACCTTTATATAGGGTGTACACGTGTCACCACTGGAGAGCGTTTAATATTCATGATATCTGATTTTTACGGTCGCCATTAATTATTACAGCTGGTCATTGTTTCAAAAACCTTTATGATCTCTGCGATCATAATTTCTTTATGGGCATGGTTGTTTTTTACGACCTTATATTTGTTTTTAAAATATGCAAGATTTGTTTATTACAGAAATTTTAATTCGCACATAAATGTAAGAAAAAAGTATTTGCATAAAAGTTTGTTTTCCATGTACGGGACATGGATAATATATATTTACAAGATAATAAAACGGAATAATAATATGGTTATAATAATAGAGGCGGTTTCGAGAAATGCCTCCTAAGAAGAAAGATAAAGCTCTCTTAGTATTGGGAGGGGAGGAGGATACGGTTTCATAGCAGGGTCGTAACACTGAGGTAAGCTCGACCTCTCCACGTCCAGGTAGAGACAGGAAATAGGAAGGTTATAAGAACTGGCTTTAAAGAAGGGAGATAAAGCGCTCTTAGTATTGGCAGGGGAGGAGGATACGGTTTCATAGCAGGATCGTATCACTGAGGTAAGCTCGCCCTCTCCACATCTAGGTAGAGACAGGAAATAGGAAGGTTATAAGAAATGGCTTTAAAGAAGGGAAATATAGCACTCTTAGTATTGGGAGGGGAGGAGGATACGGTTTCATAGCAGGATCGTATCACTGAGGTAAGCTCGCCCTCTCCACATCTAGGTAGAGACAGGAAATAGGAAGGTTATAAGAAATGGCTTTAAAGAAGGGAAATATAGCACTCTTAGTATTGGGAGGGGAGGAGGATACGGTTTCATAGCAGGATCGTATCACTGAGGTAAGCTCGCCCTCTCCACATTTAGGTAGAGACAGGAAATAGGAAGGTTATAAGAAATGGCTTTAAAGAAGGGAAATATAGCACTCTTAGTATTGGGAGGGGAGGAGGATACGGTTTCATAGCAGGATCGTATCACTGAGGTAAGCTCGCCCTCTCCACATCTAGGTAGAGACAGGAAATAGGAAGGTTATAAGAAATGGCTTTAAAGAAGGGAAATAAAGCACTCTTAGTATTGGGAGGGGAGGAGGATACGGATTCATAGCAGGATCGTATCACTGAGGTAAGCTCGCCCTCTCCATATTTAGGTAGAGACAGGAAATAGGAAGGTTATAAGAAATGGCTTTAAAGAAGGGAAATAAAGCACTCTTAGTATTGGGAGGGGAGGAGGATACGGTTTCATAGCAGGATCGTATCACTGAGGTAAGCTCGCCCTCTCCATATTTAGGTAGAGACAGGAAATAGGAAGGTTATAAGAAATGGCTTTAAAGAAGGGAAATAAAGCACTCTTAGTATTGGGAGGGGAGGAGGATACGGTTTCATAGCAGGATCGTATCACTGAGGTAAGCTCGCCCTCTCCATATTTAGGTAGAGACAGGAAATAGGAAGGTTATAAGAAATGGCTTTAAAGAAGGGAAATATAGCACTCTTAGTATTGGGAGGGGAGGAGGATACGGTTTCATAGCAGGATCGTGTCACTGAGGTAAGCTCGCCCTCTCCACATCTAGGTAGAGACAGGAAATAGGAAGGTTATAAGAAATGGCTTGAAAGAAGGGAGATAAAGCTCTCTTAGTATTGGGAGGGGAGGAGGATACGGTTTCATAGCAGGATCGTATCACTGAGGTAAGCTCGCCCTCTCCACGTCCAGGTAGAGACAGGATATAGGAAGGTTATAAGAACTGGCTTGAAAGAAGGAAGATAAAGCTCTCTTAGTATTGGGAGGGGAGGAGGATACGGTTTCATAGCAGGATCGTGTCACTGAGGTAAGCTCGCCCTCTCCACATCTAGGTAGAGACAGGAAATAGGAAGGTTATAAGAAATGGCTTGAAAGAAGGGAGATAAAGCTCTCTTAGTATTGGGAGGGGAGGAGGATACGGTTTCATAGAAGGATCGTATCACTAAGGTAAGCTCGCCCTCTCCACGTCCAGGTAGAGACAGGAAATAGGAAGGTTATAAGAAATGGCTTGAAAGAAGGGAGATAAAGCTCTCTTAGTATTGGGAGGGGAGGAGGATACGGTTTCATAGCAGGATCGTATCACTGAGGTAAGCTCGCCCTCTCCACGTCCAGGTAGAGACAGGATATAGGAAGGTTATAAGAACTGGCTTTAAAGAAGGGAGATAAAACTCTTTTAGTATTGGCAGGGGAGGAGGATACAGTTTCATAGCAGGATCGTATCACTGAGGTAAGCTCGCCCTCTCCACATCCAAGTAGAGACAGGAAATAGGAAGGTTATAAGAACTGGCATTATAGAAGGGAAATAAAGCTCTCTTAGTATTGGGAGGGGAGGAGGATACGGTTTCATAGCAGGATCGTATCACTGAGGTAAGCTCGCCCTCTCCACGTCCAGGTAGAGACAGGATATAGGAAGGTTATAAGAACTGGCTTTAAAGAAGGGAGATAAAACTCTTTTAGTATTGGCAGGGGAGGAGGATACAGTTTCATAGCAGGATCGTATCACTGAGGTAAGCTCGCCCTCTCCACATCCAAGTAGAGACAGGAAATAGGAAGGTTATAAGAACTGGCATTATAGAAGGGAAATAAAGCGCTCTTAGTATTGGGAGGGGAGGAGGATACGGTTTCATAGCAGGATCGTATCACTGAGGTAAGCTCGCCCTCTCCACGTCCAGGTAGAGACAGGAAATAGGAAGGTTATAAGAACTGGCATTAAAGAAGGGAGATAAAGCTCTCTTAGTATTGGGAGGGGAGGAGGATACGGTTTCATAGCAGGATCGTATCACTGAGGTAAGCTCGCCCTCTCCACGTCCAGGTAGAGACAGGAAATAGGAAGGTTATAAGAACTGGCATTAAAGAAGGGAGATAAAGCTCTCTTAGTATTGGGAGGGGAGGAGGATACGGTTTCATAGCAGGATCGTATCACTGAGGTAAGCTCGCCCTCTCCACGTCCAGGTAGAGACAGGAAATAGGAAGGTTATAAGAACTGGCATTAAAGAAGGGAGATAAAGCTCTCGTAGTATTGGCAGGGGAGGAGGATACAGTTTCATAGCAGGATCGTATCACTGAGGTAAGCTTGCCCTCTCCACATCTAGGTAGAGACAGGAAATAGGAAGGTTATAAGAAATGGCTTTAAAGAAGGGAGATAAAGCACTCTTGATATTGGGAGGGGAGGAGGATACGGTTTCGTAGCAGGATCGTATCACTGAGGTAAGCTCGCCCTCTCCACATCTAGGTAAAGACAGGATATAGGAAGGTTATAAGAACTGGCATTAAAGAAGGGAGATAAAGCACTCTTAGCATTGGCAGGGGAGGAGGATACGGTTTCATAGCAGGATCGTATCACTAAGGTAAGCTCGCCCTCTCCACATCTAGGTAAAGACAGGAAATAGGAAGGTTATAAGAAATGGCTTTAAAGAAGGGAAATAAAGCTCTCTTAGTATTGGGAGGGGAGGAGGATACGGTTTCATAGCAGGATCGTATCACTGAGGTAAGCTCGCCCTCTCCACATCTAGGTAGAGACAGGAAATAGGAAGGTTATAAGAAATGGCTTTAAAGAAGGGAAATAAAGCTCTCTTAGTATTGGGAGGGGAGGAGGATACGGTTTCATAGCAGGATCGTATCACTATGGTAAGCTCGCCCTCTCCACATCTAGGTAAAGACAGGAAATAGGAAGGTTATAAGAAATGGCTTTAAAGAAGGGAAATAAAGCTCTCTTAGTATTGGGAGGGGAGGAGGATACGGTTTCATAGCAGGATCGTATCACTGAGGTAAGCTCGCCCTCTCCACATCCAAGTAGAGACAGGAAATAGGAAGGTTATAAGAAATGGCTTTAAAGAAGGGAAATAAAGCACTCTTAGTATTGGGAGAGGAGGAGGATACGGTTTCATAGCAGGATCGTATCACTAAGGTAAGTTCGCCCTCTCCACATCCAAGTAGAGACAGGAAATAGGAAGGTTATAAGAAATGGCTTTAAAGAAGGGAAATATAGCACTCTTAGTATTGGGAGGGGAGGAGGATACGGATTCATAGAAGGATCGTATCACTAAGGTAAGCTCGCCCTCTCCACATCTAGGTAGAGACAGGAAATAGGAAGGTTATAAGAAATGGCTTTAAAGAAGGGAAATAAAGCTCTCTTAGTATTGGGAGGGGAGGAGGATACGGATTCATAGAAGGATCGTGTCACTAAGGTAAGCTAGCCCTCTCCACATCTAGGTAGAGACAGGAAATAGGAAGGTTATAAGAAATGACTTTAAAGAAGGGAAATAAAGCTCTCTTAGTATTGGGAGGGGAGGAGGATACGGATTCATAGAAGGATCGTATCACTAAGGTAAGCTCGCCCTCTCCACATCTAGGTAGAGACAGGAAATAGGAAGGTTATAAGAAATGACTTTAAAGAAGGGAAATAAAGCTCTCTTAGTATTGGGAGGGGAGGAGGATACGGATTCATAGAAGGATCGTATCACTAAGGTAAGCTCGCCCTCTCCACATCTAGGTAGAGACAGGAAATAGGAAGGTTATAAGAAATGACTTTAAAGAAGGGAAATAAAGCTCTCTTAGTATTGGGAGGGGAGGAGGATACAGATTCATAGAAGGATCGTATCACTAAGGTAAGCTCGCCCTCTCCACATCTAGGTAGAGACAGGAAATAGGAAGGTTATAAGAAATGACTTTAAAGAAGGGAAATAAAGCTCACTTAGTATTGGGAGGGGAGGAGGATACGGATTCATAGCAGGATCGTATCACTGAGGTAAGCTCGCCCTCTCCACATCTAGGTAGAGACAGGAAATAGGAAGGTTATAAGAAATGGCTTTAAAGAAGGGAAATAAAGCTCTCTTAGTATTGGGAGGGGAGGAGGATACGGATTCATAGAAGGATCGTATCACTAAGGTAAGCTCGCCCTCTCCACATCTAGGTAGAGACAGGAAATAGGAAGGTTATAAGAAATGACTTTAAAGAAGGGAAATAAAGCTCTCTTAGTATTGGGAGGGGAGGAGGATACAGATTCATAGAAGGATCGTATCACTAAGGTAAGCTCGCCCTCTCCACATCCAAGTAGAGACAGGAAATAGGAAGGTTATAAGAAATGGCTTTAAAGAAGGGAAATAAAGCACTCTTAGTATTGGGAGAGGAGGAGGATACGGTTTCATAGCAGGATCGTATCACTAAGGTAAGTTCGCCCTCTCCACATCCAAGTAGAGACAGGAAATAGGAAGGTTATAAGAAATGGCTTTAAAGAAGGGAAATATAGCACTCTTAGTATTGGGAGGGGAGGAGGATACGGATTCATAGAAGGATCGTATCACTAAGGTAAGCTCGCCCTCTCCACATCTAGGTAGAGACAGGAAATAGGAAGGTTATAAGAAATGGCTTTAAAGAAGGGAAATAAAGCTCTCTTAGTATTGGGAGGGGAGGAGGATACGGATTCATAGAAGGATCGTGTCACTAAGGTAAGCTAGCCCTCTCCACATCTAGGTAGAGACAGGAAATAGGAAGGTTATAAGAAATGACTTTAAAGAAGGGAAATAAAGCTCTCTTAGTATTGGGAGGGGAGGAGGATACGGATTCATAGAAGGATCGTATCACTAAGGTAAGCTCGCCCTCTCCACATCTAGGTAGAGACAGGAAATAGGAAGGTTATAAGAAATGACTTTAAAGAAGGGAAATAAAGCTCTCTTAGTATTGGGAGGGGAGGAGGATACGGATTCATAGAAGGATCGTATCACTAAGGTAAGCTCGCCCTCTCCACATCTAGGTAGAGACAGGAAATAGGAAGGTTATAAGAAATGACTTTAAAGAAGGGAAATAAAGCTCTCTTAGTATTGGGAGGGGAGGAGGATACAGATTCATAGAAGGATCGTATCACTAAGGTAAGCTCGCCCTCTCCACATCTAGGTAGAGACAGGAAATAGGAAGGTTATAAGAAATGACTTTAAAGAAGGGAAATAAAGCTCACTTAGTATTGGGAGGGGAGGAGGATACGGATTCATAGCAGGATCGTATCACTGAGGTAAGCTCGCCCTCTCCACATCTAGGTAGAGACAGGAAATAGGAAGGTTATAAGAAATGGCTTTAAAGAAGGGAAATAAAGCTCTCTTAGTATTGGGAGGGGAGGAGGATACGGATTCATAGAAGGATCGTATCACTAAGGTAAGCTCGCCCTCTCCACATCTAGGTAGAGACAGGAAATAGGAAGGTTATAAGAAATGACTTTAAAGAAGGGAAATAAAGCTCTCTTAGTATTGGGAGGGGAGGAGGATACAGATTCATAGAAGGATCGTATCACTAAGGTAAGCTCGCCCTCTCCACATCCAAGTAGAGACAGGAAATAGGAAGGTTATAAGAAATGGCTTTAAAGAAGGGAAATAAAGCACTCTTAGTATTGGGAGAGGAGGAGGATACGGTTTCATAGCAGGATCGTATCACTAAGGTAAGTTCGCCCTCTCCACATCCAAGTAGAGACAGGAAATAGGAAGGTTATAAGAAATGGCTTTAAAGAAGGGAAATATAGCACTCTTAGTATTGGGAGGGGAGGAGGATACGGATTCATAGAAGGATCGTATCACTAAGGTAAGCTCGCCCTCTCCACATCTAGGTAGAGACAGGAAATAGGAAGGTTATAAGAAATGGCTTTAAAGAAGGGAAATAAAGCTCTCTTAGTATTGGGAGGGGAGGAGGATACGGATTCATAGAAGGATCGTGTCACTAAGGTAAGCTAGCCCTCTCCACATCTAGGTAGAGACAGGAAATAGGAAGGTTATAAGAAATGACTTTAAAGAAGGGAAATAAAGCTCTCTTAGTATTGGGAGGGGAGGAGGATACGGATTCATAGAAGGATCGTATCACTAAGGTAAGCTCGCCCTCTCCACATCTAGGTAGAGACAGGAAATAGGAAGGTTATAAGAAATGACTTTAAAGAAGGGAAATAAAGCTCTCTTAGTATTGGGAGGGGAGGAGGATACGGATTCATAGAAGGATCGTATCACTAAGGTAAGCTCGCCCTCTCCACATCTAGGTAGAGACAGGAAATAGGAAGGTTATAAGAAATGACTTTAAAGAAGGGAAATAAAGCTCTCTTAGTATTGGGAGGGGAGGAGGATACAGATTCATAGAAGGATCGTATCACTAAGGTAAGCTCGCCCTCTCCACATCTAGGTAGAGACAGGAAATAGGAAGGTTATAAGAAATGACTTTAAAGAAGGGAAATAAAGCTCACTTAGTATTGGGAGGGGAGGAGGATACGGATTCATAGCAGGATCGTATCACTGAGGTAAGCTCGCCCTCTCCACATCTAGGTAGAGACAGGAAATAGGAAGGTTATAAGAAATGGCTTTAAAGAAGGGAAATAAAGCTCTCTTAGTATTGGGAGGGGAGGAGGATACGGATTCATAGAAGGATCGTATCACTAAGGTAAGCTCGCCCTCTCCACATCTAGGTAGAGACAGGAAATAGGAAGGTTATAAGAAATGACTTTAAAGAAGGGAAATAAAGCTCTCTTAGTATTGGGAGGGGAGGAGGATACGGATTCATAGAAGGATCGTATCACTAAGGTAAGCTCGCCCTCTCCACATCTAGGTAGAGACAGGAAATAGGAAGGTTATAAGAAATGACTTTAAAGAAGGGAAATAAAGCGCTCTTAGTTTTGAGAGGTGAGGGTGAAACGGTTTTCGTAGGCAAGATCTCATCACTGAGGTAAACCTGCCCCTTTCACAACCAAATAGGGACAGAAAAAGGGAGGTTACAAGAAAGGGGATTAAGGGTTAGAAATCAAACTTGACACTGGGAGGTTAGGAAATAATGATTTCATGGGAATGATCGAATTACTGAGATAGACCTGCCCATTCCATCTGTGTATATCGATAAGAAAAAAGAAGATTATGAGAAATGGGATTAAAGATTAAAGATCAAGATCACTTGGTACTGGGAGGTTAGGAGATAATGATTTACATAGGAAAGATCTACCCATTGAGGTAAACATGGATAGGGAAGAAGTAAGGCTTACTTACGCGAAATGAGGTTATGGGAGGGCCATAAAGTCGCCAGGTACATGGAGTGAGAGGATCAATATTTAGGCGGGAGGTGTCGATGGGGCTAAGAGGACTATACTAATCCCCCAGGAAGGTGTCCGTCCGTTACCATCTTCACCTTGATTAACGTCGTTATTCGTGGGAGATGCTAAATAATATTTACGGCGTTAATGCTTTTAAATTCATTTTTATTCTGACTTTTCTTAGCCTCAACAACTTAAAGCAACTGTGGCGTAAATGTTTATATTAATTAAAACAACCTCTTACCACAAATTCAACAAATTTTATTTTAACCTTATGTACATTTCGACTACAAAGTAATCATCTTCAGAGGTATTTTTACAAATAACTCTTATTTGTAAAAATACCTCTAAAGATGATTACTTTGTAGTCGAAATATACATAAGGTTAAAATAAAATTTGTTGAATTTGTGGTGAGAGGTTGTTTTAATTAATATATTTTCTTACTCTGTTAGGAACCCTGTATTCTATTTATATTCAGAGGTTTTAGCATATAAAGAATGTAAATGGACTGCAGAATAAATTCCTCTAAGTAGAAGCAAGAAAGTGTTCTACTTTGTAGTATATTGAAGATCTACGCACTGACGCAGGATAGGAGAATGTTATTAGAATTTACGTTCTGAAGAGTAGTAGAATCAGTTTTTAGCATGAGGAAGGTAGCATTACGGGAGGATCATTATACTCTTTAGTGCGGGGGATAGCACGGAGTAAGAGAGGCAGGATCATGGCTCGCGTAGTCATGGTTGCTTATTGTATAAGGCCGAGGTCTCTAACCTATCGGCTAGCATACTGAAAAAAATATTTGATAATATATTTCCTTTTAAGCATTTAAACCATTAAATATGAGTACAGTACTCGTCCCTCACTTGCCACTTGTTTTCTCTGTAAGTGCAAAACTAGCTGTAAAAAAGTGAAAAAACTAAGCAAGAAAATCTCAGAAACCACCACCGAGCTCTTGATTAGAGAAAAACGTCGTGGGTGTATGGGAGGGGGGGGGGGTTAGACTTTATGCCCTGAAATATTGCCTTTCCTCCAAAAGTTTTCGATGTGGCCTTTGAGTAAAAAAGGTTGGAGACCTCTGGTATAAGGCATGAACAGGGCGAGTATAAACGAGTAACCGTGTTAAATCTATGGGTTTCATAAAGCCCAAATCTAGTTTACTAGTAAAAACGTTTATATTTTCAAACAGATTGAATTTAAACAAGAATAAAACATTTCTTTTATAGGACGTAGAACAAAGTCAGGTAATAAAAAAGCTTTTAAATAACATGGTGACAAAAAATTGACATGTATAAATTTCAATATTGTGCGTGTGTATGCGTTGACATGTCAGTGCAATTAATTGACATATTATTCGAAATGTCAATGCTTGTTACATCGTTGACACATACATACGCCAGTAAAATTATTTTTCTAAGTAAATCTTATAAAACTAATTTCGTAACTAAGAAGTGTGTTGTTTACAATCCAAATCCGGACTTTATTCAATTCCTTCTATTAGTTCACACTTAGGGCTATTTATATCTTAAACATACGTTAATAAAATACACATTATTCATTCATTCTTCAAACTTGTAGTGGATGGCACAATACGGTTTTTCCAAATATTAATTCAATTATTAAATTAAATTAATTAATTAAATTTTATATAGGAGACAAACTTTTTATAAAAGGGGCAAGGTATGCAATATAGGTGTTTCTTTCCATTTGGCCTAAAATAAGTGATAACATATATGATTTTATAAAAGCTGTATGTTATAAAGTAGTTAGTATATTATATGTATGTTTGTGGTCAGCTGTTTTAACACATAGGTCATATTACTGTTTATATTAATTGTAATTATTTAATAAAAGGTAACTAAAATAAAATATTCGTTTGTTTACATACAAGTAGGAATTGACTTGAACAATTTTAAAATTGTTATAGTGTAATATGGTGTTATTAAACTAGTAGATTTAATTGGACTGAGACACGGATGTGGGCGTTTTATGATGATTACGGTAGCTACTGCAGCTATGAATAGAAAGAATCACTAGCCGGATAGGAAAGCTATTTCCTTCTTTGGTAGACCTGGTACCTGCAGTCTGTGAAAGACGTCACGAGATATGAGAAGGTTAATGTTTTATGAACTTTCTAGACGTACTCTCTATCGGGGCAGCGCGAAATCTCTATGAGTTTCATCCCGTTTGGGTGTGGGGGAACACACAGGTGTAATAATGGAAGGATTGTGCAAGAGGCGTACATCTTCCTTGGTAGGGAGAATGAAGAGGAAAATGATTACATTGACGCATCAGAATGTGTGTGTGTCTGTGTGTGCGAGAAAGGGTACGTATGCGTGTGCAATGTGAGGGTACGTGTGTGTGTGAGGGAGTGTGCTTGAGTATGCGTGTGCGTGAATGTGTGTAAAAGAGAGAGAGAGAGAGAGAGAGAGAGAGAGAGAGAGAGAGAGAGGGAGTTTGTGTGTGTGTGTGTGAGGGAGTGTGCTTGAGTATGCGTGTGCGTGCGTGTGTAAAAGAGAGAGAGAGAGAGAGAGGGAGTTTGTGTGTGTGTGTGTGTGTTTGTGTGTGTGAGTTTGTGTGTGTGTGTGTGTTTTCAAGAGATTTTGAACATAGTACTCTGTTCAAGAGAACATTGAACATAAGAAACCTATTTCGCATTTTTAAAGTTTCTTTTTGTTCTTAAACTACAATTTGGCGAGACTCACTAAATGAAGAAAAGTATTTTGTAGTTTTTGAAACGGAGTTTACTATTTAAAGGCTATAGGCATTTTGGTTTTATTGGTTCATTAATCCCCCGCGCCTGGGCCCCCAAATCCCGCCCAACCCTTGTGCCAACCATCCTCTAGCGAGCTGTTAATGTTATAGATAAAGCTGATGGATATTTTATAGCTTTTTTTATTTGGTTATTTCATTATGTGCTTAAAAATAATAATTTGCTTAGAAATACTTTCATAATCGTGCTCACTATCCGACCAATTAGTAACGCTAAACATTGTGTAATATGGAAGGCCTGATAATTTCGTGCTCTGTAAGATAACCAAGCCCTTTAATATCGTCTCCAGTAAGATATGGGAAAGGCTTGGGCATACGAGCATAGCGTTAGAGTATACACACTTGTGCTATGCTAAAACATTGAGTCATGGGAGACTATAGAACAAACCCAACGATGGTGTCTGACCATGTGTAAGAATGCGGTTACCACTGTCTTAGAGCAGTGGAGTGACATTAGCTGAAACTTGAGAAATGTTTCATTGTCGTCCAATCTCTGTGTGTAGGGAACATTCTGAAAGTGTTAATAAAAATACTCGGTTCTGCGGCCATTTTCAGTTCCTTCTATTCGTTCACAATCTTACTCTCTGTCTGTCTGTCTGTCTGTCTGTCTGTCTCTCTCTCTCTCTCTCTCTCTCTCTCTATATATATATATATATATATATATATATATTTATAATTTTCAATCGCTAATAATAATGTACTTTTTATTCATCCACTCAAGTTTAAGTGTCTTTTTTTAAACTTCCAGTGGATAACACGATGTTAAAAGTATTAATTAATTATTTAAATTTTATTAATTAATTTCAGTTTCATATGGAGAAACAACTTTTCACAAAAGGGGCAAAGTATGCAATATCGTTATTTCGTTCCATTTGGCTTAAAATAAGTGATATATGATTTCATAAAAATGCCGTTTTCATGTTGTGTTCATTATAGGTTATGTGGTAGAACATCTGTTTAAAGCTTAGATTATGATACTTTATTTGTATTAATTGTAATTATTTTAATAAAAAGAAACTAAAATAAAATTTTTCTTTGTTGACCTAAGTAGTTGACTTTAGAAAATACTTTTTTTTATTTTACTTGTTATATTGAACTTGTTTAAAATTGGAAACAAACCTTGAACGATTGTTTAGAAAGAGAAACGTTTTATTCAAAAAACGATTCTTTAATTGTCTTTCATATTGTTGGAAAGATGTTTTTGTCCTCAACAAAATATTTCTTGCTCTCGATCTTTGTGCTTAGGCCGCCATATATTGACAAATTTTTACGGGGACAAATGTTATTGAAGTTTGTAATTACAAATATACCGCTGGAGGGTACTGTAAGGGATTGGTAAGCAGAAATAGTCAAGTTCTATAAACCTATAATTATATACAATGTAGACAACACTCGCGCACTGCCACGCACGCATACACGTACACGTATGCATATAGACCTAAATGTATACCTCTTTGTACATTTCCCTCATTTCTTGTTAGTTTTTAACCTGGTTTCGAAAAATAACCTGTCGTTATGTTCTTCTTGAAGTGTTTACAAGAGCCAAATTTGATAAAACCAAGATTGATATTAAAGAAAACAAATTAAAATGGGCGACATTTTGAAAGTCTTTGATATTTTTGTCAGATATTTTTTCCGAATGAAAAAGACAACTGGGTTAATAAGTATTAAATTCTGTTAAAATCTGTCTACCCATTTTGATGATGTAATTTTTTTCTTGAAAATACCAATGGCAGGGGACAGAAGCAGCGTTTTTGACCTTGTGTACAATGTGATGATAGGCTATATTCGATACCACAATAAAGTTCTATAAAGTGTGTAGTAAAGCAATATGTTCATCTCGGAATAAACGATTATAATATTAAGCAATAAGAACGTTATAATCATATGTTCCTAAAACATTAAATTCCTTATCTTACATAGCTATGTTAATGTTTTAGAAAACAAAACATGTTGTTATAGTAAAAAATACGTGCATTTCAATAAAAAAAAACTTGACAATAAATTTATTTAACATTATCCAGTCAGTATCTCTTTAACTAAATAAAGCCAGGTGAAAGGATATCTTTGGTTGCTTTTCCAATACAATTTGAGTTTAGGAATTATGGAGTATCTTTTTACCACGCCCAACTTGTAAGGTAATAACTGCACCACCAGAAACAGTGGGTGTAATTATTATGGTGAAATGATAGAATGAACGAAATCATTGTTCTACTTTTGGTTTGTTAAAGTGCAAAGCTATTTATTGTTGAGTGCATGCTGATGACGAGATTATCTGTTTTAATTAGGCCACAAAATAAATTATTTTTGGTGATAATCTTAAAATGAGTTCTTAAAAGCTTAACTATACATTTTAAAATAGACAGTTGTAGGCCTATGAATTTAAAAAAAAGTGTATGATGCTTAATAGTCAAGTTAATAGGTTTGGTATTTAACGTTAGGTAATTTTTGTTACACATGTTTATAAAATACTTGTGCTCTATTTTACGTGTAGTATAACTTGAAAAATAAATTTAGTTGTAAAAATCCTTTTGAAACTTTGTATCTGTAGAATTATACTGTTAGAATCTTCTAGAAGGCGATTTTCCCTCCGATTTAAATAACTAAGATAGAAAGTTTTTGCTAAATTTGTATTTTAAAGGCGAAAATTATTTTTAAAGGATTATTCTTAATTATTTATAACACATATTATTGATAACGACTTGAAGCAACTGTGGCGTAAATGTTTATATTAATTAAAACAACAACCTCTCACCACAAATTCAACAAATTTTATTTTAACCTTATGTACATTTCGATTACAAAGTAATCATCTTCAGAAGTATTTTTACAAATAACTCTGAAGTTATTTCAATTAATAACCCAAATAATTTGTAAAAATACCTCTGAAGATGATTACTTTGTAATAGAAATGTACATAAGGTTAAAATAAAATTTGTTGAATTTGTGGTGAGAGGTTGTTTTAATTAATATAAACATATTATTGATAATTATTGATAATAACTATTATTGATAATTATATACAATAAATATTATAATTATTTATAATAAATATTATTGATAATAATTTGTAATAAGTATTATTGTTGTAGTATAATGTTGCTAAAATCAACCGATTAAACGTTTGAAAAGTGAAAACCTTATCTCTTATTGTACTATATTATATTGTAATAATAAAAAACTAAAAACACACACACACACACACACACACACACACCACAACACACACATACACACACGCACGCACGCGCGCACACACACACATACACACACACACACACACACACACACACACACACACACACACACACGCACACACACGCAAACGCACACGTTTCTATACTTCTATAGTATATTTGTACAGAATATCCATAATAACTTGCTTAAATGGACCTACGATCTATTGATATTATGCACTTTATTTGTAATTGAGTTAATTATTATGTAAGAACAATTGTTTTTATTCATATAGTTTTTCTTACACTTAATTTTGTTGTTACTACACTGTAATAATAAGACCCAAGGGATTGTACACCTAAATTCCTTAAAACAACTCTTTACACGAACAACTCTAATTTACAGAATACAACATTAAAATATTTAATTCTAAAATATTTTCTAATGGTTCTTTAGAAATTAATCTATAATAACTGGAATGCATTTTAAAAATAATAAAAAACCGTAATAGTTTGTAAATCACTACTTACAGCGTACGTTGTAACAAGACGTTAGCGTGAGAGCGGCTGTGTGGTTACTAATGGCAACGGCTTCACAGCTGCCTCACACAGACCGTGAGTCAACCGTGGCCTTGGATCTTTGCCACTGCCAAAACGTGTTTGCTCGTCTCGTCATGACCCGATCACCTCTTCACTTTATTATCCGGTCTCATGGTCACAACAGAAGCCTTCAGATTTCAATTTAATTAAGAGTGAAAACATTATGATGGACGTTTTTAAAACGCACTCAACAAAGAACCCTTTTGAAAGGTTTCACGGACTTCCTTTCAATGGATTTATAACTGTTCCCAGTATAAGTAGAGATTCACGTCTCTACAATATTTATTTATAGTTCTTCAGAACATTTCTTCATCTTTCCTCCGGAATGAATTCCTAACTATTCGTAAATTTCCTTTGCTTTTCCTTAAATCTTTTCTACTTGTAGCTTGTAGTCATCACTCTATGACGTTGTTAGAAAGTATGGATACCTCAGTTATGTGATTCTGCATATTTAATCCGTAAGTTTCCTCCCGTTTTCCACACCAGGAAGGTTTGTGCCTGCATCGCAGTCTATCTGTATTTGATTTTATCTTCTCCCCTTCCCTAAATCTACTGCAGTTGTAACAAGTAGTAATTTCTTTATGACGCTGATAGAGAGAATAAACAATGTTACCTTATGTATGCGATCGTGTATATTTAAGCTGTGTTTTCCACCCATTCTCTGAACCAGGGATGGCCAACTAGCGGCACGGGGCTGGTAGAGGTCCCAGAGGACTGATTTTCCGCGGCCCCAGACGAATGTTATAAACAGTAGATTATTGATTTATTAATAAATGTAAAACAAAATTGTAGGTTGGTATAGGACATAGACTGAACACGGCTCTTATCCCCAGTAAAAGTTCTGAGACTTGCAATGTGATCTATTTTTTCAGACATGATCGGAAACTGGTGCATTTTAGATGAACCCCCTTAGCAACTCCCTAGGGTTCGCGTACTCCAGGTTGAGAACCACTGGTCTATACCATTTTGGTGGCTTCAAATAAAACCAGAAATCTGTCTAAGGGATTAACTATTTATCGCAATAAAATAATAGGCGTCAGAACCAAACATTAAATACGTCAAAACTATATAAAAACCAACACTAATTCCAGCTACGCAAAATACCTAAAAAACACGTAACACACACACATACATACATACAAATTTAAATGTTCTATACACATTAAAACAGAGTAAAAAACTAACAACCTTAGAGAAATACGAGATATACAAACACTATGCGATATTAAATGATCACGTACATTTTGAAACCAACAGCTTTTCCCATTACATGACACACAACCAAAATAACCCACCCCATCCCACAGTTATAAATCCATCCCGTTACAGGCTTTGTACCTAACCGATGTCGCCAGTAGAGGGTTAGCTTCGTAAAAGGAACGAATGTTTTGAAACGCGTCAGCAAGTAAGCCATTACGTATTCACTTAGTTAAGTACTTTATAAATATAGTAACACTAATAGTTTTTATAAAAAAATAAAGCTTAATCTTTTTGTTTTTCTTGTTTATGTTGCAACTGAATTTGCAAACTAATATTAGTAGCACTAAAGATTTGCGTAAAAGTAGTTACTTGAATATTCCATTTTCTAAAGTAGATTATATACATTGGTTCACCTTTATTTCAGATTATAGAAAGTGCACTGAAACAAAACTTAATGTAAACATGTAAAACGACAGATAATTCTCGTTTGAAAATAATTAATTTGTGTACACTGGAAAAACTTTGATAATTACATTAGGTTCGTAAACACATGTCTGCTAAATAGCGTTAAAAGCGTCCGGGATAAGGTTGAGGTTACATTGCAACAGAATTCTTAAGGAAAAGTGGTCGTACGAGTTCGTAAGTATAGAATTGTAAGCCTTCGTACGAATGGCGTGGAACTCAACATTTGCGAAATTCTACGATCACTTGTGAAAGACGCATGCTGAACGTAATAACTATATTTTGAATTCTCCTGCACTAAGATATGATTTGGTGGAAAAATACAAAAGACGTGAGTGGGTTCAAGAATTTTATTAATCAAAAGCTAAAAATGGGGATTTTGCAAGATCATATGATGAGCTCAGATGGGATGACCAAAAGTTCTTCGAATATACCCGCATGTCTACAATCGACTACATTTTAGATAATGTCAAGAACTAATGTCAACAAAAGCATATTTCATCTTTTACTTTTATTTATTTTTCCCAAAGTATACTTATAAATTTTTGATCCCAAAGTGAACGCCTTCCTCAACAAGGGTTATTAGATGCTCATAACCCATGGTCAGTTAAAAAGAAGGCAGCTATTGTTCGTAAGAAAACTGACAAAAAACAAATATTTTGTTCTGATTTTATTCCCACGACTTCGTGAGAATTCGCACAAACACATTGGAAGCAAACTAACCACGCCCATAGCATCATTGCGATTGTTTACTTCTGACGATTTTGTAGGAATTCGTACGAATACGCACGGCTACTTTTCTTACGAATTCCGATTCAATGTAACCGCCGACTAACTTCCTGAATAGCATTACAAACCAGTTTCAGGCTGTGTAGGTTCCAGTATAGGCTAACCTTCCAGAACAAGTCTCGCGGAAGACTACAGTACGGGGATGACGAAGGCTTTTCCTATTCACACCGAACATTGGCATTGACATACTGAAACCTGACACCTACTCAATGTTCCTACAACAGAGGAAAAGCAAAAGTAGAACGTTCTCTTTTACTCAAGTCTTTAGAATACTATTATTGATTTAGCTAAAGGTCTCTCACTGTAACTTGTGCGCATATACTAAGTGTACTATGTCTCTTAACTGTGTATATAAAATATATATAGAATTATAATAGAAATACCCAGGGAAGAAACTGAATAAAATACATAAAACAAAACCTACAACAAAAACAAGTAATATTAACAAACATTCTGTAAAGTAAATCCTACCTAGGTCAACAAGAAAAATTTTATTTTATTTTTTTTTGTTAAATAATTACAAATAATATAAATAATTAACATAACCTATGTGTCAAAACAGCTGTTCTTCCACATAACCTATTACATACAATCAGCTGATTTTATGTAATCATACTTTATCATTTATTTCAAGCCAAATGGGACGAAATACCTTATTGCATAACTTGCTCCTTTTGTGAAACATTTTTCTCCCACAAAAAAACAAAAATTATTGCATTATTAAATTGAATTAAGGAATTAATATACAGTTGAAAAATTGTATTACCTTCATATGTTATCCATGTATTTGAATTAGAATGGATGAAGAAAATGTATTTTATTAATGATTGAATATTTGAATAAGGCAAATGAGCGTGTGAATATATATATATATATATATATATATATATATATATATATATATATATATATATATATATATAAAGAGTGTGAACTGTATTATTAGAAGACATTGAATAATGAAATAAGAAGTAAACTAATTTAAAGATTTATAGTATTAAAATAAAACTACCTATATAAGAAACTGAGATAAATAAATAAACAAATACAAAATTTAAACTACAATGATACTTCTTAATACTACTATGAATGGATTATTTGTATGCAGTTGTTCTTAAGCTAATGTTATGCAAATAGGCTTCAAGATATGAAAACCAATATTAATCCCGTTTCATAATTTCTACATACGTTATACTATGTTTTAAGCTATACTAGGTATGTAAATTATAGTAGAAGAAACTTGTCAAAAACCAGCCAAACCTGTCGGATATCCTGTTTTGAAATTACCCACGGCAGGTGTTCGCAACTCTCGGCTTGGAAGATGTTACACTGTTGCAAATTAAATAATCGTAAAAAATTTAAACTTAGTGTGACGATGCGATGTGCCTTTAAGGTTACGCAAAAAATGTGCTTAATCATTATTACTAAAAAATAATAAGTAAAGTAGGAGAAGTTTTGTGTTTAATATATTAACTTGAATATATAACAGTTATTGCAACATTTTGTGGAAAGCGGATCACAGCAGAATCGGTAACGCAATAGGAGACAAAGGAGTAGAGGAAGCTACCACCTAATCAGTGACAACTGACTGGACGTCGTCGATGTGAGTGAATCAAGATATGTCATTAACATACAATGGCAGGATGAGTTAATGACTCTGAATAATAATAAAAGGAGAGCAATTAAAGATAAACGCCTCTCCTTGGAGGTCATCTTTAGGTAAGGATGAATCTTCTTCGTGTCGGCTATCCCAATATCGTTCGCTTATAGCGTCTTAATGAGGAAAAGAAACTTTTTGATTGAATTAAAAACAACGATAATTCCATTGCATGCAAAAAATATTTTTAGAAGCAGTATTGTTAGACGATACCAAAGTCATTGATCTTGTGTTTTGGTCTCCTTTGTTGTTTTACTCTATGTATAAGTGTTAGTTTCAAACAAGAAAAAAGTGACTGGAAATATCGCAAACAGCAAGTAGTGTATTATTGCGTTAATGACAAAAAAAAAAAAAAAAAAAAACATTTGAGGAAGAAAGCATTTCGTCCCCATTGCCAAAAATGTATTATTGCGATAGTGTCACTTATTACAAAGTGGTTCACGAGTGGTTTGTTTTGTTGACATTATCGTAATAAAACATTCATGGAAATGGGGACGAAATGCTTCCTTCACGAGTGGTTTGTTTTGTTGGCATTAGCGCAATAATATACTTATGGCAATGGAGACGAAATCTTTCTTCACGAATCTCAACCTATCCTAACCGAAGTCACTACAGCGCAGTTTGTAATAGAGAGGTATATTTAAATGTGGTATAAGCTAACTAAATGTGGTAGCTCATGCAAAATTATTATTTGATAAATTAGTATGTTTGTAAAGTGGAGGTACTTTTGTGTGGTTTATAAGATTAGGCTGTAATTAACGTAATTTGTAACCATATTTATGGTTTGGGAAATTTAAAACTAAAAAAAACGAAAAAAGTCAAAGTTACCCAAAACAAAAATAAGGAAAATCTAAAAAAACGTGTCTCACGGCATGTGGACCTGCAAGGGTGATACTGATATTCGCCGGTTAATTGCTTTCACTTATCTATTTGCCTGCTTCGTCTATCAGGCGATGTTAGCCTAAATGCTTTTCGCCTATTAACGTAAACAAAATTACGATCCATCAATCAACGTAACACACCAGTAGAAAATTTCCGGTTTTACTTCCGTGAACGTTGTGGAACTTCCACTCGTCAGTAATAGAATCATCTTACAACATAATAGGAAAACAAAAAGGATGTATATTGCCGTAATAGTAGTGTCTGTATTTAGGGTTTGTTATTTATAGTAATTAAGTGAGCAATTAGTAGTGTATTGAGGCTTGACGACAGAGGTTTGACCTTGAACTAGATATTTGTACTACCATGTTAAGTTAATACAGACCTGACTGGTGTGTACGTCCTCTGTTCTTAATGCCCAATGACGTGTTACTTTCTGTTTATTATAGTCTGTTATTTGTTAAGGCTATAAATATTCAACATTTCGTGTGGCTGTTAGAAGCTCTGTAATTAGTAAATTGCTTCAAGTGAGTTGTACTCGACAATTTGGTCCGTAGGGCTTAGAGCAGTTTTATTTGAAAGTTCTATGCGCACATAAACAAGAATATCGCTCTTCATGTTCGAATTAACATATCAAAAGTCAAAGAAAATGACACAACCAAACATATCCATTAACAGTATTCTCTGCACATGACATTTCCCCCCGCTTTCTACAAATGCCTTTCACTTTATACTACCATCATCATATTCATTTTTTCAGGGATGTAGCGAAATTTAAAAAGTTTATCTTTTATCTTTAATATTACTTAAATTGGCCAGTTTTGTAACAAATTTTACATAAATGTCATACTTTCTTAAAAACATTATTAGCAAATTATAACAAGATATTTTTTCATAAGATGAGTTGACATTAAACTGAGAGCTGCCAATAAATATGTGTGTACAGTACCCGTAAAGCACTTCAACATGCGTAATCTTGTTGACCAATATACTATAACCTCTCTAATTCGTCACCTTCTGTAATTCGTCACCGCACTCAACACAGTAGTTACAAACATCGTCTGCACTGTCACTCTTGTAGGCGCCATTAGCAAAGATTTCTTTAATACAAAAGAAAATGATGACGTTTTTAAAAACTAAAACGTAAATGGATTTGAAATACCGTATTTTTTCTTGATAGTGTTATTGTTCGTACAAGACACTGTAATAAGTTTTGTGTGTGTGTGGCTTTTATAAACAATAGAGTAACACAATGTAATTGTGATTACAATCCATACTGCAAGCCATTAGTTTTTTTTATAGAGTTGTGTAATAGTGTTTTCGAGTTTCTCAACCTAAATTATGTAAGTACAACATTTACGTACATAATGTACATACCTATTTACGTAATTATTTGCTATGTTTACCTACAATTACATGTTAATTTGACGACTCCCGTAATTCGTCTTCTCCTTGAATTCGTCACCCTCTCGGTCCCGAACGTGACGAATTAGAGGGGTTCTACTGTATTTTTAAACCTTAGAAATAAATATTCATAACAAGTGTCTAAATGTACTAGCTATGTCTTATATCTATCAAAAAAGCGATGTAACAGAATGAAGATCTTACAAACTTTCAAAAAAGTTTAATACTTCTTTATAGAATTAAGTTTGTGAAAATGAAAATTTTAAGTTTGCCTTTAAAGCCTTGTCGGTCTTAAATTGCCTTAATTCTTGCAAGCCTTAAACGGGATTTCCCAAATTAGGACAACATGTTCGTGTGCTTGTATTTAATGTTCATTAGGTGATCTACTCTTTAAATTTGGAATGCATTTAAATTAAGTACAGTACGTTAGGTTTAACCGTGTCTCTGACCTTGAGATCGCTAGAGTGAGGACTGGACTGCAGTGCGGGGTCAAAACCCAACACTTCAGAAAACATCAGTGTCGTGCTTAAAGTGTAAACAGCTCTAATTAACTAAATGATAATACTGTAATAGTTTGATGTAGACATGATCTTTAAATGTGTTGCTCTGCTTCTGCAAAGAAAGAGACGCGATTACGAAAGAGACGATATATGTATTGTATAATGTATTCCGTTAGGCTAGTAGTCAAATGCTAGAGCAGCACGAGGGAAACCGTTAAACCTCAGGCACTGTACAATTTTAATTCACTCATTTTAACATTTGTATTTAATTTCAAGGGTTATAAGGCCTAAAATGCCATTTAATTAAAAAAAAATTACCTTAACGTATAAAATAGTTCTCAGTGCTTTTGAAATATTCAAATTCCTCTCCCACCTATCGAACCCTGTAGAAAGAATGAGTGACTGTGTTAATGACTTTAGTGCTTTATTGAAACAGAAATTTACAAATAAACAATAACTACTAAAACAGTATAGTTATAAATTTAAGATTTGACAAAAATTTCAATATCCATGCTGCCATCGTCAAGGTAAATTACTAAAAGACAACAAGGTGAAGAAATTAAAGTATAAATACGGTTTATTTTTAGTTTTCCGAAACGCAGTTGTTTCTATTTTTTTAAAAAAGAATTTATTTTTGAATATAAACATTTTATTGAAAAGAGAAGCAACCGGGCAACAGGATGTTATGGGACAAACACATATATGGGATATTGCTAAAAATATGGCATAATTTCAAAATATATTTTCATATAGCGCTGAAGTTTGGACCATAAAAACCAGAAGGTCGTCTGTAGACGTTCGACCGAAAAATCAATTTTTGTGTCAAAACGATGTTATTCTTTGCAAAGCCGCATAAAACTACTGTTACATTTTTAGAACCTTTCCGTTAAATTGTATTTCTCCTTTGAGTCAGTAAAACTACTGTTATTCTTTTAGAACCTTTCCGTTAAATTGTATTTCTCCTTTGAGTCAGTAAAACTACTGTTATTCTTTTTCAATTTATGTGTCAAAACGATGTTATTCTTTGCATAACCTCATAAAACTACTGTTACTTTTTTAGAACCTTTCCGTTAAATTGTATTTCTCCTTTGAGTCAGTAAAACTACTGTTATTCTTTTAGAACCTTTCCGTTAAATTGTATTTCTCCTTTGAGTCAGTAAAACTACTGTTATTCTTTTAGAACCTTTCCGTTAAATTGTATTTCTCCTTTGAGTCAGTAAAACTACTGTTATTCTTTTTCAATTTATGTGTCAAAACGATGTTACTCTTTGCAAAACCTCATAAAACTACTGTTACTTTTTTAGAACCTTTCCGTTAAATTGTATTTCTCCTTTGAGTCAGTAAAACTACTGTTATTCTTTTAGAACCTTTCCGTTAAATTGTATTTCTCCTTTGAGTCAGTAAAACTACTGTTATTCTTTTAGAACCTTTCCGTTAAATTGTATTTCTCCTTTGAGTCAGTAAAACTACTGTTATTCTTTTTCAATTTATGTGTCAAAACGATGTTACTCTTTGCAAAACCTCATAAAACTACTGTTACTTTTTTAGAACCTTTCCGTTAAATTGTATTTCTCCTTTGAGTCAGTAAAACTACTGTTATTCTTTTAGAACCTTTCCGTTAAATTGTATTTCTCCTTTGAGTCAGTAAAACTACTGTTACTCTTTTAGAACCTTTCCGTTAAATTGTATTTCTCCTTTGAGTCAGTAAAACTACTGTTATTCTTTTTCAATTTTTGTGTCAAAACGATGTTATTCTTTACAAAACCGCATAAAACTACTGTTACTCTTTTAGAAACTTTCCGTTAAATTGTATTTATTCGTTGAGTCAGTAAAACTATTGTTATTCTTTTATAACCTTTCCGTTAAATTGTATTTCTCCTTTGAGTCAGTAAAACTACTGTTATTCTTTTTCAATTTATGTGTCAAAACGATGTTATTCTTTGCAAAACCGCATAAAACTACTGTTACTATTTTAGAACCTTTCCGTTAAATTGTATTTCTCCTTTGAGCCAGTAAAACTACTGTTATTCTTTTAGAACCTTTCCGTTAAATTGTATTTCTCCTTTGAGTCAGTAAAACTACTGTTACTCTTTTAGAACCTTTCCGTTAAATTGTATTTCTCCTTTGAGTCAGTAAAACTACTGTTATTCTTTTTCAATTTTTGTGTCAAAACGATGTTATTCTTTGCAAAACCGCATAAAACTACTGTTACTCTTTTATAACCTTTCCGTTAAATTGCATTTCTCCTTTGAGTCAGTAAAACTACTGTTATTCTTTTAGAACCTTAAATTGTATTTCACCTTTGAGCCAGTAAAACTACTGTTATTCTTTTAGAACCTTTCCGTTAAATTGTATTTCTCCTTTGAGTCAGTAAAACTACTGTTATTCTCTTAGAACCTTTCCGTTAAATTGTATTTCTCCTTTGAGTCAGTAAAACTAGTGTTACTCTTTTAGAACCTTTCCGTTAAATTGTATTTCTCCTTTGAGTCAGTAAAACTACTGTTATTCTTTTAGAACCTTTCCGTTAAATTGTATTTCTCCTTTGAGTCAGTAAAACTACTGTTATTCTTTTTCAATTTATGTGTCAAAACGATGTTACTCTTTGCAAAACCTCATAAAACTACTGTTACTTTTTTAGAACCTTTCCGTTAAATTGTATTTCTCCTTTGAGTCAGTAAAACTACTGTTATTCTTTTAGAACCTTTCCGTTAAATTGTATTTCTCCTTTGAGTCAGTAAAACTACTGTTATTCTTTTAGAACCTTTCCGTTAAATTGCATTTCTCCTTTGAGTCAGTAAAACTACTGTTATTCTTTTTCAATTTATGTGTCAAAACGATGTTACTCTTTGCAAAACCTCATAAAACTACTGTTACTTTTTTAGAACCTTTCCGTTAAATTGTATTTCTCCTTTGAGTCAGTAAAACTACTGTTATTCTTTTAGAACCTTTCCGTTAAATTGTATTTCTCCTTTGAGTCCGTAAAACTACTGTTATTCTTTTCCAATTTTTGTGTCAAAACGATGTTATTCTTTGCAAAACCGCATAAAACTACTGTTACTCTTTTAGAACCTTTCCGTTAAATTGTATTTCTCCTTTGAGTCCGTAAAACTACTGTTATTCTTTTCCAATTTTTGTGTCAAAACGATGTTATTCTTTACAAAACCGCATAAAACTACTGTTACTCTTTTAGAAACTTTCCGTTAAATTGTATTTATTCGTTGAGTCAGTAAAACTATTGTTATTCTTTTAGAACCTTTCCGTTAAATTGTATTTCTCCTTTGAGTCAGTAAAACTACTGTTATTCTTTTTCAATTTATGTGTCAAAATGATGTTATTCTTTGCAAAACCGCATAAAACTACTGCTACTTTTTTAGAACCTTTCCGTTAAATTGTATTTCTCCTTTGAGCCAGTAAAACTACTGTTATTCTTTTAGAACCTTTCCGTTAAATTGTATTTCTCCTTTGAGTCAGTAAAACTACTGTTACTCTTTTAGAACCTTTCCGTTAAATTGTATTTCTCCTTTGAGTCAGTAAAACTACTGTTATTCTTTTTCAATTTTTGTGTCAAAACGATGTTATTCTTTGCAAAACCGCATAAAACTACTGTTACTCTTTTATAACCTTTCCGTTAAATTGCATTTCTCCTTTGAGTCAGTAAAACTACTGTTATTCTTTTAGAACCTTAAATTGTATTTCACCTTTGAGCCAGTAAAACTACTGTTATTCTTTTAGAACCTTTCCGTTAAATTGTATTTCTCCTTTGAGTCAGTAAAACTACTGTTATTCTCTTAGAACCTTTCCGTTAAATTGTATTTCTCCTTTGAGTCAGTAAAACTAGTGTTACTCTTTTAGAACCTTTCCGTTAAATTGTATTTCTCCTTTGAGTCAGTAAAACTACTGTTATTCCTTTAGAACCTTTCCGTTAAATTGTATTTCTCCTTTGAGTCAGTAAAACTACTGTTATTCTTTTTCAATTTATGTGTCAAAACGATGTTACTCTTTGCAAAACCTCATAAAACTACTGTTACTTTTTTAGAACCTTTCCGTTAAATTGTATTTCTCCTTTGAGTCAGTAAAACTACTGTTATTCTTTTAGAACCTTTCCGTTAAATTGTATTTCTCCTTTGAGTCAGTAAAACTACTGTTATTCTTTTAGAACCTTTCCGTTAAATTGTATTTCTCCTTTGAGTCAGTAAAACTACTGTTATTCTTTTTCAATTTATGTGTCAAAACGATGTTACTCTTTGCAAAACCTCATAAAACTACTGTTACTTTTTTAGAACCTTTCCGTTAAATTGTATTTCTCCTTTGAGTCAGTAAAACTACTGTTATTCTTTTAGAACCTTTCCGTTAAATTGTATTTCTCCTTTGAGTCCGTAAAACTACTGTTATTCTTTTCCAATTTTTGTGTCAAAACGATGTTATTCTTTGCAAAACCGCATAAAACTACTGTTACTCTTTTAGAACCTTTCCGTTAAATTGTATTTCTCCTTTGAGCCCGTAAAACTACTGTTATTCTTTTCCAATTTTTGTGTCAAAACGATGTTATTCTTTACAAAACCGCATAAAACTACTGTTACTCTTTTAGAAACTTTCCGTTAAATTGTATTTATTCGTTGAGTCAGTAAAACTATTGTTATTCTTTTAGAACCTTTCCGTTAAATTGTATTTCTCCTTTGAGTCAGTAAAACTACTGTTATTCTTTTTCAATTTATGTGTCAAAACGATGTTATTCTTTGCAAAACCGCATAAAACTACTGTTACTTTTTTAGAACCTTTCCGTTAAATTGTATTTCTCCTTTGAGTCAGTAAAACTACTGTTATTCTTTTAGAACCTTTCCGTTAAATTGTATTTTTCCTTTGAGTCAGTAAAACTACTCTTATTCTTTTAGAACCTTTCCGTTAAATTGTATTTCTCCTTTGAGTCAGTAAAACTACTGTTACTCTTTTAGAACCTTTCCGTTAAATTGTATTTCTCCTTTGAGTCAGTAAAACTACTGTTATTCTTTTTCAATTTTTGTGTCAAAACGATGTTATTCTTTGCAAAACCGCATAAAACTACTGTTACTCTTTTATAACCTTTCCGTTAAATTGCATTTCTCCTTTGAGTCAGTAAAACTACTGTTATTCTTTTAGAACCTTAAATTGTATTTCACCTTTGAGCCAGTAAAACTACTGTTATTCTTTTAGAACCTTTCCGTTAAATTGTATTTCTCCTTTGAGTCAGTAAAACTACTGTTATTCTCTTAGAACCTTTCCGTTAAATTGTATTTCTCCTTTGAGTCAGTAAAACTAGTGTTACTCTTTTAGAACCTTTCCGTTAAATTGTATTACTCCTTTGAGTCAGTAAAACTACTGTTACTCTTTTAGAACCTTTTCGTTAAATTGTATTTCTCCTTTTAGTCAGTTAAACTACTGTTATTCTTTTTAAATTTTTGTGTCAAAACGATGTTATTCTTCGCAAAACCTCATAAAACTACTGTTACTCTTTTAGAACCTTTCCGTAAAAATGTATTTCTCCTTTGATTCAGTAAAACTACTGGTACTCTTTTATAACCTTTCCGTTAAATTGTATTTCTCCTTTGAGTCAGTAAAACTACTGTTATTCTTTTCCAATTTTTGTGTCAAAACGATGTTATTCTTTGCAAAAACGCATAAAACTACTGTTACTCTTTTAGAACCTTTCCGTTAAAATAAATTTATTCTTTGAGTCAGTAAAACTACTGTTATTCTTTTTCAATTTTTGTGTCAAAACGATGTTATTCTTTACAAAACCGCATAAAACTACTGTTACTCTTTTAGAAACTTTCCGTTAAATTGTATTTATTCGTTGAGTCAGTAAAACTATTGTTATTCTTTTATAACCTTTCCGTTAAATTGTATTTCTCCTTTGAGTCAGTAAAACTACTGTTATTCTTTTTCAATTTATGTGTCAAAACGATGTTATTCTTTGCAAAACCGCATAAAACTACTGTTACTTTTTTAGAACCTTTCCGTTAAATTGTATTTCTCCTTTGAGCCAGTAAAACTACTGTTATTCTTTTAGAACCTTTCCGTTAAATTGTATTTCTCCTTTGAGTCAGTAAAACTACTGTTACTCTTTTAGAACCTTTCCGTTAAATTGTATTTCTCCTTTGAGTCAGTAAAACTACTGTTATTCTTTTTCAATTTTTATGTCAAAACGATGTTATTCTTTGCAAAACCGCATAAAACTACTGTTACTCTTTTATAACCTTTCCGTTAAATTGCATTTCTCCTTTGAGTCAGTAAAACTACTGTTATTCTTTTAGAACCTTAAATTGTATTTCACCTTTGAGCCAGCAAAACTACTGTTATTCTTTTAGAACCTTTCCGTTAAATTGTATTTCTCCTTTGAGTCAGTAAAACTACTGTTATTCTCTTAGAACCTTTCCGTTAAATTGTATTTCTCCTTTGAGTCAGTAAAACTAGTGTTACTCTTTTAGAACCTTTCCGTTAAATTGTATTTCTCCTTTGAGTCAGTAAAACTACTGTTATTCTTTTAGAACCTTTCCGTTAAATTGTATTTCTCCTTTGAGTCAGTAAAACTACTGTTATTCTTTTTCAATTTATGTGTCAAAACGATGTTACTCTTTGCAAAACCTCATAAAACTACTGTTACTTTTTTAGAACCTTTCCGTTAAATTGTATTTCTCCTTTGAGTCAGTAAAACTACTGTTATTCTTTTAGAACCTTTCCGTTAAATTGTATTTCTCCTTTGAGTCAGTAAAACTACTGTTATTCTTTTAGAACCTTTCCGTTAAATTGTATTTCTCCTTTGAGTCAGTAAAACTACTGTTATTCTTTTTCAATTTATGTGTCAAAACGATGTTACTCTTTGCAAAACCTCATAAAACTACTGTTACTTTTTTAGAACCTTTCCGTTAAATTGTATTTCTCCTTTGAGTCAGTAAAACTACTGTTATTCTTTTAGAACCTTTCCGTTAAATTGTATTTCTCCTTTGAGTCCGTAAAACTACTGTTATTCTTTTCCAATTTTTGTGTCAAAACGATGTTATTCTTTGCAAAACCGCATAAAACTACTGTTACTCTTTTAGAACCTTTCCGTTAAATTGTATTTCTCCTTTGAGTCCGTAAAACTACTGTTATTCTTTTCCAATTTTTGTGTCAAAACGATGTTATTCTTTACAAAACCGCATAAAACTACTGTTACTCTTTTAGAAACTTTCCGTTAAATTGTATTTATTCGTTGAGTCAGTAAAACTATTGTTATTCTTTTAGAACCTTTCCGTTAAATTGTATTTCTCCTTTGAGTCAGTAAAACTACTGTTATTCTTTTTCAATTTATGTGTCAAAACGATGTTATTCTTTGCAAAACCGCATAAAACTACTGTTACTTTTTTAGAACCTTTCCGTTAAATTGTATTTCTCCTTTGAGTCAGTAAAACTACTGTTATTCTTTTAGAACCTTTCCGTTAAATTGTATTTTTCCTTTGAGTCAGTAAAACTACTCTTATTCTTTTAGAACCTTTCCGTTAAATTGTATTTCTCCTTTGAGTCAGTAAAACTACTGTTACTCTTTTAGAACCTTTCCGTTAAATTGTATTTCTCCTTTGAGTCAGTAAAACTACTGTTATTCTTTTTCAATTTTTGTGTCAAAACGATGTTATTCTTTGCAAAACCGCATAAAACTACTGTTACTCTTTTATAACCTTTCCGTTAAATTGCATTTCTCCTTTGAGTCAGTAAAACTACTGTTATTCTTTTAGAACCTTAAATTGTATTTCACCTTTGAGCCAGTAAAACTACTGTTATTCTTTTAGAACCTTTCCGTTAAATTGTATTTCTCCTTTGAGTCAGTAAAACTATTGTTATTCTCTTAGAACCTTTCCGTTAAATTGTATTTCTCCTTTGAGTCAGTAAAACTAGTGTTACTCTTTTAGAACCTTTCCGTTAAATTGTATTTCTCCTTTGAGTCAGTAAAACTACTGTTACTCTTTTAGAACCTTTTCGTTAAATTGTATTTCTCCTTTTAGTCAGTTAAACTACTGTTATTCTTTTTAAATTTTTGTGTCAAAACGATGTTATTCTTTGCAAAACCTCATAAAACTACTGTTACTCTTTTAGAACCTTTCCGTAAAAATGTATTTCTCCTTTGATTCAGTAAAACTACTGGTACTCTTTTATAACCTTTCCGTTAAATTGTATTTCTCCTTTGAGTCAGTAAAACTACTGTTATTCTTTTAGAATCTTTCCGTTAAATATTATTTCTCCTTTGAGTCAGTTAAACTACTGTTATTCTTTTAGGATCTTTCCGTCAAATTGTATTTTTCCTTTGAGTCAGTAAAACTACTGTTACTCTTTTTCAATTTTTGTGCCAAAACGATGTTATTCTTTGCAAAACCGCATAAAACTACTGTTACTCTTTTAGAACCTTTCCGTAAAATTGTATTTCTCCTTTGAGTCAGTAAAACTACTGTTATTCTTTTTCAATTTTTGTGTCAAAACGATCTTATTCTTTGCAAAACCCCATAAAACTACTGTTACTCTTTTAGAACCTTTCCGTTAAAATGTATTTATTCTTTGAGTCTGTTAAACTACTGTTATTCTTTTTCAATTTTTGTGTCAAAACGGTGTTATTCTTTGCAAAACCCCATAAAACTACTGGTACTCTTTTAGAACCTTTCCGTTAAAATATATTTATTCTTTGAGTCAGTAAAACTACTGTTATTCTTTTTCAATTTTTGTGTCAAAACGATGTTAATCTTTGCAAAACCGCTTAAAACTACTGTTACTCTTTTAGAACCTTTCCGTAAAAATGTATTTCTCCTTTGATTCAGTAAAACTACTGGTACTCTTTTATAACCTTTCCGTTAAATTGTATTTCTCCTTTGAGTCAGTAAAACTACTGTTATTCTTTTAGAATCTTTCCGTTAAATATTATTTCTCCTTTGAGTCAGTTAAACTACTGTTATTCTTTTAGGATCTTTCCGTCAAATTGTATTTTTCCTTTGAGTCAGTAAAACTACTGTTACTCTTTTTCAATTTTTGTGCCAAAACGATGTTATTCTTTGCAAAACCGCATAAAACTACTGTTACTCTTTTAGAACCTTTCCGTAAAATTGTATTTCTCCTTTGAGTCAGTAAAACTACTGTTATTCTTTTTCAATTTTTGTGTCAAAACGATCTTATTCTTTGCAAAACCCCATAAAACTACTGTTACTCTTTTAGAACCTTTCCGTTAAAATGTATTTATTCTTTGAGTCTGTTAAACTACTGTTATTCTTTTTCAATTTTTGTGTCAAAACGGTGTTATTCTTTGCAAAACCCCATAAAACTACTGGTACTCTTTTAGAACCTTTCCGTTAAAATGTATTTATTCTTTGAGCCAGTAAAACTACTGTTATTCTTTTTCAAATTTTGTGTCAAAACGATGTTATTCTTTGCAAAACCGCATAAAAATACTGTTATGTAGATTTATAGAGTATTATAACGGCGGAATTTCAACGACCAGTGGTTTTCCTTTCGTTTAGCCAGAGAGGTAAAGAATGAACAGACAACTCTGGTTATCTAGTGTGATATATATTTAATGTATTTCTAATAGGACAATCAGACAATAAGTTATCATTTAAACTGTGATTGAGCAAACATGAATCAGCCGTTAACAATGTAGGCTCAGATAAAATAGATTGCCGCCATTGACGATTGATTTGTTGCATTTTGTTGTAGACGTTTTTATCTTTGCCACGATTAACACTGGGCAGCATTTTCTCATCTACATTTTGTTTGGACTCTCGCTATATTGACATTTTTTCGCTTAGGCTCATCTTATTAGTCTTCCTTTGACAAACTTCCAATATTTTACTACACTTAGGAATTCAGCGGATGAGGGCGTCTCTCATAGTAGCGGGAGCTATGCAGGAATTATTATGCGTTCACAGTTTAGTTGACAGTAAGGAACAAACAATGCCTGTGTATATCAAACGGAGTTTACTTACTACTAGCCGTTCTGCTGACATTATTTGCATGCCATTCTGTATCGCTAACGTTTAAGCTGTCCATCTTTAAATAGAAATATCAAGTTATTTGAAATATGACCTTGGAAATCGTGAAGCCCACATTGAATATGTTCAGAGGATTCTGCTGGAGCATTTTACCATATTTAATATTCCGGTACCAGTATACTTGGGGACTAGGTTGTTATTCCATAGTCAACTCGCACGAGTTCACTAGCAAATTATCTTTATTTAACACCTATGACGAGACTGTTCAAGGTTAGACATGGCCAGCTGTCTATATTTACACATAGATACATACTCCTATAGTTCTAGCAGTGATGGGAAGTGATTCGCAAACATGTGATTTAGTCACTGTAATTTGAAAATCACAGTTCAACCGGTTAAGTAGCGAGATGAAGTAGCAGGTTCTTATCTAACTAAACTGTGACGGAGTGGCAAATCGCACCTACCCGTGATTAGAAACTCAAACCGTTCACAACCGTCACCCCCAGGTAGGAGGCAAAGGTCGTTGCTCTTAAACTGCCGCTTTTGTAGGTGGGGGGGGGGGGTCGTTACGGGATGTGTATCAGTCACTGATTTGATAAACGGAACGCACGTAATGAGAGATAAATTAGAACCTGTTTTTGACTGTGGTTGTGACTCTCAGTTTCTCT
>JBAIZL010000005.1:64630154-64652654 GCA_036971475.1 Prosapia bicincta | reverse complement strand
CATTATTCATACAACCTGGACAGGAATTGAAATACATCACCACTGTTTAGACAAATTTTATGATTACATACAACGTTTTGTACAATTTGTTAAATTAAAATTAATGTTATGTAATATGTAAATAAAACGGGTGAAGTAAATTAAATGTTATTTAATATGTAAATTAAACGGGTGAAGTAAATTAAATGTTATTTAATTTGTAAATAAAACTGGTGAAATAAATTAAATGTTATTTAATATGTAAATAAAACGGGTGAAGTAAATTAAATGTTATTTAATATGTAAATTAAACGGGTGAAGTAAATTAAATGTTATTTAATATGTAAGTAAAACGGGTGAAGTAAATTAAATGTTATTCAATATGTAAATAAAACGGGTGAAGTAAATTAAATGTTATGTAACATGTAAATAAAACGGGTGAAGTAAATTAAATGTTATGTAACATGTAAATAAAACGGGTGAAGTAAATTAAATGTTATTTAATATGTAAATAAAACGGGTGAAGTAAATTAAATGTTATATAACATGTAAATAAAACGGGTGAAGTAAATTAAATGTTATTCAATATGTAAATAAAACGGGTGAAGTAAATTAAATGTTATGTAACATGTAAATAAAACGGGTGAAGTAAATTAAATGTTATGTAACATGTAAATAAAACGGGTGAAGTAAATTAAATGTTATGTAACATGTAAATAAAACGGGTGAAGTAAATTAAATGTTATGTAATATGTAAATAAAACGGGTGAAGTAAATAAATGTTATGTAACATGTAAATAGAACGGGTGAAGTAAATTAAATGTTATTTAATATGTAAATAAAACGTGTGAAGTTAATTAAATGTTATGTAACATGTAAATAAAACGGGTGAGGTAAATTAAATGTTATTTAATATATAAATAAAACGGGTGAAGTAAATTAAATGTTATTTAATATGTAAATAAAACGGGTGAAGTAAATTAAATGTTATGTAATATGTAAATAAAACGGGTGAAGTAAATTAAATGTTATTTAATATATAAATAAAACGGGTGAAGTAAATTAAATGTTATGTAACATGTAAATAAAACGGGTGAAGTAAATTAAATGTTATTTAATATGTAAATTAAACGGGTGAAGTAAATTAAATGTTATTTAATATGTAAATAAAAGGGGTGAAGTAAATTAAATGTTATGTAACATGTGAATAAAACGGGTGAAGTAAATTAAATGTTATGTAACATGTAAATAAAACGGGTGAAGTAAATTAAATGTTATTTAATATGTAAATAAAACGGGTGAAGTAAATTAAATGTTATTTAATATGTAAATAAAACGGGTGAAGTAAATTAAATGTTATTTAATATGTAAATAAAACGGGTGAAGTAAATTAAATGTTATATAACATGTAAATAAAACGGGTGAAGTAAATTAAATGTTACTTAATATGTAAATAAAACGGGTGAAGTAAATTAAATGTTATTTAATATGTAAATAAAACGGGTGAAGTAAATTAAATGTTATATAACATGTAAATAAAACGGGTGAAGTAAATTAAATGTTATTCAATATGTAAATAAAACGGGTGAAGTAAATTAAATGTTATGTAACATGTAAATAAAACGGGTGAAGTAAATTAAATGTTATTTAATATGTAAATAAAACGGTTGAAGTAAATTAAATGTTATATAATATTTAATAAAACGGGTGAAGTAAATTAAATGTTATTTAATATGTAAATAAAAGGGGTGAAGTAAATTAAATGTTATGTAACATGTGAATAAAACGGGTGAAGTAAATTAAAAGTTATGTAATATGTAAATAAAACGGGTGAAGTAAATTAAATGTTATTCAATATGTAAATAAAACGGGTGAAGTAAATTAAATGTTATGTAACATGTAAATAAAACGGGTGAAGTAAATTAAATGTTATGTAACATGTAAATAAAACGGATGAAGTAAATTAAATGTTATTTAATATGTAAATAAAACGGGTGAAGTAAATTAAATGTTATTTAATATGTAAATAAAACGGGTGAAGTAAATTAAATGTTGTTTAATATGTAAATAAAACGGGTGTAGTAAATTAAATGTTATGTACCATGTAAATAAAACGGATGAAGTAAATTAAATGTTATTTAATATGTAAATTAAACGGGTGAAGTAAATTAAATGTTATTTAATATGTAAATAAAACGGGTGAAGTAAATTAAATGTTATGTAACATGTAAATAAAACGGGTGAAGTAAATTATATGTTATGTAACATGTAAATAAAACGGGTGAAGTAAATTAAATGTTATTTAATATGTAAATAAAGCGGGTGAAGTAAATTAAATGTTATTTAATATGTAAATTAAACGGGTGAAGTAAATTAAATGTTATTTAATATGTAAATAAAACGGGTGAAGTAAATTAAATGTTATTTAATATGTAAATTAAACGGGTGAAGTAAATTAAATGTTATTTAATATGTAAATAAAACGGGTGAAGTAAATTAAATGTTATGTAACATGTAAATAAAACGGGTGAAGTAAATTAAATGTTATTTAATATGTAAATAAAACGGGTGAAGTAAATAAAATGTTATTTAATATGTATATTAAACGGGTGAAGTAAATTAAATGTTATTTAATATGTAAATTAAACGGGTGAAGTAAATTAAATGTTATTTAATATGTAAATAAAACGGGCGAAGTAAATTAAATGTTATTTAATATGTAAATAAAACGGGTGAAGTAAATTAAATGTTATGTAACATGTAAATAAAACGGGTGAAGTAAATTAAATGTTATTTAATATGTAAATAAAACGGGTGAAGTAAATTAAATGTTATTTAATATGTAAACAATCCGGGCGAAGTAAATTAAATGTTATTTAATATGTAAACAAAACGGGTGAAGTAAATTAAATGTTATTTAATATGTAAACAAAACGGGTGAAGTAAATTAAATGTTATTTAATATGTAAACAAAACGGGTGAAGTAAATTAAATGTTATTTAATATGTAAACAAAACGGGTGAAGTAAATTAAATGTTATTTAATATGTAAACAAAACGGGTGAAGTAAATTAAATGTTATTTAATATGTAAATAAAACGGGTGAAGTAAATTAAATGTTATTTAATATGTAAATTAAACGGGTGAAGTAAATTAAATGTTATTTAAAATGTAAATAAAACGGGTGAGGTAAATTAAATGTTATTTAATATGTAAATTAAACGGGTGAAGTAAATTAAATGTTATGTAATATGTAAATAAAACGGGTGAAGTAAATTAAATGTTATGTAACATGTAAATAAAACGGGTGAAGTAAATTATATGTTATGTAACATGTAAATAAAACGGGTGAAGTAAATTAAATGTTATTTAATATGTAAATAAAGCGGGTGAAGTAAATTAAATGTTATTTAATATGTAAATTAAACGGGTGAAGTAAATTAAATGTTATTTAATATGTAAATAAAACGGGTGAAGTAAATTAAATGTTATTTAATATGTAAATTAAACGGGTGAAGTAAATTAAATGTTATTTAATATGTAAATAAAACGGGTGAAGTAAATTAAATGTTATGTACCATGTAAATAAAACGGATGAAGTAAATTAAATGTTATTTAATATGTAAATTAAACGGGTGAAGTAAATTAAATGTTATTTAATATGTAAATAAAACGGGTGAAGTAAATTAAATGTTATGTAACATGTAAATAAAACGGGTGAAGTAAATTATATGTTATGTAACATGTAAATAAAACGGGTGAAGTAAATTAAATGTTATTTAATATGTAAATAAAGCGGGTGAAGTAAATTAAATGTTATTTAATATGTAAATTAAACGGGTGAAGTAAATTAAATGTTATTTAATATGTAAATAAAACGGGTGAAGTAAATTAAATGTTAATTAATATGTAAATTAAACGGGTGAAGTAAATTAAATGTTATTTAATATGTAAATAAAACGGGTGAAGTAAATTAAATGTTATGTAACATGTAAATAAAACGGGTGAAGTAAATTAAATGTTATTTAATATGTAAATAAAACGGGTGAAGTAAATTAAATGTTATTTAATATGTATATTAAACGGGTGAAGTAAATTAAATGTTATTTAATATGTAAATTAAACGGGTGAAGTATATTAAATGTTATTTAATATGTAAATAAAACGGGCGAAGTAAATTAAATGTTATTTAATATGTAAATAAAACGGGTGAAGTAAATTAAATGTTATGTAACATGTAAATAAAACGGGTAAAGTAAATTAAATGTTATTTAATATGTAAATAAAACGGGTGAAGTAAATTAAATGTTATTTAATATGTAAATAAAACGGGTGAAGTAAATTAAATGTTGTTTAATATGTAAATAAAACGGGTGTAGTAAATTAAATGTTATGTACCATGTAAATAAAACGGATGAAGTAAATTAAATGTTATTTAATATGTAAATTAAACGGGTGAAGTAAATTAAATGTTATTTAATATGTAAATAAAACGGGTGAAGTAAATTAAATGTTATGTAACATGTAAATAAAACGGGTGAAGTAAATTATATGTTATGTAACATGTAAATAAAACGGGTGAAGTAAATTAAATGTTATTTAATATGTAAATAAAGCGGGTGAAGTAAATTAAATGTTATTTAATATGTAAATTAAACGGGTGAAGTAAATTAAATGTTATTTAAAATGTAAATAAAACGGGTGAGGTAAATTAAATGTTATTTAATATGTAAATAAAACGGGTGAAGTAAATTAAATGTTATTTAATATGTAAATTAAACGGGTGAAGTAAATTAAATGTTATTTAATATGTAAATAAAACGGGTGAAGTAAATTAAATGTTATGTAACATGTAAATAAAACGGGTGAAGTAATTAAATGTTATTTAATATGTAAATAAAACGGGTGAAGTAAATTAAATGTTATTTAATATGTATATTAAACGGGTGAAGTAAATTAAATGTTATTTAATATGTAAATTAAACGGGTGAAGTAAATTAAATGTTATTTAATATGTAAATAAAACGGGTGAAGTAAATTAAATGTTATGTAACATGTAAATAAAACGGGTGAAGTAAATTATATGTTATGTAACATGTAAATAAAACGGGTGAAGTAAATTAAATGTTATTTAATATGTAAATAAAGCGGGTGAAGTAAATTAAATGTTATTTAATATGTAAATTAAACGGGTGAAGTAAATTAAATGTTATTTAATACGTAAATAAAACGGGTGAAGTAAATTAAATGTTATTTAATATGTAAATTAAACGGGTGAAGTAAATTAAATGTTATTTAATATGTAAATAAAACGGGTGAAGTAAATTAAATGTTATGTAACATGTAAATAAAACGGGTGAAGTAAATTAAATGTTATTTAATATGTAAATAAAACGGGTGAAGTAAATTAAATGTTATTTAATATGTATATTAAACGGGTGAAGTAAATTAAATGTTATTTAATATGTAAATTAAACGGGTGAAGTAAATTAAATGTTATTTAATTTGTAAATAAAACGGGCGAAGTAAATTAAATGTTATTTAATATGTAAATAAAACGGGTGAAGTAAATTAAATGTTATGTAACATGTAAATAAAACGGGTGAAGTAAATTAAATGTTATTTAATATGTAAATAAAACGGGTGAAGTAAATTAAATGGTATTTAATATGTAAACAATCCGGGCGAAGTAAATTAAATGTTATTTAATATGTAAACAAAACGGGTGAAGTAAATTAAATGTTATTTAATATGTAAACAAAACGGGTGAAGTAAATTAAATGTTATTTAATATGTAAACAAAACGGGTGAAGTAAATTAAATGTTATTTAATATGTAAATAAAACGGGTGAAGTAAATTAAATGTTATTTAATATGTAAATTAAACGGGTGAAGTAAATTAAATGTTATTTAAAATGTAAATAAAACGGGTGAGGTAAATTAAATGTTATTTAATATGTAAATTAAACGGGTGAAGTAAATTAAATGTTATGTAATATGTAAATAAAACGGGTGAAGTAAATTAAATGTTATGTAACATGTAAATAAAACGGGCGAAGTCAATTAAATGTTATGTAACATGTAAATAGAACGGGTGAAGTAAATTAAATGTTATTTAATATGTAAATAAAACGGGTGAAGTAAATTAAATGCT
Organism: Prosapia bicincta; assembly: GCA_036971475.1. NCBI lineage: Eukaryota > Metazoa > Arthropoda > Insecta > Hemiptera > Cercopidae > Prosapia > Prosapia bicincta. The sequence goes on along the minus strand of JBAIZL010000005.1, from coordinate 64,646,522 downwards.
ATGTAACATGTAAATAAAACGGGTGAGGTAAATTAAATGTTATTTAATATGTAAATAAAACGGGTGAAGTAAATTAAATGTTATTTAATATGTAAATAAAACGGGTGAAGTAAATTAAATGTTGTTTAATATGTAAATAAATCGGGTGAAGTAAATTAAATATTATGTATCATGTAAATAAATCGGGTGAAGTAAATTAAATGTTATTTAATATGTAAATAAAACGGGTGAAGTAAATTAAATGTTATGTAACATGTAAATAGAACGGGTGAAGTAAATTAAATGTTATTTAATATGTAAACAAAACGGGTGAAGTAAATTAAATGTTATTTAATATGTAAACAAAACGGGTGAAGTAAATTAAATGTTATTTAATATGTAAACAAAACGGGTGAAGTAAATTAAATGTTGTTTAATATGTAAATAAATCGGGTGAAGTAAATTAAATGTTATGTATCATGTAAATAAATCGGGTGAAGTAAATTAAATGTTATTTAATATGTAAATAAAACGGGTGTAGTAAATTAAATGTTATGTAATATGTAAATAAAACGGGTGAAGTAAATTAAATGTTATTTAATATGCAAATAAAACGGGTGAAGTAAATTAAATGTTATGTAACATGTAAATAAAACGGGTGAAGTAAATTAAATGTTATTTAATATGTATATTAAACGGGTGAAGTAAATTAAATGTTATTTAATATGTAAATAAAGGGGGTGAAGTAAATTAAATGTTATGTAACATGTGAATAAAACGGGTGAAGTAAATTAAATGTTATGTAACATGTAAATAAAACGGATGAAGTAAATTAAATGTTATGTAACATGTAAATAAAACGGGTGAAGTAAATTAAATGTTATTTAATATGTAAATAAAGCGGGTGAAGTAAATTAAATGTTATTTAATATGTAAATTAAACGGGTGAAGTAAATTAAATGTTATTTAAAATGTAAATAAAACGGGTGAGGTAAATTAAATGTTATTTAATATGTAAATAAAACGGGTGAAGTAAATTAAATGTTATTTAATATGTAAATTAAACGGGTGAAGTAAATTAAATGTTATTTAATATGTAAATAAAACGGGTGAAGTAAATTAAATGTTATGTAACATGTAAATAAAACGGGTGAAGTAATTAAATGTTATTTAATATGTAAATAAAACGGGTGAAGTAAATTAAATGTTATTTAATATGTATATTAAACGGGTGAAGTAAATTAAATGTTATTTAATATGTAAATTAAACGGGTGAAGTAAATTAAATGTTATTTAATATGTAAATAAAACGGGTGAAGTAAATTAAATGTTATGTAACATGTAAATAAAACGGGTGAAGTAAATTATATGTTATGTAACATGTAAATAAAACGGGTGAAGTAAATTAAATGTTATTTAATATGTAAATAAAGCGGGTGAAGTAAATTAAATGTTATTTAATATGTAAATTAAACGGGTGAAGTAAATTAAATGTTATTTAATACCAAAATAAAACGGGTGAAGTAAATTAAATGTTATTTAATATGTAAATTAAACGGGTGAAGTAAATTAAATGTTATTTAATATGTAAATAAAACGGGTGAAGTAAATTAAATGTTATGTAACATGTAAATAAAACGGGTGAAGTAAATTAAATGTTATTTAATATGTAAATAAAACGGGTGAAGTAAATTAAATGTTATTTAATATGTATATTAAACGGGTGAAGTAAATTAAATGTTATTTAATATGTAAATTAAACGGGTGAAGTAAATTAAATGTTATTTAATTTGTAAATAAAACGGGCGAAGTAAATTAAATGTTATTTAATATGTAAATAAAACGGGTGAAGTAAATTAAATGTTATGTAACATGTAAATAAAACGGGTGAAGTAAATTAAATGTTATTTAATATGTAAATAAAACGGGTGAAGTAAATTAAATGTTATTTAATATGTAAACAATCCGGGCGAAGTAAATTAAATGTTATTTAATATGTAAACAAAACGGGTGAAGTAAATTAAAAGTTATTTAATATGTAAACAAAACGGGTGAAGTAAATTAAATGGTATTTAATATGTAAACAAAACGGGTGAAGTAAATTAAATGTTATTTAATATGTAAACAAAACGGGTGAAGTAAATTAAATGTTATTTAATATGTAAACAAAACGGGTGAAGTAAATTAAATGTTATTTAATATGTAAACAAAACGGGTGAAGTAAATTAAATGTTATTTAATATGTAAATAAAACGGGTGAAGTAAATTAAATGTTATTTAATATGTAAATTAAACGGGTGAAGTAAATTAAATGTTATTTAAAATGTAAATAAAACGGGTGAGGTAAATTAAATGTTATTTAATATGTAAATTAAACGGGTGAAGTAAATTAAATGTTATGTAATATGTAAATAAAACGGGTGAAGTAAATTAAATGTTATGTAACATGTAAATAAAACGGGCGAAGTAAATTAAATGTTATGTAACATGTAAATAGAACGGGTGAAGTAAATTAAATGTTATTTAATATGTAAATAAATCGGGTGAAGTAAATTAAATGTTATGTATCATGTAAATAAATCGGGTGAAGTAAATTAAATGTTATTTAATATGTAAATAAAACGGGTGAAGTAAATTAAATGTTATGTAACATGTAAATAGAACGGGTGAAGTAAATTAAATGTTATTTAATATGTAAACAAAACGGGTGAAGTAAATTAAATGTTATTTAATATGTAAACAAAACGGGTGAAGTAAATTAAATGTTATTTAATATGTAAACAAAACGGGTGAAGTAAATTAAATGTTGTTTAATATGTAAATAAATCGGGTGAAGTAAATTAAATGTTATGTATCATGTAAATAAATCGGGTGAAGTAAATTAAATGTTATTTAATATGTAAATAAAACGGGTGAAGTAAATTAAATGTTATTTAATATGCAAATAAAACGGGTGAAGTAAATTAAATGTTATGTAACATGTAAATAAAACGGGTGAAGTAAATTAAATGTTATTTAATATGTATATTAAACGGGTGAAGTAAATTAAATGTTATTTAATATGTAAATAAAGGGGGTGAAGTAAATTAAATGTTATGTAACATGTGAATAAAACGGGTGAAGTAAATTAAATGTTATGTAACATGTAAATAAAACGGATGAAGTAAATTAAATGTTATGTAACATGTAAATAAAACGGGTGAAGTAAATTAAATGTTATTTAATATGTAAATAAAAGGGGTGAAGTAAATTAAATGTTATTTAATATGTAAATAAAACGGGCGAAGTAAATTAAATGTTATTTAATATGTAAATAAAACGGGTGAAGTAAATTAAATGTTATGTAACATGTAAATAAAACGGGTGAAGTAAATAAATGTTATTTAATATGTAAATAAAACGGGTGAAGTAAATTAAATGTTATTTAATATGTAAATAAAACGGGTGAACTAAATTAAATGTTATTTAATATGTAAATAAAACGGGTGAAGTAAATTAAATGTTATTTAATATGTAAATAAAACGGCTGAACTAAATTAAATGTTATTTAATATGTATTTAAAACGGGTGAAGTAAATTAAATGGTATTTAATATGTAAATAAAATGGGTGAACTAAATTAAATGTTATTTAATATGTAAACAAAACGGGTGAACTAAATTAAATTTTATTTAATATGTAAACAAAACGGGTGAATTAAGTTAAATGTTCTAGTTTGAAATTTGAAATAATTATGCTCTAGTACAAACAGAAAATATAAATCTAGGTTAACTTATATTGTTGCAAATGTAAAATTTGGGTAAATAGCAAATAATAGAATTAAAACTGCCATCTCTCCTTTCTATATAGAAATAAAAGTTAAATATTTAAGTTTTTCCTTTAAAAACTTCAGTAACGGCTGCAGCTAACTGTTTCCCTAAACATACATTCCACCGACAGACTTTAATGTCAACTTCGGAGATACATTTTTTACGATGACTTCGTCTTCGTTAGCCGAAATAAATATTTCATTTTAAAATTGTAAAACAGTAAATTAATAAATTGAAATTGACATACTGTTATAAATATTTTAGGCACGTAAAGTTTTATTCACACTTTTGAAATTGGACACTGGCCTTAATATAACGGCTATTATGACTTAACAAAGAAATGGTCATTGCATAAGCAATGTTTTAAAAGAAGACTAAAAACGCCCCGAAATTTTTTTTAACAATCAAACAGGCTATTAAAGTATTTTTACTCTGACATGATTTCGGAGGGAACCAAGGGAGATGCTAGGAACCTCTGGAAATAATAGTTTAAGCTAGCTTGAAAATTATTGTTTGTAGGTTGAGTTTCTTTTTACTTTTTCGGTGGTGGCAGCCTTGATATACAGAGCATGAATCTATGTAAAAATTGATAAAGGTTTTAAAATGTAATGATATAGAAACCCAAAACAAAAATATTTTGATATTTCTGGTATCAAACCACAGGTTTATATGTATCAGAAATGGTAACATATAATATTTTATTTGTAAAATATAACATGTTTAAATGTATATGTTTAAATATGGACAGTTTTGCTTTGATAGTGCAAAAAATTAAGAATAAAGAATAATTTTGAAGTTAGCTTAAACTCTATCTTTTAGGCTTCATAGAATATTTAGACGTTCGTTACAGAATATGTGAACACAAACATGCTGAGCAGCGTAGTGAATAGTTACAGTGTCGTCAAAACTGCCCCTGCCTTGTGTTCTAAGCATTTCGTATTTATTTAAAAGATTTGTGACTTATTTCACCTTAGGATTTAGTCAACTCCATGATGAGTGGCAGAAAGAGAAAGAAGTTCGCTTAGAATTTTTATCTAATGCTATCTTTATTTTAATATCTTTTGTTCAGCAAACGTTTCTTCCCTTTAGCTTAACCTTATGCGCGTGGTTCCCCCTTAAACATATCTAATAACTTGTAAGAAAAAATAGCATTGAATGGTGTAATATACCACTAAGGTACTATTTGACCTTGAAATGTTCGAGGAGACGGAGGCGTGGTTAACGTACAGAAATACCGTTTCAGAAACATAGACCTTCGTACATCCGACAACTCACGGAAATTTATTATATCGATCTGCTATTTCTAGTCTCCAAGCTATTTGCTGTTACCTTTTACGACGTGCAATTAAGAATTTTGTTGTTTCCAGAATTAAAAAAAAAATGAGAAAAAATATAAAGACAAAAAATGCAGTAGTAATGTGTAAATATACATGTGTTGAAACTTAATATGTTAGTACGCTACACAGAATCATGCATTAAAAACATTTTATTTTCGATCGAAGTGAGGTTTCTGTTCAAGTTTTCATCTATAGTATTAAATATTTCATAATATTTCTTTTAAACCCTTATTATATTAGACTCATAGTCAAGTGGCGATTTTCTTATTTGCATCATAATTCATGTTTTAAAGTTGCTTTAATTTTAATAAAGTGAAATTGCTTGTTTATTGTGCAAACTGGTTTAGAACGGAATTACCCCGTTAAATTGAACTTATTGTAAAACGGAAATACCTTTGCGTCAGTTTGTCTGTGGCTGCGCAATCTAACCTTGGGAGAAGGAGAGGCAGACTGATCCAATGCTTCACCTGTTCCTTGAAGATATAAAAAAAAACTTTCCGCTCATTTTTAAATCCTTTTAGAAATTAATCGTGAAAAAATTAGTACGAGGTGTATGTTTTTTATTTAAAGCACGAGTGAACCATATCATTTTTAGTATTTAATGTGGTTTTGGGTTTTAATGTTTAAGTTTAGGTTCGATTCCAGTTAATTTATTCCGTTTTTATGCTCAGTTTGAGATTAATATTTTCGGTGGCACGAAAAATGCGTACATCGGAATATTTGCATACAAGAGGAAATAATAACAAATGACAAGGGTAAGTGGTAAATTTGATAAACGAAAATAGCGTACAAACCGGACTCCAGTCGTCACCCTAGGTCATCTACCTCTAAACTATAGGCTAAAGGATTTTCCTTGTCAAAATGGGTAAAAAAAGTATTTCCATTTTTCACTGTGTCAGTGATCACTTTGTCTTTAACTGTCGCTGTCATAACTTCGATTTAATCTTCACTTTAGTGAGTTTTGTGAGTGAGTAAATATGGAAGTGACTTCTACGGCTAATGGGAAACCTATAGTGCATTATCTCGGCTATGCATATAGAAAGCATAGAAACAACTCAAAAATGGATAGTATCGTGGTTATGTCAGAAGCAAAGATCAAAGAGATGTACAGGTCATCCGTCAAATGTAGTGACGGAACTGTGTTGGAAGTGACGGGTCATCTGTGTGGACTATCGGTCGAAGCCTCCTTATGTGTCCAAATAGCAAATTTGCAAGGCAATGCAAAGAGCATGAGAGTAGTCTACGCCCATATCCTAGATTTACATCGAAGAAATAGGTGACCTTCATAACAAAGGATATGAGTTTGTGACAGAAATTCCACCAACTTCGTCTATTAAAAGAACACTGCAAACACTGTAGTAAGTAGGGTCTACAAGATCAACTACACACTCCTGAACTCTATGCCAGGAACAAAAAGAGGCTGAAACTACCACTTATATGCACATGAGATCAGAGTTACACTTAGAAGGAAAGAGAAGTAAAACAAAGTATATTAAGTCGACGAAAGGATTAAAAGAAACAGTACAAAAATACGTAAAAACTGTGGTCTAGGTAGAAACTGCTGTCTAGGTAGAAACTGTGGTCTAGGTAAAAAATGTGGTCTAGGTAGAAACTGTGGTCTAGGTATAAACTGTGGTCTAGGTAGAAACTGTGGTCTGACTTGTTTAAGATCTCTTTCCGACATAAAAAAATTGATTAGATTAGATCAAAGAAATCAGATGGTACGATCAAATAAAATAATCAAGTTGTAATATGGATTAAGATTAAAAATTTCTGTAAAACTAAAAGACTTTAAAAAAGTTAAAAACATAAAAAGCAAAAACAAAATGACGAGGCTAAAGCTGATTTTAAACACGCCAAAATGATAGCACCAGTTCAAAGCCTCGAAAAGGTGACATTGAAATAATTAAAATAGATAAATTTTTAAAGGATCTCTAGTCCTGAGAAACTAAGCGACGTCTGTGTTTAGCTCAGAGGTAAGCTCATTTATGCAGCTCAATTATTTTAAAAGATCCGTTCACGCCTAACAATTATACCCATTTTTCACCGGTCACAATGTTTAGACGTCACAGCTTACGCTCACCATCTGTCAAAACTTGTTACTGTACGCATCTTTCGCAAAATTCCTGCTGTACGCATACCTACACTTCGCATCGTTCGTGTATTCTTGCAAAATTCCTGCTGTACGCATACCTACACTTCGCATCGTTCGTGTATTCTTGCAAAATTCCTGCTGTACGCATACCTACACTTCGCATCGTTCGTGTATTCTTGCAAAATTCCTGCTGTACGCATACCTACACTTCGCATCGCTCGTGTATTCCTGCAAAGTTCCTGCTGTACGCATACCTACACTTCGCATTGTTCGTTTATTCATATTTTCATCGTTATAAGGAGAAAGCGTTTAGTGTAGAATTCATTAGAAAAAACATAAGATAAGAGATCAAAAGCAGCAGGATTTCTATGCAAGTTCGTTAGAGAGACTAAATAAGATTTTGAAACATTAGACTGTATGAAGACCTCCTGCTTGTTACAATAGTGCTCACATCGGATGACTTCTGGTGCTTTCCATTGGTTCTGTTAAAACTAAGTAGTTCCTTTCTGAACAAATAAAAAATGTGAAACAGTCAGAAGGACATTTGAGTAATAACTAACCATTACTGTAATTCTCCTACAGCCCATAATTAACAAAAATTCCAACCACGCATTCCTGTGCGAACAAATCAAACAATTTTATTATTTGTTGCGGTTCGCGATGAGTGTAATTTACAAACAACACTTTTTGCCAAGACGACCTTGATTTGCCCAAAGTTTTTCCGGAGCCGGTTATATACACGACTCTGAACAAACGCGTCCACTTCTACATCGATTTAACTGAATCTGACGGTCTTAAAACCACTAATTGTGGTTTCCAATGTTTTTAGATATAGTCACGCTACCTGTTTTCCTTGGTCCGCCCAAACGTAGACGACAGTGATGTAGATGTCGCAACGTAAGCGTTCGGTATTCATCTTTAGGTTCGTTTATTTAGACTAAGATATTTTTTTTTGCAGAAAGAGTATGCCTAGTTTTAAATTAAAAAGATCAGACATTTTTATAAATTTTAAGATAAACGTCTGAAATATTTATAGTTTACCGCTAAAATAAGGTGTAGAAAGAAAGGTAATATGAAAAAATCTTTATATCTTAGTATAAAAAATACACAGTATACAAGTATTAAATAATTTAAAATAATTTTTAGCGTAAATATTCAGATGCTTGTTTCATAAACCTGGACACGAATTGAAACACATCACCACTGTTTAGACAAAACGTATGACTTCAGACAACTTTTAATATAGTTTGTTAAATTAAATGTTTAAATAAATTAAATTAAATGTGTTTAATATGTAAACAAAACGGGTGAACTAAATTAAATGTTATTTAATATGTAAACAAAACGGGTGAAGTAAATTAAATGTTATTTAATATGTAAACAAAACGGGTGAAGTAAATTAAATGTTATTTAATATGTAAACAAAACGGGTGAAGCAAATTAAATGTTATTTAATATGCAAACAAAACGGGTGAAGTAAATTAAATGTTATTTAATATGTAAACAAAACGGGTGAAGTAAATTAAATGTTATTTAATATGTAAACAAAACGGGTGAACTAAACTAAATGTTATTTAATATGTAAACAAAACGGGTGAAGTAAATTAAATGTTATTTAATATGTAAACAAAACGGGCGAAGTAAATTAAATGTTATTTAATATGTAAACAAAACGGGTGAAGTAAATTAAATGTTATTTAATATGTAAACAAAACGGGCGAAGTAAATTAAATGTTATTTAATATGTAAACAAAACGGGTGAAGTAAATTAAATGTTATTTAATATGTAAACAAAACGGGTGAAGTAAATTAAATGTTATTTAATATGTAAACAAAACGGGTGAAGTAAATTAAATGTTATTTAATATGTAAACAAAACGGGTGAAGTAAATTAAATGTTATTTAATATGTAAACAAAACGGGCGAAGTAAATTAAATGTTATTTAATATGTAAACAAAACGGGTGAAGTAAATTAAATGTTATTTAATATGTAAACAAAACGGGTGAACTAAATTAAATGTTATTTAATATGTAAACAAAACGGGTGAAGTAAATTAAATGTTATTTAATATGTAAACAAAACGGGCGAAGTAAATTAAATGTTATTTAATATGTAAACAAAACGGGTGAAGTAAATTAAATGTTATTTAATATGTAAACAAAACGGGTGAAGTAAATTAAATGTTATTTAATATGTAAACAAAACAGGTGAACTAAATTAAATGTTATTTAATATGTAAACAAAACGGGTGAACTAAACTAAATGTTATTTAATATGTAAATAAAACGAGTGAACTAAATTAAATGTTCTAGTTTAAAATTTGAAATAATTATGCTCTAGTACAAACAGAAAATATAAATTTAGGTTAACTTATATTGTTGCCAATGTAAAATTTGGGTAAATAGCAAATAATAGATTTAAAGCTGCCATCTCTCCATTCTATATAGAAATAAAAATTAAATATTTAACTTTTTCCTTTGAAAACTTCAGTAACGGCTGCAGCTAACTGTTTCCCTAAACATACATTCCACCGACAGACTTTAATGTCAACTTCGGCGATACATTTTTTACGATGACTTCGTCTTCGCTATCCGACATAGGCACAGATTCGATAATCAGATCTTCCAGCTCTTCTTCTGTCAAATCTTGGTTCGTAATATTAAAAAGATTGTCGGCATCTTCACTGTTAGTGTGTTAAAATCCTTTAGAGTAAATTCCATGTGCTATTGAGACATCGATGAGTCCGCTAGCACTACAGCACAGCAGAACAATCAAACGATCCTTTGGGAAATATTGGGCCAATGTTTCAGATGAGTCTATGTATTTTATTGTGTCAATTAATCATACAATTTATAAAATATAAACCATTTGTACTTAACAAAGTTTTAAGAATAGTTCTCGTAACTTACGAAACTGCGATCCCTAAATCACCTCGCATTCGGCGTATAATATTGTTCTTATTTAGGGTAATGACATATCACAAACAATTAATTCGTGTTTTTTTAACACGTATCGAATTTCTTTCCGAAATTCCTTATCAAGAGCTCATTTTTATTATTAAACCAACATACACCACAGCTTACAATTTATACAATTATAATAATAATCAACAATACAAAACTCTTAATAAATATTTTCATTTACAAGTCAAATGTTGTATCACAATAAAACAGACAATCACAGATACACACACTAACTCATCATATTATTAATAACAGAGTCACGCTTGAAATGTTTTTAAACAACACAACCATTATATAACTGTATGAAGCAACTGTGGCGTAATGTTTATTTTTAAATAAATAAAACCTCTAAGCCACAAATAACATTTTTTAAACCTTATGTACATTTCGATTGCCCTGCAATCATCTTCAGAGGTATTTAAAAAATACAACTACTAGAGTTGTATTGTTTAAATACCTCTGAAGACGATTGCTGGGCAATCGAAATGTACATAAGGTTTAAAGTTGTATTTTTTAAATACCTCTGAAGATGATTGCTGGGCAATCGAAATGTACATAAGGTTTAAAGTTGTATTTTTTAAATACCTCTGAAGATGATTGCTGGGCAATCGAAATGTACATAAGGTTTAAAGAGTTGTATTTTTTAAATACCTCTGAAGATGATTGCTGGGCAATCGAAATGTACATAAGGTTTAAATAAATGTTATTTGTGGTTTAGAGGTTTTATTTATTTAAAAACAACCATTATAGTATATACAATACCCAGAGTGATCACAAAACCTACAAAAATGTTAAATTTCACTAGCATTTTCATTACTAAAGCTTCATATGGAGATGGAATTAATTGTCTGTGATCTGTCATTAGCTTACATAAAAAATTAATAGTTATCAGACATTAAATAAAAATATTATTTGTATCAGTTGTTAATTGAAATATAAATAGGTTTTTTTTAACAAAACGATTTAATATGCACTTTTATAAATATTTTTTTTCATACGTAAAATAAGAATATAAGTATTGTTATTGACACAGTTTTTTGAAAGTATTATATTTTTTTTAGAGGGTAGAGCATAAGGAAATACCTGTTGGGTAAGACTAGTCTGCAAGTGGTATTCCCAAGTTATATAGAATTCCAAGTTATGATCGTTGACTGATTGATGAATGAAATTATTACAGCTAGAAACTTGGAAATTTAAAAGTACGTTCTTATAACGTAGAAAGCGCTATGCAAGGATTGCGCTAACTTTTAATTTTAATAGAAAAAGTCGAAAGAGGAGTTTTTATTGCGTTTTTATGCCATTGCTGAATTACATGTCTTGTCTGCTCTTAAAAGCTGACTTGCGAAACTGTGACGGGGGGAAAAGTTACATTAAAAAAATAATTACATCATCCATTAGTCACATAATAAAGTTACTATGAAAAATAATTACATCATCCATTAGTCACATAATAAAGTTAGTATGAAAATAATTACATCATCCATTAGTCACATAATAAAGTTAGTATGAAAAATAATTACATCATCCATTAGTCACATAATAAAGTTACTATATAAAATAATTACATCATCCATTAGTCACATAATAAAGTTAGTATGAAAATAATTACGTCATCCATTAGTCACATAATAAAGTTACTATAAAAAATAATTACATCATCCATTAGTCACATAATAAAGTTAGTATGAAAATAATTACGTCATCCATTAGTCACATAAGAAAGTTACTATAAAAAATAATTACATCATCCATTAGTCACATAATAAAGTTACTATAAAAAATAATTACATCATCCATTAGTCACATAATAAAGTTACTATAAAAAATAATTACATCATCCATTAGTCACATAATAAAGTTACTATAAAAAATAATTACATCATCCATTAGTCACATAAGAAAGTTACTATAAAAAATAATTACGTCATCCATTAGTCACATAAGAAAGTTACTATAAAAAATAATTACATCATCCATTAGTCACATAATAAAGTTACTATAAAAAATAATTACATCATCCATTAGTCACATAATAAAGTTAGTATGAAAATAATTACGTCATCCATTAGTCACATAAGAAAGTTACTATAAAAAATAATTACATCATCCATTAGTCACATAATAAAGTTACTATAAAAAATAATTACATCATCCATTAGTCACATAATAAAGTTACTATAAAAAATAATTACATCATCCATTAGTCACATAATAAAGTTACTATAAAAAATAATTACATCATCCATTAGTCACATAATAAAGTTACTATAAAAAATAATTACATCATCCATTAGTCACATAATAAAGTTAGTATGAAAATAATTACGTCATCCATTAGTCACATAAGAAAGTTACTATAAAAAATAATTACATCATCCATTAGTCACATAATAAAGTTACTATAAAAAATAATTACATCATCCATTAGTCACATAATAAAGTTAGTATGAAAATAATTACGTCATCCATTAGTCACATAAGAAAGTTACTATAAAAAATAATTACATCATCCATTAGTCACATAATAAAGTTACTATAAAAAATAATTACATCATCCATTAGTCACATAATAAAGTTAGTATGAAAATAATTACGTCATCCATTAGTCACATAAGAAAGTTACTATAAAAAATAATTACATCATCCATTAGTCACATAATAAAGTTAGTATGAAAATAATTACGTCATCCATTAGTCACATAAGAAAGTTACTATAAAAAATAATTACATCATCCATTAGTCACATAATAAAGTTAGTATGAAAATAATTACGTCATCCATTAGTCACATAAGAAAGTTACTATAAAAAATAATTACATCATCCATTAGTCACATAATAAAGTTACTATAAAAAATAATTACATCATCCATTAGTCACATAATAAAGTTAGTATGAAAATAATTACGTCATCCATTAGTCACATAAGAAAGTTACTATAAAAAATAATTACATCATCCATTAGTCACATAATAAAGTTAGTATGAAAATAATTACGTCATCCATTAGTCACATAAGAAAGTTACTATAAAAAATAATTACATCATCCATTAGTCACATAATAAAGTTAGTATGAAAATAATTACGTCATCCATTAGTCACATAAGAAAGTTACTATAAAAAATAATTACATCATCCATTAGTCACATAATAAAGTTACTATAAAAAATAATTACATCATCCATTAGTCACATAATAAAGTTAGTATGAAAATAATTACGTCATCCATTAGTCACATAAGAAAGTTACTATAAAAAATAATTACATCATCCATTAGTCACATAATAAAGTTAGTATGAAAATAATTACATGATCCATGTAAAACGTTTTAAAATGTATAGACTTTTATTAATTTCTAAAGCTATAAAGTTACATACATCAATGTAAAAGAACTTTATTGTGACGAGAATATAAACCAGTAATGTAACGACTTTACCCTCTGAACCACGATTTAATATACTACTGAAGTTCAAGGACGGAGACGCGACGGTAATGTTGAGGTGTCTATTAAAGGCAATGTCATACGAAATGATTATCTTAGAGCCTAGACAGTAATACAGCTAAGCAATTAGTATCACCTTCGCTTCGTAATGTAAATGTCTACTCGGGAGGCATCTTACGAAATTTCCAAAAAGTTCAATGACGGATTTAAAACCATTACTATGGTAGGCATTTTATGTCAACACCTTTATTATAAATCCGGAAAGGGTTTTTGTACAATTTGGGAATTATGGTACGAAAATCGAATGTTTTCTTGCGGTAAAGCACATCCCGTAAGGATAACGTGTGTATGGATGTGCGCGGCGAGAGGCCACGGAGGGCCTCACACTGAATTTCTTTAATATCAAGTTTAACCACTGGCTGCATTCACTCTATTTTTCACAACATAAATAGTTTTTAAAATTTTAAAATACAGGGTGCGGCAGCATAACTTCCTTTTTTGAAAACTCAATAAAAACTATTGTAGGAATATGAAGCTATTTATTCATTTTTTATAATGTGGGTACATGTCTAAAGTTTTTATTTACATTATTTTGAAGATCAAATCTGTTAGGTGACGTCCCTCATTCTCCATACATTGCGTAAACCGATTTCTGGCGTTTGTCATGACTCTTGTTAGCGTAGCAGGTGTTATGTTGGCAATTTCTTCTTGGATGTTGGTCTTCAAATCTTGTAGGGTTCTTGAATGGTTCACATAAACACGAGATTTCAAAAAACCCCATAGAAAAAATCACAAGGGGACAGATCGGGAGAGCGTGCCGGCCATTCTAAATCGCCTCTAATTGAGATAAGGCGCTCTGGAAAGTGTTCCCTTAAAACAGCCATCGATGCTCTTGAAGTGTGTGCTGTTGCACCGTCTTGTTGGAACCAAGTGTCCCCCAAATCCAACTCTTCTAGCCGTGAGAAAAAAAATTCTGTAGCATGTTTACATACCGGTCCGAATTCACTGTCACTGTAACCTCATTTTCCTCAAAAAACCAGGGACCAATAATTCCAGCTGAGGAAATTGCACACCACACTGTGACTTTGGGTGAATGCAAAACTTTACTGTACCCCCTCATGAACGAGACCACTAGCGCTCCGCTATGACATCAACTAACTGAATGGGGAGCATTTAAAAAAAGGAAGTTATGCTGCCGTACCCTGTATTAGTAGAAAATTCTAAATTACATCAGTTTTTCTTTTGACAAAAACACCTTAAAGGGTGTCAGTTTTCGGAACTAGACGATGAAACGTTATAAGTGACGTCACCAAATAATCATAAACCTTTTTATATGTGACCTAAAGTGATCAAAGGCCGAAATGAATCAGGTATATTGAATAGATTAACAGAAATGTATGTCACATATAGTTTTAGCTGGAAAGTGTTTTTAGCAAATAACCTTAATCCTACCATTTGCATTACCAGAAGTTGTAATGATTCTAATACATTGAAGTCGATAAGAAGTATTCAAAATATTACAAAACACATGTTTTAAAGTTATAAAGTCAACATCTCTTACATGCTATAAGAATTTATAGCGTCCCAATCAGTCCAAATTAGTTACGTAAGCGAATTCCTTCAGTAATAGGTTTAATAAAAACTTAAAATCTTCCAACTTTTATCCGTTGGCAAATACTATAATTTTACCTAATTTCACATTGTAATCTGAGTGGGAAATTATATGAAAACTATACGAAGGTAGAGGTGTAGAGTATATATCTAATATATAGATCTAGTAAGCATATGTATTTTAATGTATACAAAACTATTTTAGGATAACTATTAATTTTGAATATTTTGGTTTACCGTTGTCTACTGAATCAACTGACAGCCAGACGTTTTCACATTAGCAAGTTTAAAAATATTATGAATACAGTACATAGCTTGGTTTTGGGATAGTTTTATTTTGTTAAAATTGTTATCCTAGGCACAGTTCATCGTTTCAATAGACATTTTCTTCGCCACCAGTTTTTTTCTGCCACCATAAGTCTATTTTGCCATTTTGTTCGCCTCTAGTCATTGTGAATTGTACAGAGCTTTGGGTTAGAATGTATTACAGTTTCTATAGTGACACAGTTCTAATGTTTAATTGTTATAAATTAAAAAAAAATTCTTTGTTGCAGTATTGTATTGGATTTAGTGGGTTTACTGATCCCGTCAATAGTATTTCGTTTATTCAATTACTTCTATTAACTCACACTCCCGTTATATATATATATATATATATATATATATATATATATATATATATTAAATATGGTGATATGTTTTCTTGTATATATAGTTAATAAATTAAAAATATTTCAAAAACAAGAATACTTTTAATGAATATATTTATTCAAAGCTTTTCGCCGATAAAATAGTACCAGCATCTTCAGGAAAATAATTATCTAATCATATTTATTCAAAGCTTTTCGCCGATAAAATAGTATCAGCATCTTCAGGAAAATAATTATCTAATCTAATATATTTATTCAAAGCTTTTCGCCGATAAAATAGTATCAGCATCTTCAGGAAAATAATTATCTAATCTAATATATTTATTCAAAGCTTTTCGCCGATAAAATAGTATCAGCATCTTCAGGAAAATAATTATCTAATCTAATATATTTATTCAAAGCTTTTCGCCGATAAAATAGTATCAGCATCTTCAGGAAAATAATTATCTAATCTAATATATTTATTCAAAGCTTTTCGCCGAT
>JBAIZL010000005.1:64607654-64625154 GCA_036971475.1 Prosapia bicincta | reverse complement strand
GTATTGCCGTTCAGATTAGATTATGACGTCATGTTTGAATTTTTGTACTTTTAGATATTAATTTATCTTTTCGTAATAATATTTTTTTAACGAATCAGGCAAGTAGAGCGATTGACATTTGCAAATTAATTGGTCAGAGAAGGTATGGGCAGGATTAAGGTAAGACAATATACAAACTGGGATGGATTAGATTTGGTAGTAATAAGGAAAGGACGTCCCCTAGTAGGCCTAATGGGGATAGGGGGACATTACTTAGGGGATTAGAGGTGTTATGTAACTGCGTGAGTAGAATCACTCAAGTTATCCCTGTCGACCGTGGTGAATAAGAGGTGCCTAACAGATATCCGATGTTGAACATAGAGCCACAATTTATTATAGAAAAACGCTATATTCAATAATATCTTACTATATTGAGTGCTTATTAATATCTTATTATATAATAATGAGTGCTTCTTTTTTACACTCTAAATTTTAGAATTAAAGAAATGTTCCGGTTCAATATAAAACTAATGTTATGATTGGTAATTGAAATAAAAAGTGATAGAAATGAGCGTGGATCAGTTCAAACGGTGGAAAAAAGATGACATTACGAGAAATAGTCACAGAGTAAACATCATGAAGTGCATGGTTTTAGGGCAGGATACGGCAAGGATCGCATTCCTGGGATTTCTCTACTTCCTATCGGACACATAGCACAGTCGTTAGCCAAACCATCCTTGTAGAATTGTATATAGGAAGGATAAGTGAAATTTAGTTAATATTAAAGAAAAAGACATAATGTTCTTGTAACTATTGGAGGGGGGCATTTAGACGAATGGGCAAAGCCGCTTGAAGTAGACACAGGGTTAAAGAAACGTTTTCTCGAAGGTAGCTCCATACTTGTATGGAGAAAATTATGCATTTATTTTTGTAATACCAAAAAAAATCATTGGTACAAGTTGCACTCCTTAATTGTTAAAGGGGTATTTTAAGAGATATTAAAAAAAATAATTGGGTTTAGTCTTACGTATAAATGTAAACAACATTATATAAGTAATCAAAGTTTATATAACAAAAGCTTACATCTTGAGAATACTTGTCATTATTCTTATAGCATTATTATTACTATTGACTTACTAAATAGTAAATAATACACACAGACGCGCGCGCGGTACACATACGCACACAAGGGTATGTATATGTATATATATTTTATGTAGGTTACATACTGTATATAGGCAAAATGTCTTTAGGTCTACCTAATTCCTTCTGCCCTTCCGTCACCTGTCATACTGTAGGCCAGTGTAACGGGCTAACACCTCCATATCACTCCGATAAGGAGTAGCTCTATTTTAGGTACACAACCCTGCCCACGTGATGGCATGGTGATACCATCTACTAAAAACATTTTGGTACCACGCCCATCCTCTTGGAATGAAATCCTCCTCGCCTCTCCTTTTTACATTGTAAATAAATTGTATGGCGTTATAAAAAAGAATCAAATATTATATATATTGAAAACAATTTATTTATTTATAGATCCTATCACAAGAAACATGATACAACATTTCAAGTTTTAATTTTCAAGGTCAATTTTAACTGAACAGAGAAAAATCTGTTAGTGAGATGCTTGAGGCGGCATTTTTCACACTAGCATGCCTATTTAATTTTGTATTTTATTAAGGGCACAATCCAAGTCATTAGCAACATCAAGTTTGTTCTTATAATAATAAATGTATTTAATTTATCTTATTATTTTCCAACTGGTCTCGGGCACCAGATTTTCCTTCACATACCCTCCTGACTCGCCTTCACACACCCCCTGACTTGCCTTCACACACCCCCCTGACTTGCCTTCACGCGCCCCCCTGACTTGCCTTCACGCGCCCCCTGACTTGCCTTCACGCGCCCCCCTGACTTGCCTTCACGCGCCCCCCTGACTTGCCTTCACACACCCCCCTGACTTGCCTTCACGCGCCCCCCTGACTTGCCTTCACGCGCCCCCCCTGACTTGCCTTCACGCGCCCCCCCTGACTTGCCTTCACGCGCCCCCCAGTTTGGCAACGATCTACCAGGAGGCCTTATTCCTTCTTAGTTCTACGCTCATGTTATACAATGTGATTTAGATTCAGTCTACCGAAACGTTTTTAATAATCCCCTGACCTTACGGATATCACTTCCTCTGCAATTAAGCCGCCTTCCAGCATAGTCACTTGTTTCTTTATTCTACAAACTTGCACATTTCTCATGCATTCATCAATCCGACCAATTACACGCTACTTCAAGGTCAAGTCTTTGTAAAATCATGCCATTTTGTGTAACATGATTATTAAAACGCTAATCACGATGACGTCATACATTTGTAAACTTTTAATTTGCTCTGAGCATTATAGAAAAGTGCAAATCGTTGTACTTGAAGGTTTGTTTACGTATTCAGTGTTGTTGATGAGTGCAGAGTAGTCATCGTATGTCTGTTAAGTATTTTAGGAACACAATCGGTGACCCGTAATAGGAATGTTCTGACAGCAGGAAGTGACTTCGTGGAATCGGGGTTACTTATATATGTTTATCGGGAACAGGTATATCATTGTTTTATATTAGTAAAAGGTTAGTGAGGAATATATTATTAACATTATGTAACAGTGATTGTATTTGAGATAAAACATAGTAGTAGCTTTTATCGTTAATCAATAATATATGCTACATTAACATCAGTTACATATATCAGGAACCGGTCATGTATCCCAGCGTGATATCAATGAACAATATCTTAGGACGTCATTAACTTAAGGCATACTGTTTATATAGTGAGTGAAGATGTAAATGCTAGGAGTCTAGTGGCGTAGAGGGGAAGCAAGGGGGTCTGACCCCCTCCCGAAATGTATGAAACTGATAATTTCTACACACTATATTAAATGATAAATCACACACACACACACACACACACACACACACACACACACACACACACACACACACACACACACACACACACACACACACACACACACACACACACACACACACACACACACACACACACACACACACACACACACACACACACACTCACACACACACACACACACACTCACACACACTCACACACACACACACACACACACACACACACACACACACACACACACACACACACACACACACACACACACACACACACACTACAATAGATGTATCTTATTTCCAATTTATCTGTGTCATTCCATAATTAATTAACTCCCCCATTAATGTAACATTCAGGGGATGCGATAGTAGTTTTTCAATTATGTTTTATGTTGAAAATTTAAACCCCAAAGTTTTCTTTATTAACATGAGGTTTTAACGAAGAATCTCCCTTAACATTCTTTCATCACATATTTCCACAGTATATCCGTTCAGCCGTAGTGGGGACGGGCTGCACGCACCTTACGCCTCAAACCAAGTGTATCAATAATTAGGATCCCTATTCGTAAGCTATTATCTCTCTGTAAAACTCACAATAGCGCGAATTAGCATGACAACATACCAGACTCGGCAATGATTAGTGAAATGGTGAAAGTTATGCAACGCCACAAAGCTTAATTTACATAACTAAATACTATTTGTATGCAGATGGGGAAACCTTTACTAGTCGGTTGTAAATTGGCACCAAGGTCTTGATGTCGAGATCCTTCGGGATCTGCTGAGGAGAAATCCACGGTAAATATTGTGCACGTATTTACCAGAACCTCACCCAATTTACGCCCTTGACACTTTCTTCTTATCATTTTGTAGGCTTCCTCTAATTTAATATAGATTTTATATGTTCTTAGACCTCTAGCCTTCCATATCTTATATGAACGATTCATAACATTGGTAGTTGGTAGACATCTATTTATCATAGCTAAAGAACGGACAAACTTAGAAATTTTCTTCTCAAAACGGCACCGAAACTAAAGTTTTAAATGATAATGTGATAGGAAAAGTATCCCACACGTTTGTAATAACAATGCTGTCTTATACCATTTGCTGTGGTCGTAACAAAAGACTAGACAAAGTTGGACTTAAAATAATTATAAATGGTCTTATTAAAACTACACTGAAAGAAAAACCAAAGAAAGAAAACGGTATAAGATGAAAGAGTTCATTATATCCTATACTATTTTTCAATCCCTTCTATTGGCTTACACTTTCCTGATATCTTATATATATCCTTTTATATACCTTGTACAAATTTGCAATCATTAAGAAAATGCGTTTTTATTCATTTAATCAAGTTCAAAAACATTTTTTATAACCTACAGTGGATGAGAATTGATGACAATAAAGTTTTTTCAATATTTAATCAATAATTAAATATTTGCAATTAAAACTAAGTGTCTTTATGTTCGAAGTCTAACGCGTTGGCACTGAGCCAACTTTCTCATAGTTAGAAAACTTCTTTTTAAAGAAGTATATGAATTTTTCTTTTACCCCCATCTGGTTGTCGTTCAAATCTCTATTGCACAAAATTGTTGCCATGGTTGCCACACATTATTATAAATAATGTTCTAGGATTAAAAATGTATGAAACGAATAAAATAAACAAACTGGATTAACGGTATCGAACTTTGCTTCACGAACGGACAATGCGAAAGGAAAGCGAAAATAAACTACAACACAATGCAAGCGACGAAAAAAAAGAAAGCGTATAAATAGTAACAAACATAAATAATCCTCCAACACCATATATAGAAAGAAAATGGAAAATTGCAAGGAAATTTGCTTTCTATTTTGCCACTTAATATTGTTATTCTGACATATGTATATATATATATATATATATATATATATATATATATATATATATATACAGGGTCGCACCCAAAAGTGGTAGGACTGATTTTGTTACAAGAATTTTATTGACGATATACTTACGTCGACTTAATAATCCTCAAAGTATGTTCCTTGAGCAGCTACACACTTATTATAACGTTGCTCCCATTCCCCGTACGCCCGCTGGAAATTTTCTTTGGGGATGCCGTTGATGACCGTCGTCGAAGAATCTCTTGAACGGCCTTTATCGAGTCAAAACGTCATCCCTTGAGCTGTCTTTTCATCAGTCCGGTGGTGCCAAATCGGGAAAATAGGGCGGGTGCGGCAACGTGGCAACGCCGTATTTGGCCAGAAGCTGTCTGACGACGAGCGCGCCATGGCACGGCGCGTTGTCATGATAAAGCACGCAGCAGTTTGCGATGACCGGTCGGACTCTTTTCACGCGACCGAAGAAGGCTTTCCATATTTATAATGAATGGAGTTGGTGGTATCTATGGACCTCATATTACATTTTTATTAGGTCTCCAGTTTCTGCGCCAATTATCTTTTCTTATGCAAACAGTATTGTTTCCTTTGTCGTTTTCAAGTCCTTTTTCAATTCCATGTCCATTAGTTCACACTTTCCTTTTATATGTCTTGTACACATTTTAGTCGTTAATAAAATACTTTTTATTCATCCACTCAAGTTCAAATACATTTGTTTAAACCTGTAGTGGATGACACTTGATGTTTTTACAGTTTTTCAAATATTGCGTCATTAATTAAATTTAATAATACATTATTTTATTTTTGTATGGGAGAAAAACTTTTCACAAAAGGGGCAAGGTATGTAATATAGTTATTTCGTCCCATTTGGCTTAAAATAAGTGATATAATGATTTTCATAAAATAGCTGATTTTATGTTATATGTTGTATGATAGAACAGTTGTTTTAACACATAGGTTATGTTTCTTTATTTATATTAATTGTAATTATTTAATAAAAGTTAACTAAAATGAAAATATTTCTTTGTTAACCTAAGTAGGAATTGACTTTGAAGAATGTTTGTTTGTATTATGTGTTGTTCATCAATGCCTCTGATTTTGTCCTTCTTTCCCAACGTGATTTTTACTCTTGTAATCTATTACATTTCAGTCTGTCGTAATGTCATCTTGTATTGCTTTTACTCTTGTAATCTATTACATTTCAGTCTGTCGTAATGTCATCTTGTATTGCTTTTACTCTTGTAATCTATTACATTTCAGTCTGTAGTAATGTCATCTTGTATTGCTTTTACTCTTGTAATCTATTACATTTCAGTCTGTCGTAATGTCATCTTGTATTGCTTTTACTCTTGTAATCTATTACATTTCAGTCTGTCGTAATGTCATCTTGTATTGCTTTTACTCTTGTAATCTATTACATTTCAGTCTGTAGTAATGTCATCTTGTATTGCTTTTACTCTTGTAATCTATTACATTTCAGTCTGTCGTAATGTCATCTTGTATTGCTTTTACTCTTGTAATCTATTACATTTCAGTCTGTAGTAATGTCATCTTGTATTGCTTTTACTCTTGTAATCTATTACATTTCAGTCTGTCGTAATGTCATCTTGTATTGCTTTTACTCTTGTAATCTATTACATTTCAGTCTGTCGTAATGTCATCTTGTATTGCTTTTACTCTTGTAATCTATTACATTTCAGTCTGTCGTAATGTCATCTTGTATTGCTTTTACTCTTGTAATCTATTACATTTCAGTCTGTCGTAATGTCATCTTGTATTGCTTTTACTCTTGTAATCTATTACATTTCAGGCTGTCGTAATGTCATCTTGTATTGCTTTTACTCTTGTAATCTATTACATTTCAGTCTGTAGTAATGTCATCTTGTATTGCTTTTACTCTTGTAATCTATTACATTTCAGTATGTCGTAATGTCATCTTGTATTGCTTTTACTCTTGTAATCTATTACATTTCAGTCTGTAGTAATGTCATCTTGTATTGCTTTTACTCTTGTAATCTATTACATTTCAGTCTGTAGTAATGTCATCTTGTATTGCTTTTACTCTTGTAATCTATTACATTTCAGTCTGTAGTAATGTCATCTTGTATTGCTTTTACTCTTGTAATCTATTACATTTCAGTCTGTCGTAATGTCATCTTGTATTGCTTTTACTCTTGTAATCTATTACATTTCAGTCTGTAGTAATGTCATCTTGTATTGCTTTTACTCTTGTAATCTATTACATTTCAGTCTGTCGTAATGTCATCTTGTATTGCTTTTACTCTTGTAATCTATTACATTTCAGTCTGTCGTAATGTCATCTTGTATTGCTTTTACTCTTGTAATCTATTACATTTCAGTCTGTAGTAATGTCATCTTGTATTGCTTTTACTCTTGTAATCTATTACATTTCAGTCTGTAGTAATGTCATCTTGTATTGCTTTTACTCTTGTAATCTATTACATTTCAGTCTGTCGTAATGTCATCTTGTATTGCTTTTACTCTTGTAATCTATTACATTTCAGTCTGTAGTAATGTCATCTTGTATTGCTTTTACTCTTGTAATCTATTACATTTCAGTCTGTCGTAATGTCATCTTGTATTGCTTTTACTCTTGTAATCTATTACATTTCAGTCTGTCGTAATGTCATCTTGTATTGCTTTTACTCTTGTAATCTATTACATTTCAGTCTGTCGTAATGTCATCTTGTATTGCTTTTACTCTTGTAATCTATTACATTTCAGTCTGTCGTAATGTCATCTTGTATTGCTTTTACTCTTGTAATCTATTACATTTCAGTCTGTCGTAATGTCATCTTGTATTGCTTTTACTCTTGTAATCTATTACATTTCAGTCTGTCGTAATGTCATCTTGTATTGCTTTTACTCTTGTAATCTATTACATTTCAGTCTGTCGTAATGTCATCTTGTATTGCTTTTACTCTTGTAATCTATTACATTTCAGTCTGTCGTAATGTCATCTTGTATTGCTTTTACTCTTGTAATCTATTACATTTCAGTCTGTCGTAATGTCATCTTGTATTGCTTTTACTCTTGTAATCTATTACATTTCAGTCTGTCGTAATGTCATCTTGTATTGCTTTTACTCTTGTAATCTATTACATTTCAGTCTGTAGTAATGTCATCTTGTATTGCTTTTACTCTTGTAATCTATTACATTTCAGTCTGTAGTAATGTCATCTTGTATTGCTTTTACTCTTGTAATCTATTACATTTCAGTCTGTCGTAATGTCATCTTGTATTGCTTTTACTCTTGTAATCTATTACATTTCAGTCTGTCGTAATGTCATCTTGTATTGCTTTTACTCTTGTAATCTATTACATTTCAGTCTGTCGTAATGTCATCTTGTATTGCTTTTACTCTACTAGAAAAGCTCTGTTGACGAAGAGACGGGTTTTCTCCTTTGTGTAAATCTCTTGAGAAACGGCAACACTACACACATGCTGAGTGCAGTCCTAACCTTAGTGATATCGGGAGCGTTAGGTCTATCCAATCTGCACCCACGTGCTCCAATATTCCGATAATTCTATGTAGTTTACATTGACAACAAAACGTATTTCTCTCTGTTATTACCTTTAACCGAAAGATCTGTAATTACTGAATTCAACCAAATACCCAAGAGGGTACGAGGGGTCGATTTATAGAAGATTTTGTCGATCTACAGGAGGATTTTTTCGCTTCAAGAAAAGTTCAGATAAAAGCTATTTTCACCTGGTATGTGGGCTGAGCACCTGGCGACGAGGGCTGAATAGTTCCGTATAGAGGAGTCTCTATATCCTGAAGCAAAGTCTTTGCTCTGAATTAAAGCTAAACTCGAACCACAGAGTGAGAGATCCACTTGCTACCCTTTCGCAGGTATGTGTTTGCAATCACATTCTGATGGTCCGAAGCTGATAGTAACTTTGCGTATTGCAATAACTTCTGCCATCTTTCGGTTTTATACGTTTATTGTTCTTTTTCTAGTTATTTTACAATTATTCATTGCCTTAAAGTCTTAGTAAGGTTAATTAAACTGTTCTAAATAAAAATACAAAATAAAATTTTATTTTTATCAAATCATATGTATTAAAAATAATTTTGCACAAAATTAGTTCAATGTCCCATATTATATATGACGTAATTTTTCAGATATTCTGCTTTACAAAATTAAAAAAATTTAGTGGGCTGTTGAAAAGAAGGGATATTTTAAGAGTTGAAAGTAAAAATGTACAATCTACGAGTATATACTTGTATATAAAAAGTATATAAAAAAAATATGATCACTTCTGAAAATGTTAGGGTGAAATAATATCTCACTTATAACTCACAAAATCTCACTTACATTTTATAAAAGAGTTATAATGTATTTGTACTCCACTTGTATATTAATAGGGCTTTTAGAAGAAGTTAATAATAAAATTTTACAATGTTATACAGGAGAGAATACGAAAAACCGTTAAGCTTGAAATTAGTGCGTTTATATTATTTTCTTTTAAATATATTTTTAGTTTCATTTTAAAAGAAAGGTACTTATATATTATACGGAGGCTACTATTTAGAGGTTATTTTGCAGGGGGCGTAAGAACACTAAATATATATACTGGACATACTTTATTTGACTTACTGTGAAAATTACTTTTCATTATGAAGATGGGTTCTTGTTTTCTGCCTCCCAAAAAGAATCTATGTTAGCGAGAATTGAGTTGAACGCATCGCCGTCAGTCGCGGTCTCTCCCAATCGCCAGCACTATATATATATTCCAGCACTACCTCGATGCCTCTTGTTCCTCTATTTAGCATTCCCCCACATCCGTTAGCGTAACAGGGAATTAATAGTAAAATATTTATGATAACCTAACCTAACCACCTCAGCGCGCAGTATAATAGTGGCCTACGTATAATACCTAAGTACCAAAAGAAATTACGTAAGGAGGAATATTTTTTGTTGACAGCTAAAAAGAACATCGTGACGTCATAACTTTAATATTAAAAGATCTGCATTAATTTTTAAATTAGGCCTACAGTAAATTTTTATTTGTTTTGTGCTATATAATATGTACAGTGTTTACGGTTCACGAGTCTAGTCTATTCTCAGTTGTTTGAAGTTTCCATCGATGTTAGCGCCTTCGTATGCTTTGCTCATCTTGTGGGACTTCGGCCTCTTGTCTTCGTTCACTGTCTGCGCTCCCTCTCCGAGGAACCACTTCCTTTCGTTCTCCAGTCGCTTCATCCAGGAATCTAAGACATCGCGAT
Organism: Prosapia bicincta; assembly: GCA_036971475.1. Classification (NCBI taxonomy): domain Eukaryota; kingdom Metazoa; phylum Arthropoda; class Insecta; order Hemiptera; family Cercopidae; genus Prosapia; species Prosapia bicincta. The sequence goes on along the minus strand of JBAIZL010000005.1, from coordinate 64,615,142 downwards.
GTAAATGAAACGTTTGACTTGTTAAAATCTTTCAATGTTACTTGAACTAAGTTTAATCAATTGTTACTTTTTCTAGAATTTTTACTAATAAAATGAATCTGACGTTTTTTATTTAATGATATAAATTCGAGAAAAGACTATATATATATATATATATATATATATATATATATATATATATATATATATATATATATATATACTAGTAAATGTTTATCAGAAAACCTACTGAACTAGAACTCCTAAGTACATTATTTTCTGTTGTTCGTCTAGATTATTTTTATTTCTTAAAATCTTTAGGACACGTAATTCGACAAGTGAAGATATTGAGAAAAACACAACAGTATAAATAATTGTCCAAATATTATAAATAAGCAAAGTTTAATAGACTTTAATTGATGTACAACTATTCTTTGAGCTTAGCTTGTGAGGTTATGTTAAAATACATACACAAGACATGCACAAGACTCACAAATTATCTTTATCTACTCATACTAAATTAGTTACCAGTTGTAAGTTAGAGTTTGTAGTAGCAACACTCACTGATGATGACTTTGTCATTGAAACTCATATGAGTCAATAAATGATTAATTTGTGTATGTCTTTTATTTGTTTTAACATACCCTCACAAGCTAGGCTCAACGAATAGTTGTATATGTCAGTATGTTATATTTGGCTATAGTAGCTCTTATGTTTTTCATTTTTGAGGATGCCGTTTCGGGAAATTTGTAAGTCTTGTGTATGTCTTTTATTTATTTTAACATACCCTCACAAGCTAGGCTCAACGAATAGTTGTATATGTCAGTATGTTACACTTGGCTATAGTAGCTCTTACTTTTTTCATTTTTGAGGATGCCGTTTCGGGAAATTTGTAAGTCTTGTGTATGTCTTTTATTTGTTTTAACATACCCTCACAAGCTAGGCTCAACGAATAGTTGTATATGTCAGTATGTTACACTTGGCTATAGTAGCTCTTACTTTTTTCATTTTTGAGGATGCCGTTTCGGGAAATTTGTGAGTCTTGTGTATGTCTTTTATTTCTAATTGAAGTTTTTAAAATATCCATAGATTTATTTAAAAAGAAACTTATTTTGCTGTGTACTATTTGTATATGTTGCTCTAAGGTACCAACTGTAAATATTGTACACTTTGTATCTTATTAAAAGAAAGGTAGGGCCTACTATAAAATTTGAAATAAATACTTGATTACTTAAAATTAAAACCTAAAATTTTCTAAAATACTTATAAATTAAAATGTTATATTAAAATTTCATAATTTATTAGTATAATTAACACATATTTGATGTCAACGTATATTTTATTGAATCGAATTGTTCTTATTTTGTGGTTTACACTAAAAAAAATATATAAAGTTATTTAAATTAAGAAAAAACAACTGTTGTATTAAATGAACATTATGGTAAATGCGTTATGAAAATCAGCTGATCAGATTCTTACCCTAAATACCAGGCGTAATGTGAATTTAGTTTCCCACACAATAATGTATGCTACAAGATTACACTTTATTATCGTCAATAATTTTGCCGATTTAAAAAATTTGTTAAGAACCAATGCAGTTAAAAAATCGCGAGTTCACAAGGACAATCGCCGTTTTATTTTCATAAGTATAAAAATGTTTGCGTTTTTTAATTGCAGATTTTTATTTTACAATTTTTGAATTGATAGAAGTCTATACGCGCGGTGAACAAAAATGGAGATTAAATCATTGCTTTCGCGTCACGGTATTTCTGAAACACATACCTTACAGCATATACATTACTACATATGATTTCATGTAACACCTGATTTTATGTTATAGGTTATGTTGTAGAACAGCTGTTTTAGACGTAGCTTATTATTAAATGGTTTTGATCAGTTAATAAATATGTTAATTTATTTAAATTTCGATAAATCTCAATACAAATAATTCATTATAGGGAATAATATTGTTATATATTTTAATCCACTTTTTAAAAGGAAATTATTTTTAAACCCGTCTTATACTTTTCAAAGAACTGATTTGAATTGTTAAACATTTGAACTCTGTAAACATCTAATAAATGTTTTTGGATACCCACATTATTTTATTATTAACTGCAATAACATTTTTCTACTAATATTTAATATTAAATAGATTTCTCAAATAAAGATGTGAAAATTGAACAAAATGTATAAATTCATATTTTAGGAGATTTTTGTTAAAAGTTTTGCGAAAATGTTCCCTTCGTTTCACTTCTCTCGGGACTCCCCCGAGTAGAGAAACAATTGTTTTTCAAATTTAGGCAAACATACATATATATGAATTTCTCAGTGCATTTTTATACGGTCCACTTTACCATTTCAAAGCGTGGTCAGGTTTCTTTAATGGACATCCAACTGACTGGAAAGTTTTGTTTCAAGGGTTCTCTCAGCGTATGCTCCATTTATTATAATCTATTTACCTCCTGATATATTTTTTTATTGATAACATTTCCCCATTTTCTGTACACTCAGCAGTTTCGCCTTAACTCACAGACCTACTAACAGATTGCTTTTCCTTTCTGTGTTATCCTTCATCTATTTTTGTGTTTAATGACTAAACTATAGTAGAGGGAAAACAAATCATATAAATAAGGAGACTAGTAAAGAAATTAAGCTGTTCATAAATATTTAAATATTTTCAAGGTCTTTTCTGTTCTAGGTGAGTACACAATCCAAGATAACTATTTGTATACTTCTGTATTGGACAAAGGTAAGAACTGTATAATCAAGGTATCATCTTATCTTTTATGTTAATAAAAACTTGAAATAACTTTAACTTTTCTAAAATTCAATGAACTTATAAAAGACCAAACAAATTATTGTTTTTTTCTAAATATTTTATTTCTAGTTTTCCTTGTTCAGTTACAAATATTCTATTTTCCTAATTAATTATACACAGAGGGAAGACAAAAATGTTGACGAAAGTCCAAAACAGAGACTTTTCTTGGCTATCAAAAGCGCTTAAAATTAATAAACATTTGGGATAGCCGAAAATGGTGACAGAAACAAATTTTAAACACTTATTTATAGGCGGAAATGCTTTACGCCTTCAATTTGTGGAAATACTATTTGGTATGACATTAGAGTAGCGGGGTATATAGACCTCGTTTTGCAGGCGTTTTTTTTTGTATTTATTTGCGTAGAATATAAAGATAGAAATGTTCTCTTGATGTAGACACAACGATGCAAATGATTGTTCAGTGTAGAAAGAACACTTCTCAGCTTTTGAGTGAATATGTTCCTATTACTACCAAATACATAACCTGATGTGTTTAAACGATGGCAGGGCTGTATGTACGGCCCTGAGACGATGGTAAACGTTTACTTGTGACTAGGGTTGACTAGTATCAATTACTCTCACCACTCACGCTTTGTAATAGCACATTCAAACTAGCTACGTATGGAACAAAAAAGAATATACTTACGGCTTAAATCTTCTAATGACTTTTCCTCCCCTCCGTATTCCTTAGGGAGCATCTCCTTTGGGAAGTGGTTTAATAATACTGTATGGTCACCAGAGTACATAATTATCTAAAGAAGGAAGTTAATAATTAGAACGTGTAAGATTACGGTAATTAAACACAAGTAATATAAAAAAACGTTTTCAAAGTCAATTCCTACGTAAGCCAACAAATAACACGTTTATTGTAGTTTATTTTTATTTTATAATTACAACTAATATAACAATTTAAGTTTGTACAATGGATGTCTCGACGACTACCAGATGTAGGCAAAATAATTTTATATACTTCTTTGAGAAATACACTACTAGCTATGGGAAAGTTGGCTCAGTGGCAAAAGCGCTAGGCTTTGGACATGACTCAGTTAAAATCCGGCCTAGAGAACCCCTCCCCCAACATGTTTATATCTAAATTATTGATTAAATATTTGAAAAAACTGTGTTAACAATTAATTGTCATCTACTAGCCTATAGGTTAAACAAATGTATATAAACGTGATTGGATGAGAAAAATGTATTTTATTAACGATTGAAAATGTGTACAATATGTATAACGTTGTTGAATCTTGTAAATTTTTTAAAAATAGCTTCAGTTTTTGGTTTGCGTCGTATTGTATCGACTCGGACAGATAGAATGATTAGGTATCACAGTTCTTTTCATTTGGTTGCGATTAAAAAAGCGGAAAGCTTAAACATTTTAAAAATATCAAGGGTACACGATTCGAAAAAAGTATATTTCTTGGATTTCTTAGTGTTGCATTTAACAGTTTTCATAGTTTAATGTAATTATTGTTTTGGATTTAGTGGTTTTCTACAGAAGGAAAATGTTTAATTTTTAACTCATATGCATAGTTTAGTTTTATTTTGACATACTGTATTTAGCTCGTGTTTAACTCGTACTTATCTATTGATCTGCTTCCCTATTAAGCCCGCAGAGAGGTGTCTAGTGTTTTCATCCTCGTGTTTTAGAATAGTCGAAGTAAATATGTCGGTTTACAAAGACGAATTGTGGTTCTTGCAACTTGTAAATAGGCTTCATCTGGGTTCACCATTTATTTTATTACTTTTTTCGACATTTTTACGTGGTATCTGTAAGCAAGGCCCCGACTCCTAACGTATCTCAGCCAGTCGCACAAATTCGTGCGCAAACATCACACTAAGATAAACATTTAGAAGAACGAAGGCCTTTTAAAGCACTTATTGTTTAAACATAGATTTATAATTTAGTACGCTGTACATTATAAACAAGCAATATAAAAGAATGATTTTTCAAAGTCAATTCCTGCTTAAATCAACAAATAGAAATATTATTTTAGTTTTTTATATTTTATAATTACAAATAATATAAATATATGTATACATATGTCAGAATAACAATATTAAGAGGCAAAATATAAAGTGATTTTACTTGCAATCTTCCATTATCCTTTCTATGTATGGGGTTAGACTATTATTTTTGTTTGTTACTATTATACACTTACTGTTTTTCGTCGGTTGCATTATGTTGTAGTTTATTTTCGCTTCCCTTTCGCATTTTTCTGTCTATGTATGGGGTTAGACTATTATTTTTGTTTGTTACTATTATACACTTACTGTTTTTCGTCGGTTGCATTATGTTGTAGTTTATTTTCGCTTCCCTTTCGCATTTTCCGTTTTTGAAGCAACGTTCCATACCGTTAATCCAGTTTGTTTACTTCATTATTTTCAATAATTTTTAATGCTAGAACTTTATTTATGATATTGTGTGGTAACCATGGCAACAATTTAAGGTTGTGCAAAGGTGGTTTCGGCGACAAGCAGAAGTATTCATATACTTCTTTGAGAAATACACTTCTAGCTAAAAGAAAGTTGGCTCAGAGCTAAAGCACGATACTTCGAACATGAAGATACTGAGTTTGAATTCGACCTAGACCATCAAATGTTTATAATTTATTTATTGAATTAATGTTTGAAAAAAGACTGTATTGACACCAATTGTCATCCATTACAGGTTAAAAGAAATGTATTTGAACTTTATTGGATGAATAAAAACGTATTTTGTTAACGATTGAAAATTTGTACTAGATACATATCAGGAGAGTGTGAGCTGATAAAAGGATTTGAGAAAAGACATAACAAGGAGGTAGAGGTGATTCGTATATGACTCGGACTTAGTGGCCAGCAGAGTTTTGTGTTCGGGTTCGCTGGGTACCCCTTCGAAGTGAAGGTGGCAATGTTACTGAAGTGGTAATTTATTGGAAGTAAGAAAGTAGGCTATTGTGGTACCGAGTTTGCTAATTTTGATAGCGTTATCGCTTTAAAAGGTCAAGGTGCACTCACTCGGCGGGAAGTGTAATTATAGCACTTATCTTTAACCGTGCCTTAACTGAGATTCAAAACGCATTGTTAGGTTAAATAAAAGGACTGCACCAATTTTAACTTAATATTTGTTGTGAAATCTTGTTTATCATACTGCTAAATGGCGAACAATCTCTTTCATTCACTATTACCTGTCGCTATTAGCAATTGAGCTGTACTTACCCTGTTCAAGAGTTTGCTTTTTAGAAGCGGCTTTATAACGTTGACAGTGGCTGCCACTATGGGCGAAGTGTTGAAGTATATTATCCCCTTTACTCTAATGGGAAGAACGTCCTGCAAAATAACGACATGCTAAAAACAATATAGATATAAACTTTGTCATTTCTACCAAGCAGTATGGCTTCACCCTTCAAAATGTTTAAATGAAACTAAGAATTTAAATCGTTTTAAGGTAGAAATAAAACGTACGGAGAAAGAGTAATTCGGGTGACCAAGAGGGTAAAATTCATTTATATACTACATTGTACACACGCACACACACACACACACACACACACACACACACACACACACACACACGCACGCACACACACACACACACACACACACACACACACACACACACACACACACACACACACACACACACACACACACACACACACACACACACACACACACACACACACACACACACACACACACACACACACACACACACACACACACACACACGCTCACACACAAACACACACAGACGCGCGAGCGCACGTTCGCTCGCTCTCACCACGCACTCACGCACCACTTACACTTCAATGTACCTAAGTAAGAATCTTAATTGTTATATTTTCGAGTCGACTTTCGAGAACTATTATTTACGTGCTCTCATTTTCAAAGCATTTTTTGAGACTGGAAGTTTCAAAATAAGCTTGAAAATGAGAGCACTCAATTAATAGTTTTCCAAAGTAGACTCGCAAAAGTACCAAGTAAGATTCTTGTTAAAGTACATTAGGTGTAAAGGATAAATACAAAAACAGTGTTGCAAAATTATATATATGTATCACAACACTGCTTTTATTAATAAAAAAACTCAGTGTTAAATTTTTCTTAATTTGTACGGATATAACAATTTACTTGGTTTAATAATAATAATAATAAATTTATTGGTGACCGCTCCTGCAACATAATGAGGCTACTATCGGCTCCAATAACCCTCTCACCTACCAATATTTATTTGCACCCCTTCTAAGGTTATGTGGTGTGAAGAGGAGTGCGAGAGGTTTTTTTTGTTACTATTGACGCTGTAGAAATTTACGTTTAACACGAAATATGTTATTTTGATCTGTTTGCACACAGGGATGTCCGTTTACAGGATATACTGCCGAAAGTCAACAAATAACAATAAATAAACCTCACCGCTCCTTATTAGTAAGTATTTCTAAGTATAATTAGGTCCTAAAAAAAAGTACTGTGTTACTAGGTTTTTTTGTACTAAAAGATGGTATTTGATGGATTTAGAACATGAACTGTTTTATCTTTCCCCAGTTATATTTGACCCAACTGGTAAAACTAACGAATGTGGTGAAACTTATATAAAACGTATTATTCACATGCTTTAAGTTTTGCTGCTTGTGCTGTAAGTGTTTCTAAGCCACTGAGATTACTTACAGGGTTAAATAATACATTGTACTTTAGTAGCACTTTTAAGG
>JBAIZL010000005.1:64560154-64602654 GCA_036971475.1 Prosapia bicincta | reverse complement strand
GAAAAGACGTAAGGAGAGGATTCCCTGGAGCACCATTAGGCAATAAGAGACAGTTATGGCGTGACGTGAGAAGTGCTTACCTGTAGTAAACTGGCCCCTAACCTGAGGTATATTTCCGTTATACCTCAGTGTAGGTAGAAGACAAATCAAGTTAGTGAGAAATAGGTAGGGTATGTGAAAAGACGTAAGGAGAGGATTCCCTGGAGCACCATTAGGCAATAAGAGACAGTTATGGCGTGACGTGAGAAGTGCTTACCTGAAGTAAACTGGCTCCTAACCTGAGGTATATATCCGTTATACCTCAGTGTAGGTAGAAGACAAATAAGTTAGTGAGAAATAGGTAGGGTATGTGAAAAGACGTAAGGAGAGGATTCCCTGGAGCACCATTAGGCAATAAGAGACAGTTATGGCGTGACGTGAGAAGTGCTTACCTGAAGTAAACGTGCTCCTAACCTGAGGTATATATCTGTTATACCTCAGTGTAGGTAGAAGACAAATCAAGTTAGTGAGAAATAGGTAGGGTATGTGAAAAGACGTAAGGAGAGGATTCCCTGGAGCACCATTAGGCAATAAGAGACAGTTATGGCGTGACGTGAGAAGGGTTGCTTACCTGAAGTAAACTGGCTCCTAACCTGAGGTATATATCTGTTATACCTCAGTGTAGGTAGAAGACAAATCAAGTTAGTGAGAAATAGGTAGGGTATGTGGAAAGACGTAAGGAGAGGATTCCCTGGAGCACCATTAGGCAATAAGAGACAGTTATGGCGTGACGTGAGAAGGGTTGCTTACCTGAAGTAAACGTGCTCCTAACCTGAGGTATATATCCGTTATACCTCAGTGTAGGTAGAAGACAAATCAAGTTAGTGAGAAATAGGTAGGGTATGTGAAAAGACGTAAGGAGAGGATTCCCTGGAGCACCATTAGGCAATAAGAGACAGTTATGGCGTGACGTAAGAAGTGCTTACCTGTAGTAAACTGGCTCCTAACCTGAGGTATATTTCCGTTATACCTCAGTGTAGGTAGAAGACAAATCAAGTTAGTGAGAAATAGGTAGGGTATGTGAAAAGACGTAAGGAGAGGATTCCCTGGAGCACCATTAGGCAATAAGAGACAGTTATGGCGTGACGTAAGAAGTGCTTACCTGAAGTAAACTGGCCCCTAACCTGAGGTATATTTCCGTTATACCTCAGTGTAGGTAGAAGACAAATCAAGTTAGTGAGAAATAGGTAGGGTATGTGAAAAGACGTAAGGAGAGGATTCCCTGGAGCACCATTAGGCAATAAGAGACAGTTATGGCGTGACGTGAGAAGTGCTTACCTGAAGTAAACTGGCTCCTAACCTGAGGTATATATCCGTTATACCTCAGTGTAGGTAGAAGACAAATAAGTTAGTGAGAAATAGGTAGGGTATGTGAAAAGACGTAAGGAGAGGATTCCCTGGAGCACCATTAGGCAATAAGAGACAGTTATGGCGTGACGTGAGAAGGGTTGCTTACCTGTAGTAAACTGGCCCCTAACCTGAGGTATATTTCCGTTATACCTCAGTGTAGGTAGAAGACAAATCAAGTTAGTGAGAAATAGGTAGGGTATGTGAAAAGACGTAAGGAGAGGATTCCCTGGAGCACCATTAGGCAATAAGAGACAGTTATGGCGTGACGTGAGAAGTGCTTACCTGAAGTAAACTGTCTCCTAACCTGAGGTATATATCCGTTATACCTCAGTGTAGGTAGAAGACAAATAAGTTAGTGAGAAATAGGTAGGGTATGTGAAAAGACGTAAGGAGAGGATTCCCTGGAGCACCATTAGGCAATAAGAGACAGTTGTGGCGTGACGTGAGAAGGGTTGCTTACCTGTAGTAAACTGGCCCCTAACCTGAGGTATATTTCCGTTATACCTCAGTGTAGGTAGAAGACAAATCAAGTTAGTGAGAAATAGGTAGGGTATGTGAAAAGGCGTAAGGAGAGGATTCCCTGGAGCACCATTAGGCAATAAGAGACAGTTATGGCGTGACGTGAGAAGTGCTTACCTGAAGTAAACTGGCTCCTAACCTGAGGTATATACCCGTTATACCTCAGTGTAGGTAGAAGACAAATCAAGTTAGTGAGAAATAGGTAGGGTATGTGGAAAGACGTAAGGAGAGGATTCCTTGGAGCACCATTAGGCAATAAGAGACAGTTATGGCGTGACGTGAGAAGTGCTTACCTGTAGTAAACTGGCCCCTAACCTGAGGTATATACCCGTTATACCTCAGTGTAGGTAGAAGACAAATCAAGTTAGTGAGAAATAGGTAGGGTATGTGGAAAGACGTAAGGAGAGGATTCCCTGGAACACCATTAGGCAATAAGAGACAGTTATGGCGTGACGTGAGAAGTGCTTACCTGTAGTAAACTGGCCCCTAACCTGAGGTATATATCCGTTATACCTCAGTGTAGATAGAAGACAAATCAAGTTAGTAAGAAATAGGTAGGGTATGTGGAAAGACGTAAGGAGAGGATTCCTTGGAGCACCATTAGGCAATAAGAGACAGTTATGGCGTGACGTGAGAAGTGCTTACCTGTAGTAAACTGGCTCCTAACCTGAGGTATATTTCCGTTTTACCTCAGTGTAGGTAGAAGACAAATCAAGTTAGTGAGAAATAGGTAGGGTATGTGGAAAGACGTAAGGAGATTATTCCTTGGAGCACCATTAGGCAATAAGAGACAGTTATGGCGTGACGTGAGAAGTCCTTACCTGTAGTAAACTGGCTCCTAACGTGAGGTATAGCCTATATCCGTTACACCTCAGTGTAGGTAGAAGACAAATCAAGTTAGTGAGAAATAGGTAGGGTATGTGGAAAGACGTAAGAAGAGGATTCCCTGGAGCACCATTAGGCAATAAGAGACGGTTATGGCGTGACGTGAGAAGTGCTTACCTGAAGTAAACGTGCTCCTAACCTGAGGTATATACCCGTTATACCTCAGTGTAGGTAGAAGACAAATCAAGTTAGTGAGAAATAGGTAGGGTATGTGGAAAGACGTAAGGAGAGGATTCCTTGGAGCACCATTAGGCAATAAGAGACAGTTATGGCGTGACGTGAGAAGTGCTTACCTGTAGTAAACTGGCTCCTAACCTGAGGTATATATCCGTTATACCTCAGTGTAGATAGAAGACAAATCAAGTTAGTAAGAAATAGGTAGGGTATGTGGAAAGACGTAAGGAGAGGATTCCTTGGAGCACCATTAGGCAATAAGAGACAGTTATGGCGTGACGTGAGAAGTGCTTACCTGTAGTAAACTGGCTCCTAACCTGAGGTATATTTCCGTTTTACCTCAGTGTAGGTAGAAGACAAATCAAGTTAGTGAGAAATAGGTAGGGTATGTGGAAAGACGTAAGGAGATTATTCCTTGGAGCACCATTAGGCAATAAGAGACAGTTATGGCGTGACGTGAGAAGTCCTTACCTGTAGTAAACTGGCTCCTAACGTGAGGTATAGCCTATATCCGTTACACCTCAGTGTAGGTAGAAGACAAATCAAGTTAGTGAGAAATAGGTAGGGTATGTGGAAAGACGTAAGGAGAGGATTCCCTGGAGCACCATTAGGCAATAAGAGACAGTTATGGCGTGACGTGAGAAGGGTTGCTTACCTGAAGTAAACTGGCCCCTAACCTGAGGTATATTTCCGTTATACCTCAGTGTAGGTAGAAGACAAATCAAGTTAGTGAGAAATAGGTAGGGTATGTGGAAAGACGTAAGGAGAGGATTCCCTGGAGCACCATTAGGCAATAAGAGACAGTTATGGCGTGACGTGAGAAGGGTTGCTTACCTGAAGTAAACGTGCTCCTAACCTGAGGTATATACCCGTTATACCTCAGTGTAGGTAGAAGACAAATCAAGTTAGTGAGAAATAGGTAGGGTATGTGGAAAGACGTAAGGAGAGGATTCCTTGGAGCACCATTAGGCAATAAGAGACAGTTATGGCGTGACGTGAGAAGTGCTTACCTGTAGTAAACTGGCTACTAACCTGAGGTATATATCCGTTATACCTCAGTGTAGGTAGAAGACAAATCAAGTTAGTGAGAAATAGGTAGGGTATGTGGAAAGACGTAAGGAGAGGATTCCCTGGAGCACCATTAGGCAATAAGAGACAGTTATGGCGTGACGTGAGAAGTGCTTACCTGTAGTAAACTGGCTCCTAACCTGAGGTATATTTCCGTTATACCTCAGTGTAGGTAGAAGACAAATCAAGTTAGTGAGAAATAGGTAGGGTATGTGGAAAGACGTAAGGAGAGGATTCCCTGGAGCACCATTAGGCAATAAGAGACAGTTATGGCGTGACGTGAGAAGTGCTTACCTGAAGTAAACGTGCTCCTAACCTGAGGTATATATCCGTTATACCTCAGTGTAGGTAGAAGACAAATCAAGTTAGTGAGAAATAGGTAGGGTATGTGGAAAGACGTAAGGAGAGGATTCCCTGGAGCACCATTAGGCAATAAGAGACAGTTATGGCGTGACGTGAGAAGTGCTTACCTGTAGTAAACTGGCTCCTAACCTGAGGTATATTTCCGTTATACCTCAGTGTAGGTAGAAGACAAATCAAGTTAGTGAGAAATAGGTAGGGTATGTGGAAAGACGTAAGGAGAGGATTCCTTGGAGCACCATTAGGCAATAAGAGACAGTTATGGCGTGACGTGAGAAGGGTTGCTTACCTGAAGTAAACGTGCTCCTAACCTGAGGTATATATCCGTTATACCTCAGTGTAGGTAGAAGACAAATCAAGTTAGTGAGAAATAGGTAGGGTATGTGGAAAGACGTAAGGAGAGGATTCCTTGGAGCACCATTAGGCGATAAGAGACAGTTATGGCGTGACGTGAGAAGTGCTTACCTGAAGTAAACGTGCTCCTAACCTGAGGTATATACCCGCTACCCAGTATGCCAACTCGACCGCCGAATGTATTTAACGTTATGGGAAGTGGCACGTGTTAACAAAATGATTAGACGGGTTTCGTTAACACCCGATATTAGAGGGTCAATAGATTAGCCTATCGTAAATGACGACATCAACTGCTTTGTGGTACAGAACAGCGTTTATATTTATTATTTCTAACCTTAACTGTTTTCACTACCTTAGTCAATATACTTTTACTCCCGTATTTACTCGAAGTTTAATTAATGAAGACACCAATAGTTGAAAGGTTTTTTATATTGTTTCAAATATTGGAACCTATTCATCCTTAGGCTTTAGTATTTACATTACAGCACGCCATTGGGTGATCTGATATTCGTAGTATATTTCTGTGAATTGACTTATGAAGTGTAGTAAACATGAATATAAAATGATTATTAGATTAGGTTCAATCGTATCAAGAATAGTAGAAAGAGTAAAGAGTGGTTTGAAGATGGCGTAAGATAAAAGAAAAGACCCTTGATTTTCAATGAACGTTGAACTACAGTACATCGTACGTTTTGATTTCCACCAAAGATGAACGTTAACGGATCTTACAAAATTTTGTTCTGGACGTTACCCCACCATGAGATGAATGTTTTAATGCCGCACAATTTTGGATTGAACTAACAGAAAGGGTATCTAGGAAAACAGAAACCAGGGCAGTTAGGGAGGGTTACTCGAGTAGTTCAGAAATAACAATTGCTACAGTAAACCAGTTTTTGAGCACTCATATTGTTCCAGCGCTGGGCGGTAGCCAGTTCAAGCATTCAAGTAACAATCGTCATGCTCATTTTCTGGGAGGTTTCACTCTCTGAGTTATAGATATTTCATAATTTCGCGTCTATCTAACTAGATAATTCATAATTCAGCATATATCAAAGTATTTTCTGTGCAGAAAAAAATTCTCTATATCGATGCTCTTCATCTTTTCTTTAATTTTCATCACTTTTTTTCTTTTAAATTTTCACATGTGTAGGCCACTGGCAAACTGTCCAAAGAAGAGCTCTCAAAGATTTGGCGGTCAGTTTAGGTTACTGTAAACCAACTCAAGTCTCTATTCTTTAGATAAGGCCAGCTTGGGGCGGAGAAAGGTCTATTTCACACGTACTTGGACTGAACTAATCAGACGGGAAGTATAGCCTCTAAATAGCACCATCGCGTAAGCGGGGGTGGCGAGAATTGTTTTGTAAGGGACGGACGGACGGTTGCCATCGGTTAAAATATTTCTAGCCGTTACGAGAATCCTATTCTTAATATATCGCTTCTCTTAGTCGTGCTTGAAATTAACCTTACACCTCTCACATCCGTACCCATCAGCCCATTATGTTTACTTTCCGAAAAGAAGTAAAATTTATATTAAAACTCTTGGACACATAATAATATACGACTCCTGCCTATAGTAGCAATCTGTTGTTTAACGAGGACGGCCGTTACGGGAGATGTGTTCAATTGTCAGCTCAGACCGTAACTCCTGATTATAGTGCGGACCACGTAACCGTGCACTTGGCCTTGAGAGATCGCAGTAGGCAGAGTGAAATATAAATACTTTTCTACAAACATTATAAGGACTGTTAAAACACTGACTTGCATGAGACTGTTGATATTAGGTAAATCAGCTTTGTTATGAAATAACAAACATTCTTGAAATATGTGTAGACGATATGTGCAGAAGCTTTTGAAGTATCGAACATTCTCAATATGTAACATGTTTCAGAAGTGGTAGTACACGCAAGGCTAAGTGCACGGTTACGTGGTCCGCACTATACTATGAGTTACGGTCCTAGTTGCCAGTAGAACACATTTCCAAAACGTATGTTCTCATTCAACAACAAAGTAAATACTACCTTAAAGTAAGCGCCACACATTAATAGATGTGCAAGTGTTTAAGCTTTTAATTAGTATCCCACGTTTCAGGTGGAATCAAATAATATTATTGTTTATAATATCTTTGAGTGTTATTGTGTTTTGAAGTTGAGTAGTAGAACATTACTCACAAAATAACACAGGCGTGGGCTTTTCCTCCTCATTCAGATTTACTAAATTTGTATCCAATCCAGCCACAGTGAGAAATGACTAGATCTCTTGGAGCTTGTTAAAATGATTTAACGAGAAGCAATTACCAGGTCACGGAGGTTAAGTAGCCCTTTAATTATATTGAAGGACTAATCAAAGCTCTATCGGTAAGGTTTAGCATAGTTACGTGCCAATATTAGCCATATGGCACTTTTGGATGTTTGGTTGTTTAGGACTATAGGGGTGTACGAAGAGATGTAAACAACGATGGCCTCTAGGGGAACCAAAGTAATACGCATACAAGAAAATAATCAATGTATATTTAAGTTTTAAGGCGTTATTTCAAATATTTAAGGACTAAATTTAGGTATAGAATACAAAATTATATACTGGGTTCAAATAGAGCATTTTTGTGTACTTTCAGGTATTAAAATCAAATTTAAACTACTTAACTAAGTGATTACGTAATTGCTTACTTGCTGACGCGTTTCAAAAAGATCGTACCCTTTACGAAGCAACCCTCTACTCTTAGGAGTAGAGTAGAGGCTAGCTTCGTAAAAGGAACGATCGTTTTGAAACGCGTCAGCAAGTAAGCAATTACGTATTCACTTAGATAAGTAGTTTAAATTTAGTTTAATCAGTGAATTCAAGATGATTACATCAAGAAACTTCATTAAAATCAAGATTTAAAACAAGTACAAATAAAGTCCTTTCAAGTAGTCCGGTTTGACCATATGGCAAAAACACGAACGATAGAAATTATAATTAAATTCGCTTCCTCATGTATTTACATTGTACGGTTTGACCATATGGCAAAAGCAAGAACGATAGAAATTAAAATTAAATTCGCTTCCTCATGTATTTACATTGTACGGTTTGACCATATGGCAAAAGCAAGAACGATAGAAATTATAATTAAATTCGCTTCCTCATGTATTTACATTGTACGGTTTGACCATATGGCAAAAGCAAGAACGATAGAAATTATAATTAAATTCGCTTCCTCATGTATTTACATTGTACGGTTTGACCATATGGCAAAAGCAAGAACGATAGAAATTATAATTAAATTCGCTTCCTCATGTATTTACATTGTACGGTTTGACCATATGGCAAAAGCAAGAACGATAGAAATTATAATTAAATTTGCTTCCTCATGTATTTACATTGTACGGTTTGACCATATGGCAAAAGCAAGAACGATAGAAATTATAATTAAATTTGCTTCCTCATGTATTTACATTGTACGGTTTGACCATATGGCAAAAGCAAGAACGATAGAAATTATAATTAAATTCGCTTCCTCATGTATTTACATTGTACGGTTTGACCATATGGCAAAAGCAAGAACGATAGAAATTATAATTAAATTCGCTTCCTCATGTATTTACATTGTACGGTTTGACCATATGGCAAAAGCAAGAACGATAGAAATTATAATTAAATTCGCTTCCTCATGTATTTACATTGTACGGTTTGACCATATGGCAAAAGCAAGAACGATAGAAATTATAATTAAATTTGCTTCCTCATGTATTTACATTGTACGGTTTGACCATATGGCAAAAGCAAGAACGATAGAAATTATAATTAAATTCGCTTCCTCATGTATTTACATTGTACGGTTTGACCAAATGGCAAAAGCAAGAACGATAGAAATTATAATTAAATTCGCTTCCTCATGTATTTACATTGTACGGTTTGACCATATGGCAAAAGCAAGAACGATAGAAATTATAATTAAATTTGCTTCCTCATGTATTTACATTGTACGGTTTGACCATATGGCAAAAGCAAGAACGATAGAAATTATAATTAAATTCGCTTCCTCATGTATTTACATTGTACGGTTTGACCAAATGGCAAAAGCAAGAACGATAGAAATTATAATTAAATTCGCTTCCTCATGTATTTACATTGTACGGTTTGACCATATGGCAAAAGCAAGAACGATAGAAATTATAATTAAATTCGCTTCCTCATGTATTTACATTGTACGGTTTGACCATATGGCAAAAGCAAGAACGATAGAAATTATAATTAAATTCGCTTCCTCATGTATTTACATTGTACGGTTTGACCATATGGCAAAAGCAAGAACGATAGAAATTATAATTAAATTCGCTTCCTCATGTATTTACATTGTACGGTTTGACCATATGGCAAAAGCAAGAACGATAGAAATTATAATTAAATTCGCTTCCTCATGTATTTACATTGTACGGTTTGACCATATGGCAAAAGCAAGAACGATAGAAATTATAATTAAATTCGCTTCCTCATGTATTTACATTGTACGGTTTGACCATATGGCAAAAGCAAGAACGATAGAAATTATAATTAAATTCGCTTCCTCATGTATTTACATTGTACGGTTTGACCATATGGCAAAAGCAAGAACGATAGAAATTATAATTAAATTCGCTTCCTCATGTATTTACATTGTACGGTTTGACCATATGGCAAAAGCAAGAACGATAGAAATTAAAATTAAATTCGCTTCCTCATGTATTTACATTGTACGGTTTGACCATATGGCAAAAGCAAGAACGATAGAAATTATAATTAAATTCGCTTCCTCATGTATTTACATTGTACGGTTTGACCATATGGCAAAAGCAAGAACGATAGAAATTATAATTAAATTCGCTTCCTCATGTATTTACATTGTACGGTTTGGCCATATGGCAAAAGCAAGAACGATAGAAATTATAATTAAATTCGCTTCCTCATGTATTTACATTGTACGGTTTGGCCATATGGCAAAAGCAAGAATGATAGAAATTAAAATTAAATTCGCTTCCTCATGTATTTACATTGTACGGTTTGACCATATGGCAAAAGCAAGAACGATAGAAATTATAATTAAATTCGCTTCCTCATGTATTTACATTGTACGGTTTGACCATATGGCAAAAGCAAGAACGATAGAAATTATAATTAAATTCGCTTCCTCATGTATTTACATTGTACGGTTTGACCATATGGCAAAAGCAAGAACGATAGAAATTATAATTAAATTCGCTTCCTCATGTATTTACATTGTACGGTTTGACCATATGGCAAAAGCAAGAACGATAGAAATTATAATTAAATTCGCTTCCTCATGTATTTACATTGTACGGTTTGACCATATGGCAAAAGCAAGAACGATAGAAATTATAATTAAATTCGCTTCCTCATGTATTTACATTGTACGGTTTGACCATATGGCAAAAGCAAGAACGATAGAAATTATAATTAAATTCGCTTCCTCATGTATTTACATTGTACGGTTTGACCATATGGCAAAAGCAAGAACGATAGAAATTATAATTAAATTCGCTTCCTCATGTATTTACATTGTACGGTTTGACCATATGGCAAAAGCAAGAACGATAGAAATTATAATTAAATTCGCTTCCTCATGTATTTACATTGTACGGTTTGACCATATGGCAAAAGCAAGAACGATAGAAATTATAATTAAATTCGCTTCCTCATGTATTTACATTGTACGGTTTGACCATATGGCAAAAGCAAGAACGATAGAAATTATAATTAAATTCGCTTCCTCATGTATTTACATTGTACGGTTTGACCATATGGCAAAAGCAAGAACGATAGAAATTATAATTAAATTCGCTTCCTCATGTATTTACATTGTACGGTTTGACCATATGGCAAAAGCAAGAACGATAGAAATTATAATTAAATTCGCTTCCTCATGTATTTACATTGTACGGTTTGACCATATGGCAAAAGCAAGAACGATAGAAATTATAATTAAATTCGCTTCCTCATGTATTTACATTGTACGGTTTGACCATATGGCAAAAGCAAGAACGATAGAAATTATAATTAAATTCGCTTCCTCATGTATTTACATTGTACGGTTTGACCATATGGCAAAAGCAAGAACGATAGAAATTATAATTAAATTCGCTTCCTCATGTATTTACATTGTACGGTTTGACCATATGGCAAAAGCAAGAACGATAGAAATTATAATTAAATTCGCTTCCTCATGTATTTACATTGTACGGTTTGACCATATGGCAAAAGCAAGAACGATAGAAATTATAATTAAATTCGCTTCCTCATGTATTTACATTGTACGGTTTGACCATATGGCAAAAGCAAGAACGATAGAAATTATAATTAAATTCGCTTCCTCATGTATTTACATTGTACGGTTTGACCATATGGCAAAAGCAAGAACGATAGAAATTATAATTAAATTCGCTTCCTCATGTATTTACATTGTACGGTTTGACCATATGGCAAAAGCAAGAACGATAGAAATTATAATTAAATTCGCTTCCTCATGTATTTACATTGTACGGTTTGACCATATGGCAAAAGCAAGAACGATAGAAATTATAATTAAATTCGCTTCCTCATGCATTTACATTGTACGGTTTGACCATATGGCAAAAGCAAGAACGATAGAAATTATAATTAAATTCGCTTCCTCATGTATTTACATTGTACGGTTTGACCATATGGCAAAAGCAAGAACGATAGAAATTATAATTAAATTCGCTTCCTCATGTATTTACATTGTACGGTTTGACCATATGGCAAAAGCAAGAACGATAGAAATTATAATTAAATTCGCTTCCTCATGTATTTACATTGTACGGTTTGACCATATGGCAAAAGCAAGAACGATAGAAATTATAATTAAATTTGCTTCCTCATGTATTTACATTGTACGGTTTGACCATATGGCAAAAGCAAGAACGATAGAAATTATAATTAAATTCGCTTCCTCATGTATTTACATTGTACGGTTTGACCATATGGCAAAAGCAAGAACGATAGAAATTATAATTAAATTCGCTTCCTCATGTATTTACATTGTACGGTTTGACCATATGGCAAAAGCAAGAACGATAGAAATTATAATTAAATTCGCTTCCTCATGTATTTACATTGTACGGTTTGACCATATGGCAAAAGCAAGAACGATAGAAATTATAATTAAATTCGCTTCCTCATGTATTTACATTGTACGGTTTGACCATATGGCAAAAGCAAGAACGATAGAAATTAAAATTAAATTCGCTTCCTCATGTATTTACATTGTACGGTTTGACCATATGGCAAAAGCAAGAACGATAGAAATTATAATTAAATTCGCTTCCTCATGTATTTACATTGTACGGTTTGACCATATGGCAAAAGCAAGAACGATAGAAATTATAATTAAATTCGCTTCCTCATGTATTTACATTGTACGGTTTGACCATATGGCAAAAGCAAGAACGATAGAAATTATAATTAAATTCGCTTCCTCATGTATTTACATTGTACGGTTTGACCATATGACCACTAGACAAAAACCCGATCGGGTAAATTGAAAAGTTGCTTTCTCATGTACACAGGTTGTACGATTTAACCGTATGTTAAAAATCTTAAGGGTAAATCTGAATAAATAAAAACTCGGTTGATGAGTGTCTGAAAGAAACTTGATTTATTAAAAATTTGGCAACGTTTCGACGACTAAATTGTCGTCGTCATTCAGCCCTGCGATTATATTATACATAATTAACATCTACGTCATAAAAATTCCCAACAAAATTAATATAAAATAAAAAGAATAAAATAAGTTATTATCCCTAATAAATTAACAAAAAAACAACATAAATAAATTAAATAAATTAAAACACATTATAAAACGTGATAGTCCATGATAATAAAAACTAAAAATAATTAATTAAAATGTGTCAAAGAAATTCTCAAACGTATAACAGTAATACAACCTGTAAAAATAAATCAACAACTAGAACCCTCAAGAGTTTTTAGGCTTTATGACTAAATGATTATTTATAAATACTGGCTAATTTATTAGTGTGGGCTCCTTAACATTGATAGATTTGTTTGGCATCTGTACAGAACCATATTAGGGATTGTTTGAAAAAAAAGTGTATAATTTTATTAAGATTTAAAAAAAATAGTACGTGAGATGTATCAGAATCCCTTGAAGGCAGATATTAAGGTGACAATTAATGCATCTGTTCAAATGTCTAAGCAAATTGCATGTACGGGTGATTCGCAAGCAGTGGATTTGTTTTTATAGTCACATATGTTCGAAGGTCATATAGCTACCTTGCTTACTTTATAAAATAGAATAACTAACTGACTTTTGATTTCGCTTATTCCATGGGGGTAAACATATTGTTAAGTGTCTCCGCTCTTTGTAAATTCATCATTTTTGCCGGCCGTTAGTCTATAAAATGCTTCACATTCTTTGAACGCCAAGCCAGTTATTTTTTTAATTAATTTTTTGCTCTTAATTTCTATTCAAATATTTTTAAAAAAATTCCCATTTACAAAGCGTAGCAGAGTTATGTGCGATCTTGAAACAATTTTTAAATATTGTTTTTCTCTGAGTTTAAAGTTCTTTTAACGTTTGAAAATAAATATGTTTCATGGAGGACCTGTTTTATTTTTTAAAATATTTTATTCTAAAATCATATTTATATTTTATTTTATATTATTTAAAATTTATTTTCTCTTATATCTTAAAAAAAGGTACCGTCAACTATGTTAAACCTAAATAATAAGATATCAAGTCTTATATCCCTCTAAATTCTAATACATTCCTCGAACTAATTAATTAGTTTTTATGTCATTATCTATACCTATAAAAATTAATGTTTGTGTGTATATATGTTTGTTTGTGTGTATGTATGTATGTTATAGACGCCTAATCCGCTGAACAGAAGTTAATGAAATTTGGAGAGATTTTGTTAACATATTGCTCCGCCCTAAAGGCTTAGGATGATTTAAAAACCGTTGTATATATGTATGTATCTTAAACGCTTAAACAAAAGTTAATGACATTTGGAAGGATTGTTTAACATATTCCCAGGATGGTTCGTGTGAGCTTTGGTTTAAATCCATCCTCAGAGCTCCGCCCCAAAGGCTTAGAATGATTCAATGTACAGTCTGCCATAAGTCCAATGTAAAATGTATATCTGTTCTAGCGTTACTAAAATTAATTTAAAAAAAATATATTCATTATGTAAGAATAAAAATGCAATATTTATTATTTTAAACTGTTTATAATTATTAAATTCTATGAATAAATTTTGCTATCACACTTATTGATATTAAAAGTAGGAGCGCCGATAATATTCTTGCGAAATTTGAATCTACCAAAGCTGTGCAACGGAACAAGAATAACCACAAAAAAATCTCACACCCAACTTAATCCGGGCAGGAATCAGAGGTGGCAAATTCAACGGAGAGAGGTCTTAATTCCATGAATACCGATAATTTCATCAGATCTACCTATTGATTTCAAACGATTACAATTTCCTTTGCATTCGCAATAACCATAAACAAGGCACAAGGACAATCATTGGCCACGGCTAGATAAAATTCGCCATGGACAATTGTATGTTGTGTTCTCACGTGTTGGAACACCTAATATTCATAGGTTTATACGCCTAATGAAATGAAGAAAAACGTTGTCTATCCGCTAGCGTTACAGTAAATGAAATATAATTATTTAGATGTTTGATTGATTTCCTTATTGAAAAAACTATGATTTGGGGCGCAGCAACGTGCGCCGGGCAACGCTAGTTATAGAATATTTTCGTTGTTTGGAGGTATGTAGCTTATGCACAAATAGTATCTCCTTTGTTTTACAAAATCTAACAGCTACCCACCAGAATTTTACTTGAATACTCCAGGCACATACTCTTACTATGCTCGCCTTAAATACAGCCATACTGTCTCAGGAAATAAATAAGATTTGATTAAACGTAAAAGACTAAACAAGATATCCAAGAAAGACATAGGATAGGATGTCCTTAGGAAGAATGATATTTTTACATTATGAGCGCGAAAAATTACAGTAACTGTTGATTATTTTTACAAAAAAATTAAATAAAAAATGTAATTGCTAAATAATTGATATATTTAATCTGCTAGCATTTAATAGTTTAACGTATTATCATGAAAAAAAATTAATATCAATTAAATATGTGAATTTCAAGCGAATATTTTATTTTATTTTAGACTAGTAAATTATAATTACAAAATGCAATTATTTTAGTCGCAGAAACGGGATAAGCTATACATACATGTTACGCCCTTTATTTTCTGGGAACGTTAGCATGTGAAACGAAAACCTACAATAATTTTTATCGGTTTTCTTTGAATAAAAAGGAAAATACCGATAAAATCTAGAACTTCAGCGACGTTTATAAAAAAAGGCGTCTTAAATGTTTTGTTAAATTTAACTATTCTAAACATCTTTCCATTGTGAGGAGTACAATAGAACATCTGGTAATCATTAGGTAGGGAGAAAAAAATATTACAAAATATTGGTTTTTGAAGACAACAATATTCCTAAAGATGTAGAGAGCCCTCAGGAACACGGGACAAATCTTGAATTAAAAAATTCCGAAGTTAGTTTCATATAAATAAAGCTCAATAAAATCACGTTAAAAAAATTAAATAAAAAAACTTTTTCTTTCACTACATTAGAGATACGAAGTTACTCTAATGTAATAGATTTGGTCATAACAAAAAATAAAGTTTAATAAAGATAAAACAACTTGGTGGCAAGTGAAGGTATAGGCCTACGTTTTAAAATTCCTTACGAAACAATGAGGCAGTGTTTAACGCTTGAACTGTTTACCTCGTGCGGTAGTAAACTTTTGGATACTTATTTAGTTAATTAGAGCTTAGCTAGTGAGAACTATTCACAAAGGTAAAAGTCAAAATAGTGAACTCAAAATCTCACCAAACATTAGTTTTTAATAAACACACAGAACAAACTAGTTTCGGCGACAATGTCACCTTCTTCACTGCTTGGCTACTACTAACAAATTGTCAAACTATTGAAGAAGTCAAATAAAACAAACAAGATAAAAATACAAAGTCAAGCAATAAAAATAACCTATTACATAGCACAACACTTCTTACTCAGGAGAGGTATATATTTTACATAACTGCTATTATTATTAATATTTTGTTCTTTTACTCCCCCCCCCTTATTTCATACTATCATAAATAAACAAATCCTAAACAAAGGTTACACAGTTGAAAAAAACAATCATATATTATATAAAAATACACGATATAAACAATTCACTAAAAAAACCAGTTTATACAAAATTAAAACTAAAAACAAAGTCAAGATAAATAAACTAACACCAACACTTACACATATTTTAACATTTTTACAAGGTAGCCGTAGCAACTAATTTAACACTTGCTACTATTTTTGGATACTTGCTTGCTATATTATAACATAGTATTATAACATATAAAACCCTGATTTCTAAAACGCTCTGTGTTTGTTATACATAAGATTAAGTGTCTTTGTTTTTAAAGTTTTAATTTTCGGAGCGTCAGCACAAAGTTTTATTATTATTATTATTATTTGTTGCTGAGGACTTTCTACATCTGGTATACTCTGGTTTTGCAAAATCGATCACGTCTGGATAACCGATATTAACCCAATAACTCTAAGAAATTTTATATCATTATGTATAGTAGTAATATAGTGATAGTTTTTCTGGGCGTAGATTGACAATAAATCGGGAAATTAACTTTTATATGAGTAAATAACCCAATAACTCTAGGAAATTTTATATCATTGTGTATAATAGTAATATAGTGATAGTTTTTCTGGGCGTAGATTGACAATAAATCGGGAAATTAACTTTTATATGAGTAAATAACCCAATAACTCTAGGAAATTTTATATCATTATGTATAATAGTAATATAGTAATAGTTTTTCTGGGCGTAGATTGACAATAAATCGGGAAATTAACTTTTATATGAGTAAATAACCCAATAACTCTAGGAAATTTTATATCATTATGTATAATAGTAATATAGTAATAGTTTTTCTGGGCGTAGATTGACAATAAATCGGGAAATTAACTTTTATATGAGTAAATAACCCAATAACTCTAGGAAATTTTATATCATTATGTATAATAGTAATATAGTAATAGTTTTTCTGGGCGTAGATTGACAATAAATCGGGAAATTAACTTTTATATGAGTAAATAACCCAATAACTCTAGGAAATTTTATATCATTATGTATAATAGTAATATAGTAATAGTTTTTCTGGGCGTAGATTGACAATAAATCGGGAAATTAACTTTTATATGAGTAAATAACCCAATAACTCTAGGAAATTTTATATCATTATGTATAATAGTAATATAGTAATAGTTTTTCTGGGCGTAGATTGACAATAAATCGGGAAATTAACTTTTATATGAGTAAATAACCCAATAACTCTAGGAAATTTTATATCATTATGTATAATAGTAATATAGTAATAGTTTTTCTGGGCGTAGATTGACAATAAATCGGGAAATTAACTTTTATATGAGTAAATAACCCAATAACTCTAGGAAATTTTATATCATTATGTATAATAGTAATATAGTAATAGTTTTTCTGGGCGTAGATTGACAATAAATCGGGAAATTAACTTTTATATGAGTAAATAAACGGTTTTTTAGTTTTTATTTTAATTTAAATAAAAATTTGTTTCATTTACTTTATTTTTATCTACATAATAAAAATTTATAATTTTTGTTTCG
Source organism: Prosapia bicincta (assembly GCA_036971475.1). Taxonomy (NCBI): domain Eukaryota; kingdom Metazoa; phylum Arthropoda; class Insecta; order Hemiptera; family Cercopidae; genus Prosapia; species Prosapia bicincta. The sequence goes on along the minus strand of JBAIZL010000005.1, from coordinate 64,585,148 downwards.
TACTGTTTTTTAGAACTAAAGCGCAATGTTTTCATGGAATATTTACATTATTACATATATTTAACATGTTTACTACGGGATTCCTGTCTCTGAATGTTGTTTAAAGTTTAGTTTTTTCATTAGAAAATATAGCAATAACTTATTATAATACGTGTAGCTAATCTGACTTACAGCTGCATGATATATACACCATTAAATGACACTTTCATAAACGAGAATTTCCATTTTATTTTCTTCATACATTGAAGCTTTTCGCTGATTGGCAGCATCAGCATTATAAAAATTTCAAAGTATCTTATAGTTCTAGACAGTCCAGATGTAGTCATAGAACTATAAGATATTTTGAAAATTTTGATAAAGCTGATACTGCCAATCAGCGAAAAGCTTCAATGTATGAAGAAAATAAAATGGAAATTCTCGTTTATGAAAGTGTCATTTAATTGTGTATATAAAACAAGAAAAAGAAATTCATCCAAGGATTACAATATAGGCCTATATATATATATATATATATATATATATATATATATATATATATATATATTTTTTTTATATACTTACTAGTGCATTGCGGCAAATGTGGCTGGCGCCTCAGCCAGTCCTTGATGGAATGGACGTCCCTGTTGAGCTGTTGCGGGTCGGTTTTCATTTTGTTTAGAATTTGTATTTTTTGTGCTTCCGTAGCCAAATGTAGTGTCATATTCTGAAAACCAAGAACGCGCAAACACTTGAAACCTCATTGACAGGAAGGCATACAATTTTGATGTTATACGCAGTTATAAAATTGTCATGTGATTGATTGTGGCATAAGTATTGCATATGATTTTTTTCATACATAATCAGGCCATGATTTGAATTTAGAAAAATAAAATGGAATCTCTGTTGCTACGCAACCTAAAAAAAAAAACAGAAAGTTTAAGCTTTGTTGAATTTATATTTGTATAGTTGAGAGTATATTATAGGTTATAATGTCTCTGCTTCTATAGTGCGGACTACGTAACTGTGCACTTGCCCTTGATAGATCACACGAGATTTCTCGTGTACTACCATTTCTTAAAACATGTTACATATTCAAAATGATCTATACATCAGTCACCATCCGATATCTATACACATATTTCAGGATTGTTTGTTATTTCATACCGCTAATTTATCATTGAATTACAGCTGAATTAAAAAAAAAAAAATGATTTGTCTTAATAAAGCAGAAAATAAGAGACCATGTACTGAATAACATGCGATATGTGTTTTTTTGTATCTTTATATTTCTTGGAGTAATAGTTATAAAGTCTGGTGGCCGACTCCTCGAAAAATATGAAAGACATGCTCTCCAACCTTCAATCTACCTCATAACCTCATTTTCTATTATCTAAAGATATATGATTTGGACTTGTTATAACACAATAAACACTTTTATTTTCAGTACGTGTTAGCTTATTTTAAAACAACCTCTGCTCTACCTCTGTAATCTTCGGCTGTATATACTTCGGAACCATTCTTCAGGTGTGATGAAGAATTACATCTGAAATTCATGAGTTGTTATTACTTTAAAGGCAAAGTCTTTTCTAGGCTACATTATCGTTTATTCAAACCGAGTTTCTTCAACTCTACAAAGAACTACATTTAAAACTAATCTAATCACGTTGTAATGAATCAAAGTATATTTAAGTTATGCGATAGGAATTTACTGTTGTAATGATGCCATTACGAATAATCTGTCGCGTTTACATCATGTTTGACGTCGTTTGTTTAACATACAAGTTTTAAAGTTTTTTTATAATTTAAGAAAGACTGAGATATTAATACGGCCCCTATTTTCGTCGTGTTTTATTATTATTTAAGCTTAGCATTTGATCATGGCTCGTTGTATTCAGGCACTGATAACCTGTTATGGATGTTTTGGATTCTTGCCTGTTCAAACAAAAATATTCCCAACTTGCATATATGTTCTTCCGCACACTTCTTTATTTTATTTATCTATCAATAAACGAATTTATTTCGGTCAAAATTGCAACTCTTAATCTCGTAGTATCGGGAGATCGTTGCCCGTATTTTCACTTATACTACTTTACCAAGTAATTTGGACATTATTGTCAAAATAAAGACTTCTTTCGATTCTACTGTGTCTTTCGATCACTTATCATGTATGCTTTACACAGCAACTTGAGCTTTTTCTACCGTCTCATCACTAATTTGCTCATTTATTTTCTTTCTGTTCCCTCTATATTTTTTCAATTTCCGGCTATTGGCTCACACTCTCCTCATATAATTTTGTACACAATTTTTAATCGTTAATAAAATACGTTTTTATTCGTCCAATCAAGTTCAAATACATTTCTTTAGCCTATAGTGGATGATAATTGAGGCTAATACAGTTTTTTCAATTATTTATTCAATAATTAAATTATAAAAATTTGAAGGGGTCTAAGTCGGATTCGAACTAACTATCTTCATGTTCAAAGTCTAGCGCTTTGACACTGAAACAACATTCCCATAGCTAGAAGTGTGCTTCTCAAAGATGTATATTTATTTTTCTTTTGCCCTAATCTGGTTGTCGTTGAAACCATTTCGAAACCTTAAACTGTTACCATGGTTACCACACAATATCATAAGTAATGCTCTAGGAATAAAAATGAATGAAAATAATAGAAAAAATAAATATACAAACTTAATTAACTGCATCGAATCATGTTTCACAAACGGTCGTTGCGGATAGAAACTACAATACAATGGAAGCGAAAAAAAAGCTTATAAATATTAACAAACAAAAATAATAATCCAACACCATACATAGAAAGGAAAATGGGAAATTGCTGGGAAATTTGCTGTCTATTTTGCCACTTAATACTTCGCCACATGTTCATACATATTTATATTAGTTGTAATTATAAAATAAAAAGAAACTAAAATACAAATTGACCTTGATGATTTAAGTAGGAATTGACTTTAAACAAAATTATATTTCTTGTTTACTCATCATCTTCATCATTGTTGTTTTATCTTCTTGTAATTTATAATAACTTTATTACGTTAGAAAATATTTTGTAGATTTTCTAACGTTATTTTCTTGGAAGAATACATGATAAACTATATTTTAGGTGGAAAAAACTTTTCATCTTTATTGTAATTTTTCGTAATTGAGTGTTATTTAGTATTTATAGGTTAGGTTAGTTTAAGTTATGTGTTATTAATATGTTCTTTTGTATATATGAATATTTTAAACATTTGAAATCCTTTCATTTTTCTAATGATAATCTTTAATTGGTCATGTGAACTTATTCACAAATCTTGTAATTGGCCGCAAAACCAGTGCGATTAAGTCGTTTAAGTTGATATAAATGGAATTATTTAATTATACCGTAGTAGGCTTCACCTCTACTTTGTCACACGTATATCCTTAGGGCTGAGTGTTTCTTCCTCTCGTAGGCTGCGGAAAAACAAAATCCGTCATATCCGAGAATTAGTGCGGAACGTCATGTGGGTCATTTGCGATTACAGCAATTCTTCGAAAGAGTGGGAGTGTGGCCACACACATTTAGAACCCGTCTTATCCGTCATATGCGTCATTCGCCTTGACTCAAAAGAGTTTGTTTCGAGACGCAAGACGGACAAAGCGCAAGTACAAAATGAACATGGAAGTATCTGAAGAAGTAATTACTCTCCTCTTTGGGATCCATCTTACAAAAACCACAAATATAGAAATATTGTACAGAAGGTTTGGAATGATTTGGGAGCGAATTAGGAACCGACGACGGTACGAGTTTATTGTTTTATGTTAAACCATCATTTTTAACGAATTTTCTTATTCATGACGAACTGTTGGAATAGGTGGTTTCCCACTTATTTTAACTTGAAGTCACTGTCGGTCTTCTAAGTTTATTAGACTGTAACTTGATTAGAATGTACTTTTCGACATTAAAATGTATTCAAAAAATTTATCATCGTCATGTAACAGTTTCGTCATGTAAACATTTTACTTTAGTCCTATATTTTCCACGAGCAAGTAGTTATTTCTTTGACATCATCGAACGAACTGACAGAACGCCTTCTGGTCATGACTGATATGCCGGATAAGACGCAAGTCGGTGAAAACGCAAATAACGTACTGCATGTGACGGAACGCATTCAATCTGGTCATGACTGACATGTCGGATAAGACGCAAGTCGGTGAAAACGCAAATAACGTACTGCACGTGACGGAACGCATTCTATTTGGCCATGACTGACATGCCGGATAAAACGCAAGTCGGTGAAAACGCAAATAACGTACTGCATGTGACGGAACGCATTCTATCTGGTCATGACTTGACATGTCGGATAAGACGCAAGTCGGTGAAAACGCAAATAACGTACTGCACGTGACGGAACGCATTCTATCTGGTCATGACTGACATGTCGGATAAGACGCAAGTCGGTGAAAACGCAAATAACGTACTGCACGTGACGGAACAAATTCTGTCTGGCCATGACTGACATGCCGGATAAGAAGCAAGTCGGTGAAAACGCAAATAACGTACTGCATGTGACGGAACGCATTCTATCTGGTCATGACTGACATGCCGGATAAGACGCAAGTCGGTGAAAACGCAAATAACGTACTGCACGTGACGGAACGCATTCTATCTGGTCATGACTGACATGTCGGATAAGACGCAAGTCGGTGAAAACGCAAATAACGTACTGCACGTGACGGAACGCATTCTATCTGGTCATGACTGACATGTCGGATAAGACGCAAGTCGGTGAAAACGCAAATAACGTACTGCACGTGACGGAACGGATTCTGTCCGGCCGAAGCCTTACTGGAATAATCGTTATTTTCCTGTACAACATACTTTCTGAAAGCTGACGAACAAAATCGGATTTCGTTATAGGAGCTAACGTGTATTTAAAGGGATGGAAGACACGTAGGCTATTTTGGCTCTCAAAAATCACACAAAGGAGTGACCTCGCTCGCATGTCAGAAGGATCAACAAGATTAATCTAATATATCTGTAATTTATAGTAAGTTATTAAAAATGTTTATAGTGTTTATAAATGTCTCTTAAAGTGGAATTTTAAAACCTAGTTACGGTTATGTAAAGAAAAAATTAACATGTTAGTCAGATAGCATTAAATTTCAGTATTCAGAAACAGTTTCGACGTAGCTGCCTTAGTTTGTAAGTTCAAGCTATTATTACATCTAATACAAAAGTGGAAGGGTCTCGTAATAGACTTGAAACGTGCATTTCTACTATTATTGGGAAATATGCCCACGTATTTAGAGGGTCGAAAAGCTATATACTCTCCAATGCAGCATGTGTATCCTCTACAAGTGTTTGAATAAGGATGCTAAAGAATTCGTAAAATATAAAGTCTAAATAAAACTTGTTCCCAAATTGAGTGCACATCTTGAAGCCGAGAGTGCTAGGGGGCTCGTCACTGGGAATACGAAGCAGACTTTCAGAGTGAGGCCCCCCAATGTTGCCATATTATTGGAAAGAGATTTGGTTTACCAGTGCAACTGAAAAGGCATTGGCGTCGTCAGACAATCAGCGACAATATTTAACGCATCGCTTCTTTACACTAGTATCATCGTTTCTAATTTAAATTCGGAAGTATGTTAAACACATTATAGTAAACACAATATAGTTGGGGTAGGAAATGGGTAATCATGGCTTGTGAGTACTAGCCCATTTATTTACCCTTGGTCTTAATTCTTTGTCCGTTTTTAAAGTGACGTATATCTTTTATTTAAATTCCCTAATTCTTACAATAATCTATAAAATAGCACTAAAATAAAAAGAATTCAAAACATATCTAAAATAAGGTAGTTTTATAGAATTAGTGGTTTTTAAATTTTCTATAAAATCTAAACCATTTTATAAATAATTCCATATTTACTAAAAATAATTCAGTACATGTTGGTTTAATTAATTTTAAATTTCAATAAGTGAGAAAACTGTTTAAAAAAATTTCGTTACATATTGTTAAAATTTAAAAAATTCGAATTTTAATTATTATTTAGAAAGTAATCCATTGAGAGTGTAATTAATCTTTAATTTCGAGGTACAAAAATATTAAAAATTAGGGTTTTTAAATGAATTTAAAGGTTTTTAACATTAATACAATGAAACGGCTGTATAATTTACAGAAATGATAAATAATTGGAATTGAAATAGTTTTCTTCTTCTTATTATTATATGAAAATAATTGTATGAGTGTGTATTTCACTTAAAATATTTACTTTTCTTATTTGCCTTGTTATTTTTATTTGAATTAAAATTTTACTCGTAAATAACTAAATTCTAAATATTTTAGTCATGCAACTATTTACCAATCGTATAATCAATATCAATGTTTGTGTTGTTTTGAGTAAAAAATATAATATAAACAAATAAGGGTGTTGATAAAATTATGCAGTTCTCAAAATTATTAGCCCTATAATGTCTAGTTATAATTAAATTTGTAATTATATTAGATCCAATTATAATATATTAGTTTAAAATAAAGGCTAGTTAAACGTTTTCAGTGAGGTATTGCCAAAAGTAATCGATATAGACTACACACTATATTTATTAATCTTATAATATGGGGTATAATTAGAATTATAGTTTACCGTTCCTCATTATTATGTAAAAAGTTAATTTGTTCTAATATTAATTAAACATAAACTTAAAATTATTTAATAATAGTTGAAGTTGTACTTAATTATAATGTTTATTGCAGTCTATTAGTAATAAACGTAACCGTAATTAAAGATAACTTCACAATTCTGCGTAATAATTTTAAACAATTTTAGGTTAACATCGTTATAAGAAACAATATTTTACGTTTGAACTAACTTTCCACTCACAGCCGGACGCACAAGTACTGTAGTTAGCAAGTAGACAAGCTGGCAGATACTGTAATCTGTGTTTCAAGGCCGCATCACTGTGTATTTTGTAATTAGTAGTGCTTATACAGTTCGGTACGGCATCTGTGACTGTTACGTGTTATGCAGATTAGCGATCTGTGAATGGAAAGGAACGCGGTCTCAATTGAATTAAATTTCGTAACAGTTAATTACGTATTTGTTTGTTATGCTAGTGAGATGAGTCATATGAAACATATAGATAATTAACTTACAAAGATATATTGCTGAATTTTCTGTGAGAATGACACAGATCTGGGGAAACAGTGAAAAGGGAAAACATTTCATCGATCAAGAAAATTAGAATTTCTTTAAGTTTTAAAATTATTTCAATTATTAATTTTGTTGGCCGGCCAATTTTAATGAACCGGGTATTAGGTAAGAAGTAACAGACGACTGATATTTTTTAGAAACGGAACGCTTGAATAAACTACTGAAGTTTTCTATTTTTCTAAATCATAATATGAGGAAGTGAAGTGATCAAGGAAGAGTTCGATCCCTGAAAAGAGCAAAGAATATGTAACTGGCAAGTCTTGGAATTCTCTCCCCAGTAACAAGAGGGAGCAATGCATCTATGTATAAATTATTCTTTCCCCGTCTGAACTAAACTTTCTGTGACTGTGGTAGAGAAAAGATCTTACTTTAGGATAGCACAGATATTCGCTCAACCCTATTCCCCATCTTCCCAAGGGAGAACTATGCCCGTGTACAGGAGTAGGAAACTGCGATTCTTATTGTATTTTTTGTATCCTTCTCTGGGAAAAGTTGATAGTAGGAAGATGAATTTCTGCTATTCTCTGTGGGAGCAAGTGTACTATTCTTTCCCATTTTACAGTGAAAGTTTGGATTTGTATTCATATCTATGCTATTGCTGGTCATTCCTTAAATTTCGTCTTCACTAGGATTTCTTAGAGAGCCAAGTACTTCGCATCAAGTATTCATCAGGGCAGCAAGCAGAAGTGGATTTAAGTAGTATACAATCAGCATGATAATAACATAAATTTAATTCGTCACTAAAATAAATCCACTGTTTTGGATATAAAAAATATACTTTACCTATCTCCAGTAACACCGAATTCGTTAATTCTTTGAAGGCGAAATCTTTCACGGCTCTCTATTACGGCATGTATGTTAACAAGGTGGGAAGAAACAGAATATCTGAATATGTTAACAGTCTAAGGACCGAGAAAACTCGTTGTTAGAGCCACATGCTACTCGCGGACCGCGTAGTAAGGATGGCCTAGGCATAGCAAAAGAATGGAAATACCAAACCGACTCATCTTTGCTACGGTAGCCATGCACCTTAGCTATGTTCCAGGTTTTCACTTGATCCCAAAGCATTCGTGCAACAAACAGTCCGACAAACCGCTAAACGTCTGGATTCCTAGTTTTTGCAGATATTTTATTACTGGCTCGAACTTTGCTTGTAAAATGACACACTATAAGGCCGTATCTTTAATCGCCATAATTATTGTACTTTATTACGCCCGCAAATAACTTATTATTGTACCAGATAACTAGCTAACTTACTTTTAAACCCATGCAATTTAGAAGTAATTACCACCCTAATAATTAAAACACTATCAGATAAGTTGCTTGATGTAATCATTTTGAATTCACTGATTAAACTAATTTTAAAAAATATTCAACTAAGTGAATACGTAATTGCTTACTTTCTGACGCGTTTCAAAACATTCGTTCCTTTTACGAAGCTAACCCTCTACTGGCGGCATCGGTTGGGTGTAAAGGCGCTAACGGGAATGGATTTATGACTGTGGAATGGGTGGGTTGTTTGAGTTGTGTGTCACAGTCTTTTCTATTATATGACACACAACTTTTTAATATTTAAAAAGAAGCTTAGATATAGAGCTGAGTTGACGCATCCACCAGTAGTAGATGATAATTGTTGTTTATATAGTTTTAAAAATATTTATTCATTAACTACATTAAAACAAGTTGATGTCTCGGTCGGATTCGAACTAAATGACTACACGTTTGAAACTAGCACTTTGGCACTGAGACAAAATTCCAATGTCTACAAATCTATTATTTAACGGTGTATATGCAATTATAATAGTAAGGTTCCTTGCAATAATGCATTACAAGACATATTTAGAATGAGAAATTAGTAACCACATCAGCCTTATGAATTATAAACGAATACATAGTATCAAACAAAAATAATAGTTCAACACCATATACTGTAAAAATGAAATGAGAGTAAAATGGAAAATTTCAATAAAATTCGCTTTCCATTTTTCCTTTTAATATTGTGATATTGACAATGTATAATAATAATTACACAAAATCCTCTTAACCACAAACTTTCATTATTTTACCCTTATGTACATTTCAGTTACCAAGTAACCATCCTCAGAGGGATAACATACAAAGATTGTTATCTTAGACTCCTTTGTATGTTATTCCTCTGAGGATGGTTACTTGGTAACTGAAATGTACATAAGGGTAAAATAAAGAAAGTTTGTGGTTGAGATTATTAGTGAATCCGAAAAATTTTGTGTATTTATTATTAAATGCAACCACAGTATATACCTAATAAATAGTGCCATGTATAGCTTACGTGGTCACATAGGGCGAGCATAGGCTGGAGAAAGGGTAGAGGAAGCCAAAGACCGTTCCACAGACATTTAATTATTAGGTATATTATTTATATTACAATAATGAATACTTGACAAGGCCGCTATAAATATTATTTCTGTTGATTTTTCATATTAACCAGATCATTTACATAAAGTTTAAAGCAAATTTACTTATATCCGTTTTCCAAACAGCAGCAACGTCTACAATTTCTCAGCTATTACCTTGATGCAACACGCATTAATATATATATATATATATATATATATATATATATATATATATATATATATAGACATTATATATATATTAGTGCAACTTCTTTGGTACCAAAAGTTTTGTATATTTCCTCAACGTGTATGGTTTTCTTTCGATAATCTTATAAATTGTTATCAAAGTTTATTCCGTACCTTCATTGGCTGATTTGTTATTTTCAATTTTACAGTTATTGAAGGAATGTTAGATTTAACAATAATTGAAGTCGTCTATTTAACTGTATAAACTAATTTAATTTTTCGTTGCTTCTATATTTCGCGTCATGGCTTCTTATATATAGCGATCTGCTTACAAGATTATAAATAAAGAGATTAGTTTCTTCCCTTAGAACGGTTATAAAATATCCTTTAAATCTTTTTTACGTTAAAAACTTTAAATTAGCCAGTTAAAAAAACAAAATTAATGTTAATTTCAAACTGTTATGAAATTTAGTTGTTATACCTAGTTTCGCTATAAAACTAGTTGACAGTAAGCTGTTAATATATTTGCGTGTAAAGTATGAGTAAAAGGTTACAATAAGCATAACATCTGGCGATTGCAACAATTAAACGCCTAAATGAAGTAGCTATGACGTAGGCGAGTATACATGGAAATATCGCTTTAACAGGAAAAGAAGTTATTATCGAATTTTCAAAGAAGTATCGTAAAGACTTAATATCTCTTTGTAGAATTGTAGTTTGTGAAAGTGAAAATTTAAAGTTTGCTTTTTATATATCATATTTATGCGAGTTAGCTTTCAAAGATTGATAATACTCCATCATCGGACATCACTGACCGGGGGCTGTAGTAGACTGCGAGCTGTGTGGGATTTCCGTTGTTACAAGGTGTGGTGTACCGTTATTGTTCTATTTTCGGATTCACTGCACTGTGGAGTCTTTTAAGTTTATCTTGGTGTTAATTTTGTCTATTAGGTTGAATAATAATCGTTTTTTGATTTTATTTGTATTTGTTCGTTTATGATATTATGTTTATGTTTATAAATTTGTAGTTGTTCCCAAATTGTCATTTTGAGGCTTTTTTGTACTATTTTTATTAGGTGTACGTTTTTTAATGTGGGAAATGTGTGTTTGTTTTTGATGGCGTGTGTAGCTAAGTTTAAGTTATAAGTTTCAGGTTTAATGTATGCATTGAGGTGTTCTTGATATCTGTCTTTTAATTTCTTTTTTGTTTGGCCTATGTATATTTTATTACAGTCTGGGCATTCGATTTTGTATATTCCGTTATTAAGTATGGGACATATTTTTTCCGGTTGGTTTATTTTATGTATTATGTTTCCTGTGTTTTTGTAAGCTATGTTAATATTATTATTTTTTAGTGTTTTAGTTATTCCTTTTACGTTGTACCTTGTATATGTGAATGTGGCCCATTTTGTTGTTGTTTGTAGTTCGACTTTAGGTTATTTTAATTTATTTAATATTTTAAATTCTAATTTATCTATAGTTTTCTTATTGTATCCTTTTTTTGGGCTGTTTGATATATTATTTGTTTTTCTCCATTTTTTAGAGGCAGTTTTAGCATTATGTATAAGAGTGAGTTGTAAGCAGCCATTTTATGTTGCGGGGGATGTTTAGAGTAGTTTGATATTGTATTAATGGTTTGTGTAAGTTTCCTATAAATTAAGTATTCAATGTTACTTGTATTTCTGGTTATTGTTAGGTCTAGATAGTTTATTTTAATGTTTATTTCTTCCTCCTCTTTATATATATATATATAGTCACTTAATACACGTAGTTAGCTTGGTTTCCTGCATAAATAATGCCCGCACATGTATCTATATTTAATGATCATTGATTAATCATTTTTTAAATTAGATGTATTTATGTTTAGAGAAAACTTTAATAACTCATTTTCTAAACCTGTATCTAAATTTAAACTTAAAAATGGTTTTTTAAATTTAAACGTTTTAAGTAATGACCCCTCCGTTAATAATGACCTCACCACATCGAGCTACTGCGATTTCTGACGCTGGTTTTTTTAAACCATAGGTAGGCGTATGTACATTGAGAATGTTTGTAAAATGAAACAATCGTACTTAAAAGCGTTACAAATATTTTTCTAAGACTTGCGGATTTGTGTTTCGGCAGCGACTAAGTCAAGAGTTTTAAAGTACTTACAAAACTATTGAGTCTTTGCTTGGCTACATGTGCGGAGTTAAACAGTAACCTATTGTAGCTTACCTGTGTATTGTATTGCTCTCTGGTGACTGCGCTGTACACTAGACCGATTCTGTAGACGATGCCAAAATGTGCGTACACTGCCAGCGTTATCAGTGTAGCTGCGGTTATCTTTGTGATTTAGTTGTCACTGCCATTGTCAAATGAATCATGCTCGAGCCGATAAGCAATTTTGATGTTTTTGCTTTAGTTACGTGTGACATAGTTAGCCAGAACTAAGGTTTATCTGAGTCGAATCTAATTTTGTCTTTCCGTTTTGTACTTGATCGTTTGCTCTTTTTCCTTTTCGCGATTTTACTCCTGAAGTGTCCAAATACTGAATTTACATTGAAAAAAATATATGTAAAAGTTTTTTTTGCGCTTAGGTTAGGCTATTGCTTAAATATTAAAAATATTGGAATTCACTATTTTCTAAAGCGTATCTAGGAATATGAATCTAAGTGTTTTTGCTCTATTAAGATTTAAGGACTTTTATATTCAACTGGAAACTAATTGTGGAAGGTGATACAGGAATATGGTGCAGGTAGAAATGACGAGACGAACACGAGTAATTGTAATACAACTTACTGCACCAATGCCACCTACGGTCGTTTACAGATATACATATTGTTAAGGCTATGGAAGGAGTGAGAAAGATAGGTAAGGTGATGCGAAGGTTCAATTTATCATGATGCTATGAGACACATGGAGTTATCTACCCATTGTACTAAGGCTATGGAAGGAGAGAGAAAGATAGGTAAGGTGATGCGAAGGTTCACTTTATCATTATGCTATGAGACACATGGAGTTATCTACCCATTGTATTAAGGCTATGGAAGGAGAGAGAAAGATAGGTAAGGTGATGCGAAGGTTCACTTTATCATTATGCTATGAGACACTTGGAGTTATCTACCCATTGTATTAAGGCTATGGAAGGAGAGAGAAAGATAGGTAAGGTGATGCGAAGGTTCACTTTATCATTATGCTATGAGACACATGGAGTTATCTACCCATTGTACTAAGGCTATGGAAGGAGAGAGAAAGATAGGTAAGGTGATGCGAAGGTTCACTTTATCATTATGCTATGAGACACATGCAGTTATCTTATCTACCCATTGTACTAAGGCTATGGAAGGAGAGAGAAAGATAAGTAAGGTGATGCGAAGGTTCACTTTATCATTATGCTATGAGACACATGGAGTTATCTACCCATTGTACTAAGGCTATGGAAGGAGAGAGAAAGATAGGTAAGGTGATGCGAAGGTTCACTTTATCATTATGCTATGAGACACATGGAGTTATCTACCCATTGTACTAAGGCTATGGAAGGAGAGAGAAAGATAGGTAAGGTGATGCGAAGGTTCATTTTATCATTATGCTATGAGACACATGGAGTTATCTACCCATTGTACTAAGGCTATGGAAGGAGAGAGAAAGATAGGTAAGGTGATGCGAAGGTTCACTTTATCATTATGCTATGAGACACATGGAATTATCTACCCATTGTACTAAGGCTATGGAAGGAGAGAGAAAGATAGGTAAGGTGATGCGAAGTTTCACTTTATCATTATGCTATGAGACACATGGAGTTATCTACCCATTGTACTAAGGCTATGGAAGGAGAGAGAAAGATAGGTAAGGTGATGCGAATGTTCACTTTATCATTATGCTATGAGACACATGGAGTTATCTACCCATTGTACTAAGGCTATGGATGGAGAGAGAAAGATAGGTAAGGTGATGCGAAGGTTCACTTTATCATTATGCTATGAGACACATGGAGTTATCTACCCATTCTACTAAGGCTATGAAAGGAGAGAGAAAGATAGATAAGGTGATGTGAAGGTTCACTTTATCATTATGCTATGAGACACTTGGAGTTATCTACCCATTGTATTAAGGCTATGGAAGGAGAGAGAAAGATAGGTAAGGTGATGCGAAGGTTCACTTTATCATTATGCTATGAGACACATGGTGTTATCTACCCATTGTATTAAGGCTATGGAAGGAGAGAGAAAGATAGGTAAGGTGATGCGAAGGTTCACTTTATCATTATGCTATGAGACACATGGTGTTATCTACCCATTCTACTAAGGCTATGAAAGGAGAGAGAAAGATAGGTAAGGTGATGCGAAGGTTCACTTTATCATTATGCTATGAGACACATGGTGTTATCTACCCATTCTACTAAGGCTATGGAAGGAGAGAGAAAGATAGGTAAGGTGATGCGAAGGTTCACTTTATCATTATGCTATGAGACACATGGAGTTATCTACCCATTGTATTAAGGCTATGGAAGGAGAGAGAAAGATAGGTAAGGTGATGCGAAGGTTCACTTTATCATTATGCTATGAGACACTTGGAGTTATCTACCCATTGTATTAAGGCTATGGAAGGAGAGAGAAAGATAGGTAAGGTGATGCGAAGGTTCACTTTATCATTATGCTATGAGACACATGGAGTTATCTACCCATTGTATTAAGGCTATGGAAGGAGAGAGAAAGATAGGTAAGGTGATGCGAAGGTTCACTTTATCATTATGCTATGAGACACTTGGAGTTATCTACCCATTGTATTAAGGCTATGGAAGGAGAGAGAAAGATAGGTAAGGTGATGCGAAGGTTCACTTTATCATTATGCTATGAGACACATGGAGTTATCTACCCATTGTATTAAGGCTATGGAAGGAGAGAGAAAGATAGGTAAGGTGATGCGAAGGTTCACTTTATCATTATGCTATGAGACACTTGGAGTTATCTACCCATTGTATTAAGGCTATGGAAGGAGAGAGAAAGATAGGTAAGGTGATGCGAAGGTTCACTTTATCATTATGCTATGAGACACATGGTGTTATCTACCCATTCTACTAAGGCTATGGAAGGAGAGAGAAAGATAGGTAAGGTGATGCGAAGGTTCACTTTATCATTATGCTATGAGACACATGGTGTTATCTACCCATTCTACTAAGGCTATGAAAGGAGAGAGAAAGATAGGTAAGGTGATGCGAAGGTTCACTTTATCATTATGCTATGAGACACATGGTGTTATCTACCCATTCTACTAAGGCTATGGAAGGAGAGAGAAAGATAGGTAAGGTGATGCGAAGGTTCACTTTATCATTATGCTATGAGACACATGGTGTTATCTACCCATTCTACTAAGGCTATGAAAGGAGAGAGAAAGATAGGTAAGGTGATGCGAAGGTTCACTTTATCATTATGCTATGAGACACATGGTGTTATCTACCCATTCTACTAAGGCTATGGAAGGAGAGAGAAAGATAGGTAAGGTGATGCGAAGGTTCACTTTATCATTATGCTATGAGACACATGGTGTTATCTACCCATTCTACTAAGGCTATGAAAGGAGAGAGAAAGATAGGTAAGGTGATGCGAAGGTTCACTTTATCATTATGCTATGAGACACATGGTGTTATCTACCCATTCTACTAAGGCTATGAAAGGAGAGAGAAAGATAGGTAAGGTGATGCGAAGGTTCACTTTATCATTATGCTATGAGACACATGGTGTTATCTACCCATTCTACTAAGGCTATGAAAGGAGAGAGAAAGATAGGTAAGGTGATGCGAAGGTTCACTTTATCATTATGCTATGAGACACATGGTGTTATCTACCCATTCTACTAAGGCTATGGAAGGAGAGAGAAAGATAAGTAAGGTGATGCGAAGGTTCACTTTATCATTATGCTATGAGACACATGGTGTTATCTACCCATTCTACTAAGGCTATGGAAGGAGAGAGAAAGATAGGTAAGGTGATGCGAAGGTTCACTTTATCATTATGCTATGAGACACATGGTGTTATCTACCCATTCTACTAAGGCTATGAAAGGAGAGAGAAAGATAGGTAAGGTGATGCGAAGGTTCACTTTATCATTATGCTATGAGACACATGGTGTTATCTACCCATTCTACTAAGGCTATGGAAGGAGAGAGAAAGATAGGTAAGGTGATGCGAAGGTTCACTTTATCATTATGCTATGAGACACATGGTGTTATCTACCCATTCTACTAAGGCTATGAAAGGAGAGAGAAAGATAGGTAAGGTGATGCGAAGGTTCACTTTATCATTATGCTATGAGACACATGGAGTTATCTACCCATTGTACTAAGGCTATGGAAGGAGAGAGAAAGATAGGTAAGGTGATGCGAAGGTTCACTTTATCATTATGCTATGAGACACATGGAGTTATCTACCCATTCTACTAAAGCTATGAAAGGAGAGAGAAAGATAGGTAAGGTGATGCGAAGGTTCACTTTATCATTATGCTATGAGACACATGGTGTTATCTACCCATTCTACTAAGGCTATGGAAGGAGAGAGAAAGATAGGTAAGGTGATGCGAAGGTTCACTTTATCATTATGCTATGAGACACATGGTGTTATCTACCCATTCTACTAAGGCTATGGAAGGAGAGAGAAAGATAGGTAAGGTGATGCGAAGGTTCACTTTATCATTATGCTATGAGACACATGGTGTTATCTACCCATTCTACTAAGGCTATGAAAGGAGAGAGAAAGATAGGTAAGGTGATGCGAAGGTTCACTTTATCATTATGCTATGAGACACATGGTGTTATCTACCCATTCTACTAAGGCTATGGAAGGAGAGAGAAAGATAGGTAAGGTGATGCGAAGGTTCACTTTATCATTATGCTATGAGACACATGGTGTTATCTACCCATTCTACTAAGGCTATGAAAGGAGAGAGAAAGATAGGTAAGGTGATGCGAAGGTTCACTTTATCATTATGCTATGAGACACATGGTGTTATCTACCCATTCTACTAAGGCTATGGAAGGAGAGAGAAAGATAGGTAAGGTGATGCGAAGGTTCACTTTATCATTATGCTATGAGACACATGGTGTTATCTACCCATTCTACTAAGGCTATGAAAGGAGAGAGAAAGATAGGTAAGGTGATGCGAAGGTTCACTTTATCATTATGCTATGAGACACATGGTGTTATCTACCCATTGTTTTAAGGCTATGGAATGAGAGAGAAAGATAGGTAAGGTGATGCGAAGGTTCACTTTATCATTAAGCTATGAGACACATGGAGTTATCTACCCATTGTACTAAGGCTATGAAAGGAGAGAGAAAGATAGGTAAGGTGATGCGAAGGTTCACTTTATCATTATGCTATGAGACACATGGTGTTATCTACCCATTGTTCTAAGGCTATGGAATGAGAGAGAAAGATAGGAAATGTGATGCGAAAGTTCACTTTATCATTATGTTATGAGAAACATCGTAGGATAAAGCAAGTCTAGGAGGTGATGGTCCGTGTAGACAGGGTTGTTTACTGATAGGTACATTAGTGAGTTTTAAGAATATATCCAAGGGAAATAGTTTGTTAAATGCTATAATGCAGGGTGTTGTGCATGTAAATTTTACTGATGCTAGATTGCCTATACAGCGCCGTGCTTGAGTCTGTAATATATATACACAGGTTCGCCCACGCCTGCTTGTATTTTGTTGTATAAATACATATTTTCTGATAAAATATACACCAAATAAGTTAATATACATGTTCGCCTACTCTTGTCTGTATGTTTGTTGTATAAATACATATTTTCTGATTAAAAAATACTGCAAATACGTTTATATATAGGTTCGCCCACTTTTGCCTGTATGTGTGTTGTATAAATACATATTTTCTGATTAAAAAATACTGCAAATACGTTTATATATAGGTTCGCCCACTCTTGCCTGTATGTGTGTTGTATAAATACATATTTTCTGATTAAAAAATACAGCAAATAATTTTATATACAGGTTCGCCACTCTTGCCTGTATGTGTGTTGTATAAATACATATTTGCTGATAAAATATATCAAATAAGTTTATATACAGGTTCGCCTACTCTTGTCTGTATGTTTGTTGTATAAATACATATTTTCTGATAAAAAATACAGCAAATAAGTTTAAAATACCCGTATATATATAAATAAAATAATATATAACTTGGTGCACCGAATCAAGACGAATGTAAATTAGTCAAATATTAATTAATTGTCAAGTGTTAGTCAATTGTCAAACGAATGTATTAGTTTAACAACTAGCTTTTGTTTTAAATGACATGTCATACTAGTTACTACTAAATTAAATTATCTATTTACAATTACGGCTACGAAATTATTAATTATAGGCCTACATCAAAATTTAATTCTCATATCTATCGAAATTTGTTTTTAACAGGAAACATGTTTTTGAAAAGAATATTTCAAGAACGTTTCTAACAAAATTTAATTAATTATTCGCGCTAATAGAAATGAATAGTAGTTAGAGAATGTGTGTGTTGATCTACCTCATGAGTATGGTCAATAAACATAACACTTCTTATCCCTAACATTCATCTATCCTCGGGTACTATGTAGGTGATGTTTGATTGATGTGTCGTCGGAAGTTTTCCAGTCTCGATTATTCTCTGACTCGGTCCTTACCTTGGAGAAGAAATTGCAGAAGGCCATACTTCACTGCTTTCATGGTATATTCAGCCTTATCTTGGAGAATAAATTACAGAATGCCATACCTCATTGCTTTCATGGTATATTCAGCCTTATCTTGGAGAATAAATTGCAGAATGCCATACCTCATTGCTTTCATGGTATATTCAGCCTTATCTTGGAGAATAAATTGCAGAATGCCATACCTCATTGCTTTCATGGTATATTCAGCCTTATCTTGGAGAAGAAATTGCAGAAGGCCATACTTCACTGTTTTCATGGTATATTCAGCCTTATCTTGGAGAATAAATTGCAGGAGGCCATACTTCACTGCTTTCATGGTATATTCAGCGTTATCTTGGAGAATAAATTGCAGGAGGCCATACGTCACTGCTTTCATGGTATATTCAGCGTTATCTTGGAGAATAAATTGCAGGAGGCCATACGTCACTGCTTTCATGGTATATTCAGCGTTATCTTGGAGAATAAATTGCAGGAGGCCATACGTCACTGCTTTCATGGTATATTCAGCGTTATCTTGGAGAATAAATTGCAGGAGGCCATACCTCACTGCTTTCATGGTATATTCAGCCTTATCTTGGAGAATAAATTGCAGGAGGCCATACCTCACTGCTTTCATGGTATATTCAGCCTTATCTTGGAGAATAAATTGCAGAAGGCCATACTTCACTGCTTTCATGGTATATTCAGCCTTATCTTGGAGAATAAATTGCAGAATGCCATACCTCATTGCTTTCATGGTATATTCAGCCTTATCTTGGAGAATAAATTGCAGAATGCCATACCTCATTGCTTTCATGGTATATTCAGCCTTATCTTGGAGAATAAATTGCAGAATGCCATACCTCATTGCTTTCATGGTATATTCAGCCTTATCTTGGAGAAGAAATTGCAGAAGGCCATACTTCACTGTTTTCATGGTATATTCAGCCTTATCTTGGAGAATAAATTGCAGGAGGCCATACTTCACTGCTTTCATGGTATATTCAGCGTTATCTTGGAGAATAAATTGCAGGAGGCCATACGTCACTGCTTTCATGGTATATTCAGCCTTATCTTGGAGAATAAATTGCAGGAGGCCATACGTCACTGCTTTCATGGTATATTCAGCCTTATCTTGGAGAATAAATTGCAGGAGGCCATACTTCACTGCTTTCATGGTATATTCAGCGTTATCTTGGAGAATAAATTGCAGGAGGCCATACGTCACTGCTTTCATGGTATATTCAGCCTTATCTTGGAGAACAAATTGCAGGAGGCCATACCTCATTGCTTTCATGGTATATTCAGCCTTATCTTGGAGAATAAATTGCAGGAGGCCATACGTCACTGCTTTCATGGTATATTCAGCCTTATCTTGGAGAATAAATTGCAGGAGGCCATACGTCACTCCTTTCATGGTATATTCAGCCTTATCTTGGAGAATAAATTGCAGAAGCCATACTTCACTCCTTTCATGGTATATTCAGCCTTATCTTGGAGAATAAATTGCAGGAGGCCATACTTCACTGCTTTCATGGTATATTCAGCGTTATCTTGGAGAATAAATTGCAGGAGGCCATACGTCACTGCTTTCATGGTATATTCAGCGTTATCTTGGAGAATAAATTGCAGGAGGCCATACGTCACTGCTTTCATGGTATATTCAGCGTTATCTTGGAGAATAAATTGCAGGAGGCCATACGTCACTGCTTTCATGGTATATTCAGCCTTATCTTGGAGAATAAATTGCAGGAGGCCATACGTCACTGCTTTCATGGTATATTCAGCCTTATCTTGGAGAATAAATTGCAGAATGCCATACCTCATTGCTTTCATGGTATATTCAGCCTTATCTTGGAGAATAAATTGCAGAATGCCGTACCTCATTGCTTTCATGGTATATTCAGCCTTATCTTGGAGAATAAATTGCAGAATGCCATACCTCATTGCTTTCATGGTATATTCAGCCTTATCTTGGAGAAGAAATTGCAGAAGGCCATACTTCACTGTTTTCATGGTATATTCAGCCTTATCTTGGAGAATAAATTGCAGGAGGCCATACTTCACTGCTTTCATGGTATATTCAGCGTTATCTTGGAGAATAAATTGCAGGAGGCCATACGTCACTGCTTTCATGGTATATTCAGCCTTATCTTGGAGAATAAATTGCAGGAGGCCATACGTCACTGCTTTCATGGTATATTCAGCCTTATCTTGGAGAATAAATTGCAGGAGGCCATACTTCACTCCTTTCATGGTATATTCAGTTCAATCAAACTCTAATTCTATAAACGTAATATGGAAGCTCTCGTATTCTCTCTAATTATTGCAAGGCGTCAGTGTTATCGATGTTAGGTTAAAATATTCAGTTAAAAATTTAATACTAAAGGCATAAAATTTGATACCGGAGAGTAAAGAAGAAAAATAAGATAAGCACTTATACTTATACACAATATTAAGTTGGATTCCTAATCTCAGAGATTTAATCCTGTCTGTAATACTAACAGTAATCCTGTTTATTACTCACAATCCTTTGCGTATCCATAAGCGATTTTAGTCATATGGTTATTCACTGTGGGAGCTCTGGTGTCCTGCGCATTTAAGGAGGTTTTCTATTTCCTACTTTCAGGTTTAAACAAATTTTAGTTATTAAAAGATGTTTTATTAAATAAAATTTATTTTATTATTAAACATTGACTGGAAGAATTTGAGAGGAGATGGAATTGGGGGGGGGGGTTTATAGCGGAAACCTTTGATTTAAAAATAGTCGTCACTAAGACATGTAGATGAGTAACACGGCTTTCTCTAAATATAAACAAATTTATGTTGATTTAAAAAAAAAACGCTAGAATGTGGATAACGTTTAGATACAAAACTAGAAATTTAGATAGAAAATTACCCTACACTTAGGCTAACAATGAAATATCATTAGAAAAACTAGGAAATCTGAAAGTAATAAAGTTATTTCGCTCTAAATGGTTAAGCCAAATTTTGATTCATGAGGAGCTATCGTATCAACATTGAAGGATGAAAAATGAAAAAGAGAAAATTTCAAGGTGTAGAGACTTTGGACAGAAAGAATATCAAAAGTCGAGGGGCTGATGCGAATATAAAATGACAAGGTGGTAAACCTGAACATCTAAGGCTGAGGTTGAGATACTAAGGGCTTTAATTGAAAAAATAAAAACTGCTTAGAAGTATAATTCCAGAAAGGATACATTGCAAGAAAAAGACGCACAATGATGAAACCTTCCAGGTTGGTACAAGTATGGCAAGAGCTTATTCAGATCAGCTGTCTCAAATGCACGAATAGACTTAATGATTACCAACCTACGAAACGTAAAAGGCGTTTTAAGAGAGAGAAATATTTCCACTGCTAAAAGTGAAATTAATCAATATGTGCATTGGTTTTAAAAAGTTTAATTTTTACGTAATGTTAAACTATACAAAAAGTTGAAGTAGTTCAATGGTATGTTGCAATGTGTATGAAATACGCAGCTGTAACTATCTAATGCTATGTAGACTTGCAGAGCTGGGCTCTAGTCAATGCTGAGAGTCTTGAAGGAGCCCTCGACCCCAAACATCTCCGTTGGCTTATAGACGGCCTTTTCCGGCCTCTTCGACTCGTCCACGTGTCGCTTAGCGTCTGCGAGGAACCACTCTCTGTAACCTTTCGCGTAATCGAGAAATGCACCTGTTCGAACAAAAAATTCACATTTAGCTATTTAAAATAACAAATAATAATTTTAAATACAATTTATGGAAATAAAATTATATACAAGTATGGCGTGTCTCAGAGAGAAAAGGGGAAGTTTCAGGCTTTGAGTCTAAGTTGATAAGCAAATTGCTCTATTTACAATAGATAAGTCAATATTTTATCGTAAACAGGCTTTCACTGCAGCGAAAATCTTCAGGTAAATCGCCTGTTTTGTCGTTAGAAATAATTGATTTTATAGAGGTTTTAGTTGTCTAGCTGCACCCAGAACGTGATCGTGTGCTGTAACTTGAAATGGTTCGTTATTTTTTACTATTTTGTACTCTGACATTCTTTTATTACAAGCATCGACTTGAAACCATTTATAGCTTACGGTTAAATTACATCCAGCCAACCCTGCAATTTACAGTTGGATCCTCCAAGTGATCCGCCGCACACCTTCCTATTGATTGGTAAACCCCAGCAAACAGTAATGAACTAAAGAAACTATAGGTGAGTAGTTAAATAAAAACACGGTTGATGCGCGAGTCAAAGAAATCGATTTATTAGGAATTTGGCAACGTTTCGACGACTAAATTGTTATCCTCATTCAGGTCTACAAGTATAATAGACAGATTTAACATCAACATCATAAAAATTATTTGTTCAATTAATTATTTATAGTTTTTTTTATCATTTAGTATCACGTTCTATAGTGTGTTTTTTTAAATTATTTAATTTATATGTGTTTTTGTTTTGTTAATTTATTAGTATTAATAACTTATTGTAACGCTTTTATGTTAATTTTGTTGTAAATTTTTATGATTTAGATGTTAATTCTGTCTATTATACTTGTAGGCCTTGAATGAGGACGACAATTTAGTCGTCAAAACGTTGCCAAATTTCTAATAAATCGATATCTTTGACTCACGCATCAACCGTGTTTTTATTTAACAAATATTTTGTGAGTGTACACCTCACATGTAGGTGTGTAGGTCCCCAGTATTTTCAGCGGCGCTGGTTTTCTTGGTAGTAACATGAACGAATATCCAGACCTTCTGAAGTGTTCAATAAAAATAACTTCATGGTCCATCAATTTTGTTTCAAACAGTAACAGTTTAAATCCCCCTGTGTTGTTTTTCTTCCGATGTTTGCCTTCCGACGTGTGTTTATTTTTATCTTTTTAGTTTTGCACTTTCTTTTCTTCTTCCAAAATAATAGCGCTCTTCAAAGCTCTTGATCCGAAATTTGTACCACATGTGAAAAGAAAACCACATGTCTTTTTACCACATGTGAAAAGAAAACCACATGTCTTTTTACCACATGTAAAAAGAAAACCACATGTCTTTTTACCACATATAAAAAGAAATCACAAATCTTTTTACCACATATAAAAAGAAACCACAAGTCTTTCTACCACATGCAAAATGAAAGCCACATGTCTTTTTACCAGATGTACTTACTATATGAAAAGAATGTAAAACCAGCGGGGTAGGTGGATAAACTGAACTTAATTGTTGTGTACGCCACATTTGAATTGAATTGTCCTGCTTCTATTGATTGACCTCTGCAGTTTTAAAAACATTATTGGAGACAGACGGAAGTCATAGTGTTTACTCTTTCTGCAAGGGAATGTTGCCTAGTATTAGCTATCACGATCGTTGTAGGCTACAGCAAACAGCGTCCCATTTCCTCTACCCTGCAGTAAAGTTGGCAGTCATTTCACAATAACATTTTGTTAGTTGAAAATATTTTTGTGTTTTCGCGTTTCTCAAATAATTTGCAAAGTCTGTTATCTTGAAACACTAGTATAGATAAAGTCTTTCAAGTAAAATAATAAATATTAGATAACAGAAGAAGAATGTTTGTTTAGACCTGAAACGAACCATTTAGCTTGGGTTGGGTACTTTTTAGGTTTGGTTTTGTCCATTGAAGTAGATTAAAGCATTCCAACATTTCGACTAATATGGGATAACGGGTCATTTTCATTTTTCCCATAATTATTTGGATAATTATTTTCTGGAGTCATTATTTTCCCAATAATATCCCAAATGTGATATACAGAGAATGAAGTGGAAAACGTATCGACGGCATACACGGTCAGTAACAGCATACTGATAAAGAAAGTTGGCGATTTAGAAAGTTTTAAATATTTCAGCTCGTACATCGCCTTAAACTCGCCTAAATTGCCTCAAAAGTAAAAAAAGTTTCAAGATATGCTTGACAAAAATAGCAATCGCAATAAGAAACAACAAGAATGAAGTCTGTTTGAGAAAATGCAAGAATAAAATTTTAATACTGTTTTTTTTTTATATGTTATTTTATTAGAAATCTAAAGCTTCAGAAGTCGACCTTTTATCATTGTAATTTTAGTTAAGATATCAATCCTGTCACTGCAAAATATTAATATAAATTTGGAATAATGTGTGGAGTTAATTAAACAGAATAAATGCAAGTGATGTTTAAAAATTTATAACATTGTTAATTCTTTATAAACCTGAAGGTGGGACATTGAATAGGTAAAGTAAATAAATAACATTAAAATATAAATTTAATTATAACAAAAGATAAGTTATAATATATATATATATATATATATATATATATATATATACATATACATACATTCACATATATATATATATATATATATATATATATATATATATATATATATATATATAAAGAAATAAAACAATTTACAAATACAAAAATAATTTATTGAATTTACAATTCAAAGCTTTTCGTTGGCAAACAGTACCAACATCCTCAGGAATACTAGAAATTTAACACCAAGAATACACAAGACTACATATTATAGTATATATATATATATATATATATTATATATATATATATATATATATATATATATATATATATATATATATTATTATTTAATATACGAAA
>JBAIZL010000005.1:64482654-64555154 GCA_036971475.1 Prosapia bicincta | reverse complement strand
GCATAACCTTAGTTGTTCTTAATATATATATATTCTGATACGTATTCCTTCACGGATGAAATATATATATATATATATATTTATATAATATGTTTTTGTGTATAATAATTAAAAACAACCAATGTAATTCAAATACAAGAATTTGAAAAATTAGTAAATAATTCTTGTATTTGCGTAACCTTAGTTGTTCTTAATATATATATATTCTGATAAGTATTCCTTCACGGATGAAATATATATATATAAATATATATATATATATATATATATATATATATATATATATAATATGTTTTCTTGTATAATAATTAAAACAACCAATGTAATTCAAATACAAGAATTTGAATAATTAGTAAATAATTCTTGTATTTGCTTAACCTTAGTTGTTCTTAATATATATATATTCTGATACGTATTCCTTCACGGATGAAATATATATATATATATATATATATATATATATATATATATATATTTATATAATATGTTTTTGTGTATAATAATTAAAAACAACCAATGTAATTCTAATACAAGAATTTGAATAATTAGTAAATAATTCTTGTATTTGCTTAACCTTAGTTTTTCTTAATATATATATATTCTGATACGTATTCCTTCACGGATGAAATATATATATAAATATATATATATATATATATATATATATATATATATATATATTCTGATACGTATTTCTTCACGGATGGAATATATATATATATATATATATATATATATATATATATATATATATATATATATATATATATTTATATAATATGTTTTTGTGTATAATAATTAAAAACAACCAATGTAATTCAAATACAAGGATTTGAATAATTAGTAAATAATTCTTGTATTTGCTTAACCTTAGTTGTTTTTAATATATATATATATATATATATATATATATATATATATATATAAAGTACGTTTTCTTGTTTAATAATTTAAAACAACATAGGTTATTCAAATACAAGAATCTTTATTATTTTATATCCAAAGCTTTTCGTTGGCAAACAGTACAAACATCATCAGGAATGAAAATTACAATAATGTAAGCTATAGGCCTAAAACATATGTTTCAAACATATATATATATATATATATATATATATATATATATATATATTGCATATATTATGTGTACTGATCTCTCACATACTGGCTCATGTGTATACATAAAATGTTTACAAATATTAGAGGGGTCCGTCACGATTCACAGCGCTAGAGCGTTTCGTGACTGTTCACAGAATTTGTGCATCGTGCAAACATACGTCTATACCACGTGATAAGAAGTAGTCACTTGGTAAACGTAGAGTTCAACCATGACCAGGGCAGTTTTCTATTCGTTCGGACTTCCTATTGGCTAATGCATGTGTATTTAGCGCATTAGTCGGATCCACCACTTCAACAGCTGTGTGAAACCACAATCACAAGGAATCGTAAGAGGGACGTTAAAGGATGATGGCGCGAAGGATTACTAGTGGAATTACGTTTACTGTTCTTAATATTTAGAAAATTGTATTTGAAATTTACACAAACTTTAAATGAAGAGGAAAACCGCTGTTTTATTAAGTAATCTTCAATAAACGTTGAACTTATAAGATATATGTAACATATTAAACAATGTTTTCTATGAAATGATACGTCATATTTTTGAAAAGATATACTCAAAACGTTTACACGTCGCTTGGTAAATTCTTCTAAAATTTAACCCTATACCGAAAAATTGCCTGTAGCACTCTGCCGGAGAGTCTGTAGAATTTTATACTCTTACTTAAAATTACGTTTACTTACGATTTAGGTCTTGTAGGTGTCCAGCTTGTCCGCCATACTCGTAGGGTAACATTTCCTTAGGTATGTACTTGTATAGAAACGTGTGGTCCCCGGAGGAGACGTATATCTAAACAATACACATTGTTGCAATAATTATGATTGATTTGTATCTAAAAAGCCATACAAAATTTGTTGAATTGCTAACTTTTTTTAATTGTTAAAAAAAGGTTATCAGTTTCAGCTTGGCAAAATGAAACCACAGATTTATTCAGCTTGCGTTTCGCGCTAGGTCAGCGCAATTATTCACAGCATTGAATTAACTACTCTAGGAACAATAACACACCACATACTCACACCAACACAACATACCTGAGCAACAGTCTTGTCAGTAGTTCACAGCATTGAATAATGCGCTAACCTAGCGCAAAACGCGTCTGTTGAATATATCAGTAAGTAGTGGTTTTTTGCCAAGTTTTTATAAAAAGTGTAATTTCTACAAAAAACCTCAAGATGTACAACACAAAAACTGCAAGTTTTAAAAACAGTTGATTTTATGTTATAGGTTATTTGATAGAAGAGTTATTTTAAGGGGTTATTTTATTTAATTAATATTAATTGTAATTATTTAATAAAAAGTAACTAAAATAATTTTTTTAAATCCAAGTAGGAATTATAACTTCTTTATGTGTAAACAGTCATATTTCTGTGTTACGTTTGTCTAATATGTTCAGTTCTGAATATAATACTTGAGGGCGCTTAGTTTTAGGATTACTTATATTTGTGTTATTAATATGGGAAATAATTGATACTCATATTTCTGTGTTCTAGGTAAGTGGACAGTTCAGACACAATTCTACAGACGTACAATCTGGTTTAAGATCTGGTAAATATAGTGTAGGCAATATATTTATTTGTTTTTCCTTTTGCGAGGCACGGCTGTGTCTGCAACTTTATGCTAAAATAATATTAACTATCGATCTGGATCTGTAACGTTTAACTACGTATTACTTATTTCTCCTTGTATATTTGTCTCTTCGTACAGTGTGTAACAAGGGTTTCCAACATTGAGCTGCAATAAGTGTTGCATCGTTTGTTGAAGCAGAATTCGGAACTATTATTTTAAATATTGTATTAGGCAAAGGTCGGGTGGTATCGGCCATGTTAGCTTTTTCCATATAATGTTTTATTTATGAACATAGAAAAATTGACTTAGTAGCCATACTGACGTTTATACCTTTACCCAATTATCATCAAAACGTTTTGTTTCAAAATATAAAAGAAATATTTTTTTCGTAAATTTGAAAACCTTTGCATTTTTGGTATTCCAGATTATGGAGGATGGTATCAGACAAACATTTTGTGCTGAATAAAAAGACTTTTAATTTATTTTATTTCTGTATTGATCCATAAAATACTCATATAAAATTAATGTTTTTGAAAAATCAAGTATAAAACCACATTTTTTCATTTTTATATTTTTAGTTGTGTTTTTGGGAAGTAGACAATGAAAAAATATTTTAGCTGAGAATGAACATAAAAAATCTTAGTCCCCTCTTGTACGTACAAACATCGTACTAGTAATAAATACTACTTTCTTCTAAGTTGGCACAAATTTATAACTATATGAAGCAACTGTGGCGTAATGTTTATTTTTAAATAAATAAAACCTCTAAACCACAAATAACATTTTATTTAAACCTTATGTACATTTCGAGGTATAAATAAAATGTTATTTGGGGTTTAGAGGTTTTATTTATTAAAAAAAAAAAAAAAAAAAAAAAAAAAAAAAAAAAAAAAAAAAAAAAAAAATTGGCACAAATTTGTTGAACCCAGTCCTTGGACAACTCGGGACTGTATCCAGTCTTCTTCATAACTGTCGCCGCAAATGATGCAGTGGGTGACATGTTTAGCCTTGTTTGGGCTAATTTCCTTTCGTCATTAATATTTAAAGCTTTCTTAAACTTGTAATTTTATAATATTTCCTCAGTTTATTTACCACGACTTTCATTTTCACTGAGTGTTCCACAACTTCCCCTTACATATAGCTCTGAGTCTATCTCCTCATTAACTTCTTGGAACACTGTATTTTTCATTTCCTTCAATTATTGTCATTTTTCTACGTAAAATTCGTTCTATGCTTTCTTCATACACTCTTAAATCAATTTTCCTTTTATCTTTTCCATTTCTCTCTGGAGAAAAAATCCTTTGTTTAGAGTTTTAACTGTGTTTCAGAGATTACGTTTTGTCCGATACCTTCCGGAAGTACTTTGTCTGATACCACCCGAACGGCAATTGACATGGATTCAACTATAGAGAAGTTATTAGTTTGTGAATGAATTCATTTAACCTATAACCTATAGAGGAATATTGTGAGTTTATGATGGTAAACAAAACACATATAAATACTCACATTTACTGAAGTTATAATCTCCCAAACCTAACTTTGTACTGCAATAACTTGACCCTACAACTAAACGACGCAGCGTTATCGTCCAATATGGGGACAACGACTCTGTTTTCCTTGAAGAAACAATCTGATTGCAGGACAGGTGCTGCCGTTAGTCGTATCCCGGTTAATCATGATTTGTCCGATACCCGACGACTTTCCCCTAACCTTATTTGTAGTTAAACGACGCAGCGTTATCGTCCAATATGGAGACAACGACTCTGTTTTCCTTGAAGAAACAATCTGATTGCAGGACAGGTGCTGCCGTTAGTCGTATCCCGGTTAATCATGATTTGTCCGATACCCGACGACTTTCCCCTAACCTTATTTGTAGTTAAACGACGCAGCGTTATCGTCCAATATGGAGACAACGACTCTGTTTTCCTTGAAGAAACAATCTGATTGCAGGACAGGTGCTGCCGTTAGTCGTATCCCGGTTAATCATGATTTGTCCGATACCCGACGACTTTCCCCTAACCTTATTTGCAGTTGTATTTTATTCTTAAAGTTGGATCTACTACTAGACTGGCAATTTAAATAATTCTGTAAACAGTCGAATTTTTTAAAAATATTATTTTTGACTTTGAAAAAAAAGTTATTGTAGTTGTAGTATGTTATTGAACGTAATCATGATAAGTGTATGCACGATGCATAAGCTCCGGCAACTTATAGCAATTGGTAAAAATTATGCAAAAATTAGAAACATTACAATATTTATAGGTATATTCAAACAAAATTAGATTCAAGATTTTTAGATTATGGTAATAATATAAAACTGATTTGTTAAATAGTTTCAAAGATAATACCTTAACCGAGGTAAGTCATATGGGTAGTCTAAGCCTTTTCTCCGTGAGATGTTAAGTATTCTATGTAGATTTAAATATACGAATCCCGGCTGGGATCTCACACTTTTTTCAATAATGGTTTTTAAATCACCTTTAACTTTGTTAAAAAAAATCAAGTTTTATTTCTTTCAGTCATCTTAAACAAATTGTTAACTTTGTATAAACATTTCTGCGTATAGAAGCTAGAAATGATACGTACCCTTTTTGCTGTTTTTTCTCTCATCAAAGGTTTGACCATGTTAAGGAGTGTTTCTGTAAGTGACGGGGAATTGAACAAGAGGGAGCCCTTCGTCCTAAGCGGCATTGTTTTCTAAACATAAAAATATACACTAAGTTAATTCCTTTACATATTTCTGTTTAGATATTTTACTGCTTTAGTAATTGATGCGAAATCAAATAATGTGGAGGCCTTCATCCTTGACGGAATTGTTTCCTGAACATAAAAGTAAACACAAAATTAATTTTCTTATACATTTCTGCCCTATATATTTTACAACCTAATTAATAGGGAACTATACATAATCGGTAGCACAGTGCTAAAACATATTACAATGAAAATATTGGAAAAGACCCAAACTAGAGTGAGGTCAGCCTTGTTAGTAACTTCTTGTTTACTAGATTGTAATTTTGTAATAAGACCCTCTGATGATGATGACTTAGTCATCGAAATGTGCATAACGGTTTCATCTTAAGTAACTGGTATTATTTGTTATTTTTTAATATTTTTTGTGGTATTGGGGTTCTTTCCAATATTTTCATTGGGATTGGGCATTAAACAAAGTGGAGTCCTACGTCTGTAGCAGATTTGTTTCCTAAACATAAAAGTACACACAAAATTAATTCTCTTATAGGTTTCTGTCCTATATCTATTTTATAGCATTGGTAATTGATGGGGAATTAAAAACGATGGAGCCCTTCGTCCTTAGAGGGATTATTTTCTAGATATAAAAGTACACACAAAATTAATTCTCTTATAGGTTTCTGTCCTATATCTATTTTATAGCATTGGTAATTGATGGGGAATTAAAAACGATGGAGCCCTTCGTCCTTAGAGGGATTATTTTCTAGATATAAAAGTACACACAAAATTTATTCTCTTATAGGTTTCTGTCCTATATCTATTTTATAGCATTGGTAATTGATGGGGAATTAAAAACGATGGAGCCCTTCGTCCTTAGAGGGATTATTTTCTAGATATAAAAGTACACACAAAATTTATTCTCTTATAGGTTTCTGTCCTATATCTATTTTATAGCATTGGTAATTGATGGGGAATTAAAAACGATGGAGCCCTTCGTCCTTAGAGGGATTATTTTCTAGATATAAAAGTACACACAAAATTAATTCTCTTATAGGTTTCTGTCCTATATCTATTTTATAGCATTGGTAATTGATGGGGAATTAAAAACGATGGAGCCCTTCGTCCTTAGAGGGATTATTTTCTAGATATAAAAGTACACACAAAATTAATTCTCTTATAGGTTTCTGTCCTATATCTATTTTATAGCATTGGTAATTGATGGGGAATTAAAAACGATGGAGCCCTTCGTCCTTAGAGGGATTATTTTCTAGATATAAAAGTACACACAAAATTAATTCTCTTATAGGTTTCTGTCCTATATCTATTTTATAGCATTGGTAATTGATGGGGAATTAAAAACGATGGAGCCCTTCGTCCTTAGAGGGATTATTTTCTAGATATAAAAGTACACACAAAATTAATTCTCTTATAGGTTTCTGTCCTATATCTATTTTATAGCATTGGTAATTGATGGGGAATTAAAAACGATGGAGCCCTTCGTCCTTAGAGGGATTATTTTCTAGATATAAAAGTACACACAAAATTAATTCTCTTATAGGTTTCTGTCCTATATCTATTTTATAGCATTGGTAATTGATGGGGAATTAAAAACGATGGAGCCCTTCGTCCTTAGAGGGATTATTTTCTAGATATAAAAGTACACACAAAATTAATTCTCTTATAGGTTTCTGTCCTATATCTATTTTATAGCATTGGTAATTGATGGGGAATTAAAAACGATGGAGCCCTTCGTCCTTAGAGGGATTATTTTCTAGATATAAAAGTACACACAAAATTTATTCTCTTATAGGTTTCTGTCCTATATCTATTTTATAGCATTGGTAATTGATGGGGAATTAAAAACGATGGAGCCCTTCGTCCTTAGAGGGATTATTTTCTAGATATAAAAGTACACACAAAATTTATTCTCTTATAGGTTTCTGTCCTATATCTATTTTATAGCATTGGTAATTGATGGGGAATTAAAAACGATGGAGCCCTTCGTCCTTAGAGGGATTATTTTCTAGATATAAAAGTACACACAAAATTTATTCTCTTATAGGTTTCTGTCCTATATCTATTTTATAGCATTGGTAATTGATGGGGAATTAAAAACGATGGAGCCCTTCGTCCTTAGAGGGATTATTTTCTAGATATAAAAGTACACACAAAATTTATTCTCTTATAGGTTTCTGTCCTATATCTATTTTATAGCATTGGTAATTGATGGGGAATTAAAAACGATGGAGCCCTTCGTCCTTAGAGGGATTATTTTCTAGATATAAAAGTACACACAAAATTAATTCTCTTATAGGTTTCTGTCCTATATCTATTTTATAGCATTGGTAATTGATGGGGCCCTTCGTCCTTAGAGGGATTATTTTCTAGATATAAAAGTACACACAAAATTAATTCTCTTATAGGTTTCTGTCCTATATCTATTTTATAGCATTGGTAATTGATGGGGAATTAAAAACGATGGAGCCCTTCGTCCTTAGAGGGATTATTTTCTAGATATAAAAGTACACACAAAATTAATTCTCTTATAGGTTTCTGTCCTATATCTATTTTATAGCATTGGTAATTGATGGGGAATTAAAAACGATGGGGCCCTTCGTCCTTAGAGGGATTATTTTCTAGATATAAAAGTACACACAAAATTAATTCTCTTATAGGTTTCTGTCCTATATCTATTTTATAGCATTGGTAATTGATGGGGAATTAAAAACGATGGGGCCCTTCGTCCTTAGAGGGATTATTTTCTAGATATAAAAGTACACACAAAATTTATTCTCTTATAGGTTTCTGTCCTATATCTATTTTATAGCATTGGTAATTGATGGGGAATTAAAAACGATTGAGCCCTTCGTCCTTAGAGGGATTATTTTCTAGATATAAAAGTACACACAAAATTAATTCTCTTATAGGTTTCTGTCCTATATCTATTTTATAGCATTGGTAATTGATGGGGAATTAAAAACGATGGGGCCCTTCGTCCTTAGAGGGATTATTTTCTAGATATAAAAGTACACACAAAATTTATTCTCTTATAGGTTTCTGTCCTATATCTATTTTATAGCATTGTTAATTGATGGGGAATTAAAAACGATGGAGCCCTTCGTCCTTAGAGGGATTATTTTCTAGATATTAAAGTACACACAAAATTTATTCTCTTATAGGTTTCTGTCCTATATCTATTTTATAGCATGGTAATTGATGGGGAATTAAAAACGATGGAGCCCTTCGTCCTTAGAGGGATTATTTTCTAGATATAAAAGTACACACAAAATTTATTCTCTTATAGGTTTCTGTCCTATATCTATTTTATAGCATTGGTAATTGATGGGGAATTAAAAACGATGGAGCCCTTCGTCCTTAGAGGGATTATTTTCTAGATATAAAAGTACACACAAAATTAATTCTCTTATAGGTTTCTGTCCTATATCTATTTTATAGCATTGGTAATTGATGGGGAATTAAAAACGATGGGGCCCTTCGTCCTTAGAGGGATTATTTTCTAGATATAAAAGTACACACAAAATTTATTCTCTTATAGGTTTCTGTCCTATATCTATTTTATAGCATTGGTAATTGATGGGGAATTAAAAGCGATGGAGCCCTTCGTCCTTAGAGGGATTATTTTCTAGATATAAAAGTACACACAAAATTTATTCTCTTATAGGTTTCTGTCCTATATCTATTTTATAGCATTGGTAATTGATGGGGAATTAAAAACGATGGAGCCCTTCGTCCTTAGAGGGATTATTTTCTAGATATAAAAGTACACACAAAATTTATTCTCTTATAGGTTTCTGTCCTATATCTATTTTATAGCATTGGTAATTGATGGGGAATTAAAAACGATGGAGCCCTTCGTCCTTAGAGGGATTATTTTCTAGATATAAAAGTACACACAAAATTTATTCTCTTATAGGTTTCTGTCCTATATCTATTTTATAGCATTGGTAATTGATGGGGAATTAAAAACGATGGAGCCCTTCGTCCTTAGAGGGATTATTTTCTAGATATAAAAGTACACACAAAATTAATTCTCTTATAGGTTTCTGTCCTATATCTATTTTATAGCATTGGTAATTGATGGGGAATTAAAAACGATGGAGCCCTTCGTCCTTAGAGGGATTATTTTCTAGATATAAAAGTACACACAAAATTTATTCTCTTATAGGTTTCTGTCCTATATCTATTTTATAGCATTGGTAATTGATGGGGAATTAAAAACGATGGAGCCCTTCGTCCTTAGAGGGATTATTTTCTAGATATAAAAGTACACACAAAATTTATTCTCTTATAGGTTTCTGTCCTATATCTATTTTATAGCATTGGTAATTGATGGGGAATTAAAAACGATGGAGCCCTTCGTCCTTAGAGGGATTATTTTCTAGATATAAAAGTACACACAAAATTAATTCTCTTATAGGTTTCTGTCCTATATCTATTTTATAGCATTGGTAATTGATGGGGAATTAAAAACGATGGAGCCCTTCGTCCTTAGAGGGATTATTTTCTAGATATAAAAGTACACACAAAATTAATTCTCTTATAGGTTTCTGTCCTATATCTATTTTATAGCATTGGTAATTGATGGGGAATTAAAAACGATGGAGCCCTTCGTCCTTAGAGGGATTATTTTCTAGATATAAAAGTACACACAAAATTAATTCTCTTATAGGTTTCTGTCCTATATCTATTTTATAGCATTGGTAATTGATGGGGAATTAAAAACGATGGAGCCCTTCGTCCTTAGAGGGATTATTTTCTAGATATAAAAGTACACACAAAATTAATTCTCTTATAGGTTTCTGTCCTATATCTATTTTATAGCATTGGTAATTGATGGGGAATTAAAAACGATGGAGCCCTTCGTCCTTAGAGGGATTATTTTCTAGATATAAAAGTACACACAAAATTAATTCTCTTATAGGTTTCTGTCCTATATCTATTTTATAGCATTGGTAATTGATGGGGAATTAAAAACGATGGAGCCCTTCGTCCTTAGAGGGATTATTTTCTAGATATAAAAGTACACACAAAATTAATTCTCTTATAGGTTTCTGTCCTATATCTATTTTATAGCATTGGTAATTGATGGGGAATTAAAAACGATGGAGCCCTTCGTCCTTAGAGGGATTATTTTCTAGATATAAAAGTACACACAAAATTTATTCTCTTATAGGTTTCTGTCCTATATCTATTTTATAGCATTGGTAATTGATGGGGAATTAAAAACGATGGAGCCCTTCGTCCTTAGAGGGATTATTTTCTAGATATAAAAGTACACACAAAATTTATTCTCTTATAGGTTTCTGTCCTATATCTATTTTATAGCATTGGTAATTGATGGGGAATTAAAAACGATGGAGCCCTTCGTCCTTAGAGGGATTATTTTCTAGATATAAAAGTACACACAAAATTTATTCTCTTATAGGTTTCTGTCCTATATCTATTTTATAGCATTGGTAATTGATGGGGAATTAAAAACGATGGAGCCCTTCGTCCTTAGAGGGATTATTTTCTAGATATAAAAGTACACACAAAATTTATTCTCTTATAGGTTTCTGTCCTATATCTATTTTATAGCATTGGTAATTGATGGGGAATTAAAAACGATGGAGCCCTTCGTCCTTAGAGGGATTATTTTCTAGATATAAAAGTACACACAAAATTAATTCTCTTATAGGTTTCTGTCCTATATCTATTTTATAGCATTGGTAATTGATGGGGCCCTTCGTCCTTAGAGGGATTATTTTCTAGATATAAAAGTACACACAAAATTAATTCTCTTATAGGTTTCTGTCCTATATCTATTTTATAGCATTGGTAATTGATGGGGAATTAAAAACGATGGAGCCCTTCGTCCTTAGAGGGATTATTTTCTAGATATAAAAGTACACACAAAATTAATTCTCTTATAGGTTTCTGTCCTATATCTATTTTATAGCATTGGTAATTGATGGGGAATTAAAAACGATGGGGCCCTTCGTCCTTAGAGGGATTATTTTCTAGATATAAAAGTACACACAAAATTAATTCTCTTATAGGTTTCTGTCCTATATCTATTTTATAGCATTGGTAATTGATGGGGAATTAAAAACGATGGGGCCCTTCGTCCTTAGAGGGATTATTTTCTAGATATAAAAGTACACACAAAATTTATTCTCTTATAGGTTTCTGTCCTATATCTATTTTATAGCATTGGTAATTGATGGGGAATTAAAAACGATTGAGCCCTTCGTCCTTAGAGGGATTATTTTCTAGATATAAAAGTACACACAAAATTAATTCTCTTATAGGTTTCTGTCCTATATCTATTTTATAGCATTGGTAATTGATGGGGAATTAAAAACGATGGGGCCCTTCGTCCTTAGAGGGATTATTTTCTAGATATAAAAGTACACACAAAATTTATTCTCTTATAGGTTTCTGTCCTATATCTATTTTATAGCATTGTTAATTGATGGGGAATTAAAAACGATGGAGCCCTTCGTCCTTAGAGGGATTATTTTCTAGATATTAAAGTACACACAAAATTTATTCTCTTATAGGTTTCTGTCCTATATCTATTTTATAGCATTGGTAATTGATGGGGAATTAAAAACGATGGAGCCCTTCGTCCTTAGAGGGATTATTTTCTAGATATAAAAGTACACACAAAATTTATTCTCTTATAGGTTTCTGTCCTATATCTATTTTATAGCATTGGTAATTGATGGGGAATTAAAAACGATGGAGCCCTTCGTCCTTAGAGGGATTATTTTCTAGATATAAAAGTACACACAAAATTAATTCTCTTATAGGTTTCTGTCCTATATCTATTTTATAGCATTGGTAATTGATGGGGAATTAAAAACGATGGGGCCCTTCGTCCTTAGAGGGATTATTTTCTAGATATAAAAGTACACACAAAATTTATTCTCTTATAGGTTTCTGTCCTATATCTATTTTATAGCATTGGTAATTGATGGGGAATTAAAAGCGATGGAGCCCTTCGTCCTTAGAGGGATTATTTTCTAGATATAAAAGTACACACAAAATTTATTCTCTTATAGGTTTCTGTCCTATATCTATTTTATAGCATTGGTAATTGATGGGGAATTAAAAACGATGGAGCCCTTCGTCCTTAGAGGGATTATTTTCTAGATATAAAAGTACACACAAAATTAATTCTCTTATAGGTTTCTGTCCTATATCTATTTTATAGCATTGGTAATTGATGGGGAATTAAAAACGATGGAGCCCTTCGTCCTTAGAGGGATTATTTTCTAGATATAAAAGTACACACAAAATTTATTCTCTTATAGGTTTCTGTCCTATATCTATTTTATAGCATTGGTAATTGATGGGGAATTAAAAACGATGGAGCCCTTCGTCCTTAGAGGGATTATTTTCTAGATATAAAAGTACACACAAAATTTATTCTCTTATAGGTTTCTGTCCTATATCTATTTTATAGCATTGGTAATTGATGGGGAATTAAAAACGATGGAGCCCTTCGTCCTTAGAGGGATTATTTTCTAGATATAAAAGTACACACAAAATTAATTCTCTTATAGGTTTCTGTCCTATATCTATTTTATAGCATTGGTAATTGATGGGGCCCTTCGTCCTTAGAGGGATTATTTTCTAGATATAAAAGTAC
Source organism: Prosapia bicincta (assembly GCA_036971475.1). Taxonomy (NCBI): domain Eukaryota; kingdom Metazoa; phylum Arthropoda; class Insecta; order Hemiptera; family Cercopidae; genus Prosapia; species Prosapia bicincta. The sequence continues at coordinate 64,542,126 of JBAIZL010000005.1, read as the reverse complement.
ACACAAAATTAATTCTCTTATAGGTTTCTGTCCTATATCTATTTTATAGCATTGGTAATTGATGGGGAATTAAAAACGATGGAGCCCTTCGTCCTTAGAGGGATTATTTTCTAGATATAAAAGTACACACAAAATTAATTCTCTTATAGGTTTCTGTCCTATATCTATTTTATAGCATTGGTAATTGATGGGGAATTAAAAACGATGGGGCCCTTCGTCCTTAGAGGGATTATTTTCTAGATATAAAAGTACACACAAAATTAATTCTCTTATAGGTTTCTGTCCTATATCTATTTTATAGCATTGGTAATTGATGGGGAATTAAAAACGATGGGGCCCTTCGTCCTTAGAGGGATTATTTTCTAGATATAAAAGTACACACAAAATTTATTCTCTTATAGGTTTCTGTCCTATATCTATTTTATAGCATTGGTAATTGATGGGGAATTAAAAACGATTGAGCCCTTCGTCCTTAGAGGGATTATTTTCTAGATATAAAAGTACACACAAAATTAATTCTCTTATAGGTTTCTGTCCTATATCTATTTTATAGCATTGGTAATTGATGGGGAATTAAAAACGATGGGGCCCTTCGTCCTTAGAGGGATTATTTTCTAGATATAAAAGTACACACAAAATTTATTCTCTTATAGGTTTCTGTCCTATATCTATTTTATAGCATTGTTAATTGATGGGGAATTAAAAACGATGGAGCCCTTCGTCCTTAGAGGGATTATTTTCTAGATATTAAAGTACACACAAAATTTATTCTCTTATAGGTTTCTGTCCTATATCTATTTTATAGCATTGGTAATTGATGGGGAATTAAAAACGATGGAGCCCTTCGTCCTTAGAGGGATTATTTTCTAGATATAAAAGTACACACAAAATTTATTCTCTTATAGGTTTCTGTCCTATATCTATTTTATAGCATTGGTAATTGATGGGGAATTAAAAACGATGGAGCCCTTCGTCCTTAGAGGGATTATTTTCTAGATATAAAAGTACACACAAAATTAATTCTCTTATAGGTTTCTGTCCTATATCTATTTTATAGCATTGGTAATTGATGGGGAATTAAAAACGATGGGGCCCTTCGTCCTTAGAGGGATTATTTTCTAGATATAAAAGTACACACAAAATTTATTCTCTTATAGGTTTCTGTCCTATATCTATTTTATAGCATTGGTAATTGATGGGGAATTAAAAGCGATGGAGCCCTTCGTCCTTAGAGGGATTATTTTCTAGATATAAAAGTACACACAAAATTTATTCTCTTATAGGTTTCTGTCCTATATCTATTTTATAGCATTGGTAATTGATGGGGAATTAAAAACGATGGAGCCCTTCGTCCTTAGAGGGATTATTTTCTAGATATAAAAGTACACACAAAATTTATTCTCTTATAGGTTTCTGTCCTATATCTATTTTATAGCATTGGTAATTGATGGGGAATTAAAAACGATGGAGCCCTTCGTCCTTAGAGGGATTATTTTCTAGATATAAAAGTACACACAAAATTTATTCTCTTATAGGTTTCTGTCCTATATCTATTTTATAGCATTGGTAATTGATGGGGAATTAAAAACGATGGAGCCCTTCGTCCTTAGAGGGATTATTTTCTAGATATAAAAGTACACACAAAATTTATTCTCTTATAGGTTTCTGTCCTATATCTATTTTATAGCATTGGTAATTGATGGGGAATTAAAAACGATGGAGCCCTTCGTCCTTAGAGGGATTATTTTCTAGATATAAAAGTACACACAAAATTAATTCTCTTATAGGTTTCTGTCCTATATCTATTTTATAGCATTGGTAATTGATGGGGAATTAAAAACGATGGAGCCCTTCGTCCTTAGAGGGATTATTTTCTAGATATAAAAGTACACACAAAATTAATTCTCTTATAGGTTTCTGTCCTATATCTATTTTATAGCATTGGTAATTGATGGGGAATTAAAAACGATGGGGCCCTTCGTCCTTAGAGGGATTATTTTCTAGATATAAAAGTACACACAAAATTAATTCTCTTATAGGTTTCTGTCCTATATCTATTTTATAGCATTGGTAATTGATGGTTAATTAAAAACGATGGGGCCCTTCGTCCTTAGAGGGATTATTTTCTAGATATAAAAGTACACACAAAATTTATTCTCTTATAGGTTTCTGTCCTATATCTATTTTATAGCATTGGTAATTGATGGGGAATTAAAAACGATGGAGCCCTTCGTCCTTAGAGGGATTATTTTCTAGATATAAAAGTACACACAAAATTAATTCTCTTATAGGTTTCTGTCCTATATCTATTTTATAGCATTGGTAATTGATGGGGAATTAAAAACGATGGGGCCCTTCGTCCTTAGAGGGATTATTTTCTAGATATAAAAGTACACACAAAATTAATTCTCTTATAGGTTTCTGTCCTATATCTATTTTATAGCATTGGTAATTGATGGGGAATTAAAAACGATGGGGCCCTTCGTCCTTAGAGGGATTATTTTCTAGATATAAAAGTACACACAAAATTTATTCTCTTATAGGTTTCTGTCCTATATCTATTTTATAGCATTGGTAATTGATGGGGAATTAAAAACGATGGGGCCCTTCGTCCTTAGAGGGATTATTTTCTAGATATAAAAGTACACACAAAATTAATTCTCTTATAGGTTTCTGTCCTATATCTATTTTATAGCATTGGTAATTGATGGGGAATTAAAAACGATGGAGCCCTTCGTCCTTAGAGGGATTATTTTCTAGATATAAAAGTACACACAAAATTAATTCTCTTATAGGTTTCTGTCCTATATCTATTTTATAGCATTGGTAATTGATGGGGAATTAAAAACGATGGGGCCCTTCGTCCTTAGAGGGATTATTTTCTAGATATAAAAGTACACACAAAATTTATTCTCTTATAGGTTTCTGTCCTATATCTATTTTATAGCATTGGTAATTGATGGGGAATTAAAAACGATGGAGCCCTTCGTCATTAGAGGAATTATTTTCTAGATATAAAAGTACACACAAAATTTATTCTCTTATAGGTTTCTGTCCTATATCTATTTTATAGCTTCGGTAATTGATGGGGAATTAAAAACGATGGAGCCCTTCGTCCTTAGACGGATTATTTTCTAGATATAAAAGTACACACAAAATTTATTCTCTTATAGGTTTCTGTCCTATATCTATTTTATAGCTTCGGTAATTGATGGAGAATTAAAAACGATGGAGCCCTTCGTCCTTAGAGGGATTATTTTCTAGATATAAAAATACACAAAAAATTTATTCTCTAATAGGTTTCTGTCCTATATCTATTTTATAGCTTCGGTAATTGATGGGGAATTAAAAACGATGGAGCCATTCGTCCTTAGAGGAATTATTTTCTAGATATAAAAGCACACAATAATTTAATTCCTTAATACATTTCCGCCTCATCTTTATTTTATAGCTTTGGTAAATGATGGGGAATTAAAGGCGATGGAGCCCTTCGTCCTTAGAGGGATTATTTTCTAGATATAAAAGCACACAATAATTTAATTCCTTAATACATTTCCGCCTCATATTTAATTTATAGCTTTGGTAATTGATGGGGAATTAAAGGCGATGGAGCCCTTCGTCCTTAGCGGGATTATTTTCTAGATATAAAAACACACAATAATTTAATTCCTTAATACATTTCCGCCTCATATTTAATTTATAGCTTTGGTAATTGATGGGGAATTAAAGGCGATGGAGCCCTTCGTCCTTAGAGGGATTATTTTCTAGATATAAAAGTACACACAAAATTTATTCTCTTATAGGTTTCTGTCCTATATCTATTTTATAGCTTCGGTAATTGATGGGGAATTAAAAACGATGGAGCCCTTCGTCCTTAGAGGAATTATTTTCTAGATATAAAAGTACACACAAAATTTATTCTCTTATAGGTTTCTGTCCTATATCTATTCTATAGCATTGGTAATTGATGGGGAATTAAAAACGATGGAGCCCTTCGTCCTTAGAGGGATTATTTTCTAGATATAAAAGTACACACAAAATTAATTCTCTTATAAGTTTCTGTCCTATATCTATTTTATAGCATTGGTAATTGATGGGGAATTAAAAACGATGGAGCCCTTCGTCCTTAGAGGGATTATTTTCTAGATATAAAAGTACACACAAAATTTATTCTCTTATAGGTTTCTGTCCTATATCTATTTTATAGCATTGGTAATTGATGGGGAATTAAAAACGATGGAGCCCTTCGTCCTTAGAGGGATTATTTTCTAGATATAAAAGTACACACAAAATTAATTCTCTTATAGGTTTCTGTCCTATATCTATTTTATAGCATTGGTAATTGATGGGGAATTAAAAACGATGGAGCCCTTCGTCATTAGAGGAATTATTTTCTAGATATAAAAGTACACACAAAATTTATTCTCTTATAGGTTTCTGTCCTATATCTATTTTATAGCTTCGGTAATTGATGGGGAATTAAAAACGATGGAGCCCTTCGTCCTTAGACGGATTATTTTCTAGATATAAAAGTACACACAAAATTTATTCTCTTATAGGTTTCTGTCCTATATCTATTTTATAGCTTCGGTAATTGATGGAGAATTAAAAACGATGGAGCCCTTCGTCCTTAGAGGGATTATTTTCTAGATATAAAAATACACAAAAAATTTATTCTCTAATAGGTTTCTGTCCTATATCTATTTTATAGCTTCGGTAATTGATGGGGAATTAAAAACGATGGAGCCCTTCGTCCTTAGAGGAATTATTTTCTAGATATAAAAGCACACAATAATTTAATTCCTTAATACATTTCCGCCTCATCTTTATTTTATAGCTTTGGTAAATGATGGGGAATTAAAGGCGATGGAGCCGTTCGTCCTTAGAGGGATTATTTTCTAGATATAAAAGCACACAATAATTTAATTCCTTAATACATTTCCGCCTCATATTTAATTTATAGCTTTGGTAATTGATGGGGAATTAAAGGCGATGGAGCCCTTCGTCCTTAGCGGGATTATTTTCTAGATATAAAAACACACAATAATTTAATTCCTTAATACATTTCCGCCTCATATTTAATTTATAGCTTTGGTAATTGATGGGGAATTAAAGGCGATGGAGCCCTTCGTCCTTAGAGGGATTATTTTCTAGATATAAAAGTACACACAAAATTTATTCTCTTATAGGTTTCTGTCCTATATCTATTTTATAGCTTCGGTAATTGATGGGGAATTAAAAACGATGGAGCCCTTCGTCCTTAGAGGAATTATTTTCTAGATATAAAAGTACACACAAAATTTATTCTCTTATAGGTTTCTGTCCTATATCTATTTTATAGCATTGGTAATTGATGGGGAATTAAAGACGATGGAGCCCTTCGTCCTTAGAGGGATTATTTTCTAGATATAAAAGTACACACAAAATTTATTCTCTTATAGGTTTCTGTCCTATATCTATTTTATAGCTTCGGTAATTGATGGGGAATTAAAAACGATGGAGCCCTTCGTCCTTAGAGGAATTATTTTCTAGATATAAAAGTACACACAAAATTTATTCTCTTATAGGTTTCTGTCCTATATCTATTTTATAGCTTCGGTAATTGATGGGGAATTAAAAACGATGGAGCCCTTCGTCCTTAGAGGAATTATTTTCTAGATATAAAAGTACACACAAAATTTATTCTCTTATAGGTTTCTGTCCTATATCTATTTTATAGCTTCGGTAATTGATGGGGAATTAAAAACGATGGAGCCCTTCGTCCTTAGAGGAATTATTTTCTAGATATAAAAGTACACACAAAATTTATTCTCTTATAGGTTTCTGTCCTATATCTATTTTATAGCTTCGGTAATTGATGGAGAATTAAAAACGATGGAGCCCTTCGTCCTTAGAGGGATTATTTTCTAGATTTAAAAGTACACACAAAATTTATTCTCTTATAGGTTTCTGTCCTATATCTATTTTATAGCATTGGTAATTGATGGGGAATTAAAGACGATGGAGCCCTTCGTCCTTAGAGGGATTATTTTCTAGATATAAAAGTACACACAAAATTTATTCTCTTATAGGTTTCTGTCCTATATCTATTTTATAGCTTCGGTAATTGATGGGGAATTAAAAACGATGGAGCCCTTCGTCCTTAGAGGAATTATTTTCTAGATATAAAAGTACACACAAAATTTATTCTCTTATAGGTTTCTGTCCTATATCTATTTTATAGCTTCGGTAATTGATGGGGAATTAAAAACGATGGAGCCCTTCGTCCTTAGACGGATTATTTTCTAGATATAAAAGTACACACAAAATTTATTCTCTTATAGGTTTCTGTCCTATATCTATTTTATAGCTTCGGTAATTGATGGAGAAATAAAAACGATGGAGCCCTTCGTCCTTAGACGGATTATTTTCTAGATATAAAAATACACAAAAAATTTATTCTCTTATAGGTTTCTGTCCTATATCTATTTTATAGCTTCGGTAATTGATGGGGAATTAAAAACGATGGAGCCCTTCGTCCTTAGACGGAGTATTTTCTAGATATAAAAGTACACACAAAATTTATTCTCTTATAGGTTTCTGTCCTATATCTATTTTATAGCTTCGGTAATTGATGGAGAATTAAAAACGATGGAGCCCTTCGTCCTTAGAGGGATTATTTTCTAGATATAAAAATACACAAAAAATATATTCTCTTATAGGTTTCTGTCCTATATCTATTTTATAGCTTCGGTAATTGATGGGGAATTAAAAACGATGGGGCCCTTCGTCCTTAGAGGAATTATTTTCTAGATATAAAAGCACACAATAATTTAATTCCTTAATACATTTCCGCCTCATCTTTATTTTATAGCTTTGGTAATTCATGGGGAATTAAAGGCGACGGAGCCCTTCGTCCTTAGAGGGATTATTTTCTAGATATAAAAGCACACAATAATTTAATTCCTTAATACATTTCCGCCTCATCTTTATTTTATAGCTTTGGTAAATGACGGGGAATTAAAGGCGTTGGAGCCCTTCGTCCTTAGAGGGATTATTTTCTATATATAAAAGCACACAATAATTTAATTCCTTAATACATTTCCGCCTCATATTTAATTTATAGCTTTGGTAATTGATGGGGAATTAAAGGCGATGGAGCCCTTCGTCCTTAGCGGGATTATTTTCTAGATATAAAAGCACAGAATAATTTAATTCCTTAATACATTTCCGCCTCATATTTAATTTATAGCTTTGGTAATTGATGGGGAATTAAAGGCGATGGAGCCCTTCGTCCTTAGAGGGATTATTTTCTAGATATAAAAGTACACACAAAATTTATTCTCTTATAGGTTTCTGTCCTATATCTATTTTATAGCTTCGGTAATTGATGGGGAATTAAAAACGATGGAGCCCTTCGTCCTTAGAGGAATTATTTTCTAGATATAAAAGTACACACAAAATTTATTCTCTTATAGGTTTCTGTCCTATATCTATTTTATAGCTTCGGTAATTCATGGAGAATTAAAAACGATGGAGCCCTTCGTCCTTAGACGGATTATTTTCTAGATATAAAAGTACACACAAAATTTATTCTCTTATAGGTTTCTGTCCTATATCTATTTAATAGCTTCGGTAATTGATGGGGAATTAAAAACGATGGAGCCCTTCGTCCTTAGAGGAATTATTTTCTAGATTTAAAAGTACACAAAAAATTTATTCTCTTATAGGTTTCTGTCCTATATCTATTTTATAGCTTCGGTAATTGATGGGGAATTAAAAACGAGGGAGCCCTTCGTCCCTAGAGGGATTATTTTCTAGATATAAAAGCACACAATAATTTAATTCCTTAATACATTTCCGCCTCATATTTAATTTATAGCTTTGGTAATTGATTTGGAATTAAAGGCGATGGAGAACTTCGTCCTTAGAGGGATTATTTTGTAGATATAAAAGCACACAATAATTTAATTCCTTAATACATTTCCGCCTCATATTTAATTTATAGCTTCGGTAATTGATGGGGAATTAAAGGCGATGGAGCCCTTCTTCCTTAGAGGGATTATTTTCTAGATATAAAAGCACACAATAATTTAATTCCTTAATACATTTCCGCCTCATATTTAATTTATAGCTTTGGTAATTCATGGGGAATTAAAGGCGATGGAGCCCTTCGTCCTTAGAGTAATTATTTTCTAGATATAAAAGCACACAATAATTTAATTCCTTAATACATTTCCGCCTCATATTTAATTTATAGCTTTGGTAATTGATGGGGAATTAAAGGCGATGGAGCCCTTCTTCCTTAGAGGGATTATTTTCTAGATATAAAAGCACACAATAATTTAATTCCTTAATACATTTCCGCCTCATATTTAATTTATAGCTTTGGTAATTCATGGGGAATTAAAGGCGATGGAGCCCTTCGTCCTTAGAGTAATTATTTTCTAGATATAAAAGCACACAATAATTTAATTCCTTAATACATTTCCGCCTCATATTTAATTTATAGCTTTGGTAATTCATGGGGAATTAAAGGCGATGGAGCCCTTCGTCCTTAGAGTAATTATTTTCTAGATATAAAAGCACACAATAATTTAATTCCTTAATACATTTCCGCCTCATATTTAATTTATAGCTTTGGTAATTCATGGGGAATTAAAGGCGATGGAGCCCTTCGTCCTTAGAGGGATTATTTTCTAGATATAAAAGCACACAATAATTTAATTCCTTAATACATTTCCGCCTCATATTTAATTTATAGCTTTGGTAATTCATGGGGAATTAAAGGCGATGGAGCCCTTCGTCCTTAGAGTAATTATTTTCTAGATATAAAAGCACACAATAATTTAATTCCTTAATACATTTCCGCCTCATATTTAATTTATAGCTTTGGTAATTGATGGGGAATTAAAGGCGATGGAGCCCTTCGTCCTTAGAGGGATTATTTCCTAGATATAAAAGCACACAATAATTTAATTCCTTAATACATTTCCGCCTCATCTTTATTTTATAGCTTCGGTTATTGATTGGGAATTAAAGACAATGGAGCCCTTCGTCTTTAGCAGAATTGTTTTATAGATATAAAAGTACAAACAAATTTAATTTTTTGATACGTTTCTGGCCTATATCTATTTTACAGCTTTTACATACACAACACGCACACAGACACACGCGCGCGCGTATAACAGATTTATAAGTACAAGTAAATTTACCATTAGCGAATATAGTCATCCTGGATGACTGTATAACATTAGTAAGATCCTAAAGTGAAGCTCCAGTACGAAGACACATTATTCTATTTTAAGACCAATTGTCAAAGTCCTAATTATTAATATTGAGAATGAGTCCACAGTATCGTAAAAGCAAATACATAATATATAAACAAGAACTCCTACAGAAGGTTTTATACTCCTATGTACAAGTCATCATCTTCATAGAGTTATGCTATACAAACTTTCTGAACTGTTCTTCTTTTAACACATAATAAATCTTATAAAACATAATCAAATAATAATTTACACAATTATATTGATTAACCCTTTTGACCTACTTTGGACATACTTTTTCACAACAATATTTTTTTAACTACAAACATTTGGAAATGTCTTTACCTCGAAAGGCTTCATCGTCACTTAAAAACTTTGTAACACTAACCAAGGCGTCTAGACCAGGGGTTCTCAAACTGTGGGTACCCATAGGTGTACTCAAAATTTCTTAAAGAGACAGATTAATGAAAAATTAAACGATTTTTATTTCTTTCTGTTTCGTATAAACGCAAGGTTATAATTTAATAATAGAATGTAATTTAATACTTGTATGGTCGAGTTACTGGGATCCAGCAGGCGCAATAGGTTTATCTCATTATTTTGTACAGATTTTCGAATATATTTGTAAATATATTGTTTTTTTATACAATACCAAGAGCACAGTGGTACAATATATTACAATGGAAATATTGGAAAGAGTCCCAATATCACAAAAATAATAAAAAATAACAAATAAAACAAGTTACGTATTATTATACCCTAGGGTTTGATATTAAGTAACTTGTTATTTTTGTTTTTTTTTGTGTCGTATTGCTGTTCTTTCCAATATTTTCATTGTAATGTGTTTTTTATGTAAAAAGCGTTTTTAATTTAACCACACCTCCTCTTTCACAGCAAAGTGATACGCAAAATTTTTCACCAGGGGTACAGTCTTTGACAAAGATTGAGAAGCCGTGGTCTAGACAAGTAAAGACCAAGGCCTATGAGATATTGACCATCGAGATTCAGAGGTGAAGTAGAGGCTTATCCTAGCACCTCTGCGCACCTACGCGCCTTGCTATGTGGTGCCGATGGTCCTTCTGTGAGTCAACTACTAGAACTTGATCGGCAAAGCTAAGTGGTTTGGGTATTTTGTGTAACATTTAGAATATGTTTACTGAAAGTTCTTGGTTCAGCATAATATTCATTAGAAGAGACCAAACACGACCTAATATTGCCATTAGTGTAATTTAATAATTACAGGAAATCGATATTTAATTACTTGGTATCTTTAGCAGGGACATAATTACGTCGTATTTATCCTCTATTTATGAGGAATAATATATAGAATTAAAAAAATGTGAGTAAACATTACTTGAATGTTATAATTTAAACATTTTTTCGTAGAACAAGGTCAGTAGGTGACTCATAGGTGGCAGGTGAAGGCAGGTGGACCGCCGGGACCGGGTCAGAGTGAGTGTGTGAGGGTCGCCTAATCATCTGGGGTGCTTCTGAAGTCGGATGGAGTATAGTTCTGCTGGTGTACGTGTAGTCTGTAAGACAGTAAACCGTAGCTATCTGTAGGAATACTGTTGAGTACAACTCAGGAGTAATATAGTCTTGGTTTAGATAAATAATCACTATTTTATTGTTAGAACAGTAAATATATTATAGTTGAAAAACATAAAGTGATAGTCAGTGGGACTGGTGTATAGAAGTGAATACTACATTTGAAAAATGTAGGTAATAGAGGTTTAATAGAAATGTAGTTAATAGAGGTTTAATAGAAATGTAGTTAATAGAGGTTTAATAGAAATGTAGTTAATAGAGGTTTAATAGAAATGTAGTTAATAGAGGTTTAATAGAAATGTAGTTAATAGAGGTTTAATAGAAATGTAGTTAATAGAGGTTTAATAGAAATGTAGTTAATAGAGGTTTAATAGAAATGTAGTTAATAGAGGTTTAATAGAAATGTAGTTAATAGAGGTTTAATAGAAATGTAGTTAATAGAGGTTTAATAGAAATGTAGTTAATAGAGGTTTAATAGAAATGTAGTTTATAGAGGTTTAATAGAAATGTAGTTTATAGAGGTTTAATAGAAATGTAGTTTATAGAGGTTTAATAGAAATGTAGTTTATAGAGGTTTAATAGAAATGTAGTTTATAGAGGTTTACTAGAAATGTAGTTTATAGAGGTTTAATAGAAATGTAGTTTATAGAGGTTTAATAGAAATGTAGTTTATAGAGGTTTAATAGAAATGTAGTTTATAGAGGTTTAATAGAAATGTAGTTAATAGAGGTTTAATAGAAATGTAGTTTATAGAGGTTTAATAGAAATGTAGTTAATAGAGGTTTAATCGAAATGTAGTTTATAGAGGTTTAATAGAAATGTAGTTTATAGAGGTTTAATAGAAATGTAGTTAATAGAGGTTTAATAGAAATGTAGTTTATAGATGTTTAATAGAAATGTAGTTTATAGAGGTTTAATAGAAATGTAGTTAATAGAGGTTTAATAGAAATGTAGTTTATAGAGGTTTAATAGAAATGTAGTTTATAGAGGTTTAATAGAAATGTAGTTTATAGAGGTTTAATAGAAATGTAGTTTATAGAAAAAAATTAGTCACGTTAACGAATTTAATTGAATTGCTTCTTAATAATCCTCAAACGTGTCTAAAGACGTTTTCACTTGAAAAATTGGAATAAAAAGATATTTAACTCATTATTATTAATTGTTATTATTATATGGAATTAATTCTAGTAATATTTATTGAACTACTAGTTAATATATTTATTAACTAATAAATAATATTAAATAGTAACATTTTAATTTAATAATGTACAATAAATAATTTTGAACATATGCACAACTATATAGATGTGTTTGAGCGTGACATTAACTTGAGCATGACTATTTTATCGTGACAGTAACTAGAGCGTGACGATTTTTTAGCGTGACATCAAATTGAGCGCGACGATTTTAGCGTGACTTCAAGTTGAGCTTGACTATTTTAGCATGACATCAACTTGAGCGTGACGGTGTTAGCGTGACATCAAGTTGAGCTTGACTATTTTAGCATGACATCAACTTGAGCGTGACGGTGTTAGCGTGACATCAAGTTGAGCTTGACTATTTTAGCATGACATCAACTTGAGCGTGACGGTGTTAGCGTGACATCAACTTGAGCATGACTATTTTAGCATGACATCAACTTGAGCGTGACGGTGTTAGCGTGACATCAAGTTGAGCTTGACTATTTTAGCATGACATCAACTTGAGCGTGACGGTGTTAGCGTGACATCAAGTTGAGCTTGACTATTTTAGCATGACATCAACTTGAGCGTGACGGTGTTAGCGTGACATCAACTTGAGCATGACTATTTTAGCATGACATCAACTTGAGCGTGACGGTGTTAGCGTGACATCAAGTTGAGCTTGACTATTTTAGCATGACATCAACTTGAGCGTGACGGTGTTAGCGTGACATCAAGTTGAGCTTGACTATTTTAGCATGACATCAACTTGAGCGTGACGGTGTTAGCGTGACATCAAGTAGAGCTTGACTATTTTAGCATGAATATTTTTAGCGTGACATCAAGTTGAGCGTGACGGTGTTAGCGTGACGCCAACTCGAGTACGACAATTTTAGCGTAACATCATCTTGAGCGCGACGATTTTAGCATGACATCAACTTGAGCGTGAAGGTGTTAGCGTAACGCCAACTCGAGCACGACGATTTTAGCGTAACATCAACTTGGGCGCGACGATTTTAGCGTGACATCAAGTTGAGTGTGACTATTTTAGCGTGATATTAACTTGAGCGTGACGGTGTTAGCGTGACGCCAACTCGAGTACGACAATTTTAGCGTAACATCAACTTGAGCGCGACGATTTTAGCATGGCATCAACTTGAGCGTGAAGGTGTTAGCGTAACGCCAACTCGAGCACGACGATTTTAGCGTAACATCAACTTGGGCGCGACGATTTTAGCGTGACATCAAGTTGAGTGTGACTATTTTAGCGTGATATTAACTTGAGCGTGACGGTGTTAGCGTGACGCCAACTCGAGTACGACAATTTTAGCGTAACATCAACTTGAGCGCGACGATTTTAGCATGACATCAACTTGAGCGTGAAGGTGTTAGCGTAACGCCAACTCGAGCACGACGATTTTAGCGTAACTTAAACTTGAAGGTGGCGATTGTAGCGTAACATCAACTTGAGCGCGACGATTTTAGCGTAACATCAACTTGAGTGCGACGATTTTAGCGTGACATCAACTTGAACGTGATGATTTCAGCGTGACATCAACTTGGAGATGACGATTGTAGCGTGACAGTAACTAGAGTGTGACGATTTTTTAGCGTGACATCAAATTGAGCGCGACGATTTTAGCGTGACATCAAGTTGAGCTTGACTATTTTAGCATGACATCAACTTGAGCGTGACGGTGTTAGCGTGACATCAATTTGAGCTTGACTATTTTAGCATGACATCAACTTGAGCGTGACGGTGTTAGCGTGACATCAAGTTGAGCTTGACTATTTTAGCATGACATCAACTTGAGCGTGAAGGTGTTAGCGTAACGCCAACTCGAGCACGACGATTTTAGCGTAACTTAAACTTGAAGGTGGCGATTGTAGCGTAACATCAACTTGAGCGCGACGATTTTAGCGTAACATCAACTTGAGTGCGACGATTTTAGCGTGACATCAACTTGAACGTGATGATTTCAGCGTGACATCAACTTGGAGATGACGATTGTAGCGTGACAGTAACTAGAGTGTGACGATTTTTTAGCGTGACATCAAATTGAGCGCGACGATTTTAGCGTGACATCAAGTTGAGCTTGACTATTTTAGCATGACATCAACTTGAGCGTGACGGTGTTAGCGTGACATCAATTTGAGCTTGACTATTTTAGCATGACATCAACTTGAGCGTGACGGTGTTAGCGTGACATCAAGTTGAGCTTGATTATTTTAGCATGACATCAACTTGAGCGTGACGGTGTTAGCGTGACATCAACTTGAGCATGACTATTTTAGCATGACATCAACTTGAGCGTGACGGTGTTAGCGTGACATCAAGTTGAGCTTTACTATTTTAGCATGACATCAACTTGAGCGTGACGGTGTTAGCGTGACATCAAGTTGAGCTTGATCATTTTAGCATGACATCAACTTGAGCGTGACGGTGTTAGCTTGACATCAAGTTGAGCTTGACTATTTTAGCATGACATCAACTTGAGCGTGACGGTGTTAGCGTGACATCAAGTTGAGCTTGACTATTTTAGCATGGCATCAACTTGCATGACTATTTTAGCATGACATCAATTTGAGCGTGACGGTGTTAGCGTGACATCAAGTTGAGCTTGACTATTTTAGCATGACATCAACTTGAGCGTGACGGTGTTAGCGTGACATCAAGTTGAGCTTGACTATTTTAGCATGACATCAACTTGAGCGTAACGGTGTTAGCGTGACATCAAGTTGAGCTTGACTATTTTAGCATGACATCAACTTGAGCGTGACGGTGTTAGCGTGACATCAAGTTGAGCTTGACTATTTTAGCATGACATCAACTTGAGCGTGACTGTGTTAGCGTGACACCAACTCGATCACGACGATTTTAGCGTAATATCAAGTTGTGCGCGACGATTTTAGCGTGACATCAACTTGGGCGCGACAATTTTAGCGTAACATCAACTTGGGCGCGACGATTTTAGCGTGACATCAACTTGAGCGCGACGATTTTAGCGTGACATCAACTTGGGCGCGACGATTTTAGCGTAACATCAACTTGGGCGCGACGATTTTAGCATGACATCAACTTGAGCATGACTATTTTAGCATGACATCAACTTGAGCGTGACTATTTTAGCGTGACATCAACTTGGGCGCGACGATTTTAGCGTGACATCAAGTTGGGCGTGACGATTTTAGCATGACATCAACTTGAGCGCGACGATGTTAGCGTAACATCAACTTGGGCGCGACGATATTAGTATGACATCAACTTGAGCATGACTATTTTAGCATGACATCAACTTGAGCGTGACTATTTTAGCGTGACATCAACTTGGGCGCGACGATTTTAGCATGACATCAACTTTCGCGCGACGATTTTAGCGTGACATCAACTTGGGCGCGACGATTTTAGCATGACATCAACTTGGGCGCGACGATTTTAGCATGACATCAACTTGGGCGCGACGATTTTAGCGTGACATCAACTTGAGCATGACTATTTTAGCATGACATCAACTTGAGCGTGACTATTTTAGCATGACATCAACTTGGGCGCGACGATTTTAGCGTGACATCAACTTGAGCATGACTATTTTAGCATGACATCAACTTGAGCGTGACTATTTTAGCGTGACATCAACTTGGGCGCGGAGATTTTAGCGTAACATCAACTTGGGCGCGACGATATTAGCGTGACATCAACTTGAGCATGACTATTTTAGCATGACATCAACTTGAGCGTGACTATTTTAGCGTGACATCAACTTGGGCGCGACGATTTTAGCATGACATCAACTTGGGCGCGACGATTTTAGCGTGACATCAACTTGGGCGCGACGATTTTAGCATGACATCAACTTGGGCGCGACGATTTTAGCGTGACATCAACTTGAGCATGACTATTTTAGCATGACATCAACTTGAGCGTGACTATTTTAGCATGACATCAACTTGGGCGCGACGATTTTAGCGTGACATCAACTTGAGCATGACTATTTTAGCATGACATCAACTTGGGCGCGACGATTTTAGCGTGACATCAAGTTGAGCTTGACTATTTTAGCATGACATCAACTTGAGCGTGACGGTGTTAGCGTGACGCCAACTCGATCACGACGATTTTAGCGTAACATCAACTTGGGCGCGACGATTTTAGCGTGACATCAAGTTCAGCGTGACTATTTTAGCGTGATATTAACTTGAGCGTGACGGTGTTAGCGTGACCCCAACTCGAGTACGACGATTTTAGCGTAACATCAACTTGAAGGTGGCGATTGTAGCGTAACATCAACTTGAGCGCGACGATTTTAGCGTGACATCAACTTGAGTGCGACGATTTTAGCGTGACATCAACTTGAACGCGACGATTTTAGCGTGACCTCAACTTGAAGGTGACGATTGTAGCGTGACAGTAACTTGAGCGTGACGATTTTAGCATGGCACCAACGTCGAGATTTTTCTCATCAGGGGTAACAAAATAAGTATTCACTTCTAAAAAAAATATTATAGCTGTATAAATGAAAATGTATTTCAAGGGGATTAGGTCTTAAATGGGACGAGAGTGTGGAGTATGCAAAGCTGAACTATTAGGAATTAAACTGAAAGTTTTATAACTAAGTGATTGCTAAGTGGATATGTAGCATTTCTTTACCTCACCACAATATAAAAACTTCTTGCACAGCGCCGGCGTTATCTTGGTCACGTGCTTCAGCGACAGTCCTTTCATATCGTAGACATAGTATATGCCGCCGTGGTACTTTTCTACTTGCAGCGTCACGTCCCCGACGCTTAGCATGCGTTTTATTAACGCCAGAAATGAAAACTCGTCAGGATCGGGATTAATTAACGAAGCTAGTAACACTCTGTATCCTTCGGGAGTAGATCCTGGTAACGGGAAGAAGCGGCTGTAAACAAATAAAGTGTTCGTATACAAATTTACATAATACAAACATAATAAGTTGATGAGTAGAGGTTTTATAATACGGTGATTCTTGGAATGTCTTCAAAGTTCCGGTCAAGTAATAAATATTTAAAGAAATACGAGGAAAATAGCAAACATTGGTCAAAGAATTGTGAACTTATTTCTGAAGGTTAAAAAACAAAGTTAAAATGGTGTTTCAATTTTACAACAAAGATAATTTACTTTAAGGAAAATTTAAATTGACAGATAGATTTTTTGCACATTGATAGTCCTTTATTGAAAAAAACTAAAATTTTATAAACATTTTAAAAAGAAAAACACAATATTTAATTAATCTGAAATAACAAAAGAGCTTATAGATTTTAAATGATTGTTTACCAATAATAATTTTTTAATCTACTTTGTATTGGTTTCAAAGCACTTGCAACTGCAGTAAATAGCAAGCAGGATCATACTGTGCAAAGAAAAGACAGTGGAGTGAAAGGATTAAAAACGAGAAGAGAGGTCGTTGGGCGCCTAGATCTGAAACTCGTATCACTTCGCCCGTAAGATTATAAAGCTAAACCGATATTATGGATTGTCTAAAACCTAGTATCTGAAACCTTTGCTCCCACGAATATGATCTCTAACTCGTGGTTGCCGCTCTTGGGTTTGTCTCTAATATTGGGGTTTAGTGTCTCAATATATGATAACAGGTGTAAGGGTAAATACCTTATCCTGGACCGGCCACTCACTTTCTCGCAGGACGGCCGACATTTTGGTTTTGGTTTTTCAGTGTGATCTTAATGGTAGAACAGGTTTTTAGCACCGAACCACACATTACAGTATACCTAAGATTTACTGTAATCTTTTACGTGTTGAGATTTTTCTCTAGTATCTAAGTATTTTCATTAAATACTAACAAGAATTGAGTGATGAGATATTACTGAAACAGAATTTAAGTAAAAGCAGCGGAAAATAGACAACGTCCGTAGTAGGCAAAATGACAGGACAGTTGCGTATCTGCCAAGGCATGACGTCATCTTTGTCTTGTAGTTACCTAGCCATCCAGCAAATTTTTTACTCCCATTAAATTTTTTTATTTTTCACCGTCCACCACCAAATCTCAAACTATGTCTTTACACGCACATTTTTTGTATGAACATAACTCATCTGATCTAAAAGCAAATATGTCATTAGATCTAACCTCAATACCTATATTTGATATTTCGAAAAATGGAAGAACAATTAAAAAGCCCTGTTTTGAAGCCAATAAACCAAAACAGCCCTTTGATAATATTAGTAATATAGATTATCAAAATGCCTAGCATCATATTTTAGGGTAGGGGTCCGATAATTGTCTACATTTAAATTTATTAACCGGTTCCAAAATAGTGATACGGTTATTCGGTTTCTTAAAATTAATGTTAAAGGCTAGGGCATTGCTGTTACCTATATTTGACTTCTTATTTTTGAATTCCTAAAGAGAAATAATTCAAAACCTAATTGCGTTTCAAAAATTATATCATATTGGACTAGAAATATTTGAATGTCAATAAAACAGTTTTGCGAAACTCCGCATTGTCCAAAACGAGGTGGGGGGGGCCTCCTTTATTTAAGGGGAACATTTGGAGGGGTACGGCAAAATCTGAAGCATAAAACATGAGCTGGGTGGCTAGGCATGTAATTGAGAAGATTCAGGAGTATTTTTGCCTTCTCTCTACATGTCGGTATATTTTTCAATTCTATTTCATAAACGATTTCACATTTACAGTAGGTAGAATATTTTTACTTAAAATTAACGATAACAAACTCCATGGGCTTGTTTAGAATGTAGGTAGTTATACACACTTCATGAATTTTTCATTGAAAAGCGCCTGTGACAATTAATTATTGATTGTGACTCGGTGTTCGTTATTATTTCTTATCTTCTCTTACAAGCTTAGGTAAAATTTGTTTAATATTTATTATTGCTGTATTTCGTTGTGCGAATGCTATGTGTACGTTTACAATCGTATGGCACATTGAACATTGACAAACAACGCAACATGGATCAAAGTAAACCGGACACAATACGGAGTCGCCAACAGTTAAGCCAAGCTCAGCACTGTAAGGAGCCAGGGTAACCGAATGTAAATACGCGCACATCAGACTGTTGACTAGAACGGGCCTGCTCAACCAAGTTTAACGCACCGGTTGCGATCGGCTATAATTTTAGCAAGTTTGCAATCGCTCAGAGTGGGATGCTTGGCAGGTCCCAAGCGTTGTGTCACGAGGAAAGTAGACCAATCGTGCTTGACCAAAATTTTCCATGATCAGCACTGCAAATTACTTTACACATTTTTAAGAAATATGGCATGTCCTTCGTTATCTGCTCGTCTTCAAGGATAGAGTCCAACTGAACTCTTACTTGATTCTAGTTCCGTTTTGTTATTCTTTAAATTTTAGTTGTTTTTTTTTTAAATAACAGTCATATTTCATCTGATCATAAACGTCCTAGTTTTCTATTTTTACTTTCATTTGTCTCTTTAGAAGGCAGTTTTTTTCTAAGAAATACCATAGAATTATTTGTTTTGGTAAAAGTCAGTGTTTCTGTTTTTAGCCTTCTCATTATGCCACTACAGCATCAAAGTGGCTTCTTCCTCGATGTAACTGTGAACGTGTCTGCGATATTCCTAGGATCTCAATATTTCTATTTCTCCTTGCACCCTTTGTTCACTCTTTTCAACGTTGATCCATTTCATGCACAGAAATGACACTGGTGGACTCTTTTTATCAAGAACTCAAACTGTAATAGAAATCTCCAAAGAACGAGATTCAAAATAAACAAATAGGACTGGTGACAAGTCCACATCTAATCTGAGTCTATTGGAAAGGAATAGTGCCAGCAATAACGTAAATTTTCACTCGCACCTATTCTAACTTGGTGCACAGATAATTGAGGAAATTATAATAGAATATATTTACATAATTGTGTGTAGTTTGACCAGTAAGATTAAACGTTATAACATTGTGTTATGCAATTGTATGTGGGAAAAAATAAAGAATTATCAGTGTGTCTATTAAAAACTACTACTCACAACACGTTTTCGCTGCGCAGCAATTCTTCATTCAAAGGATCTCTGTCCGAATAAATCTCTGGGAATGTCGTCCTGTTTGTGAAGTACCTGTCTATCGATTGCTTTGCTCTCTGTAAAGAATTTTTACAGCCAGTGATAAAAGCGGCTAGCATGACATCATCTAAACATTGGCAAAGATTAGCGTTTCATTAACAAAATACCAAAATGTAGAGTTAATTAGAGCTTAGTGAGAACAATTCACAACGGTAAAAATCAAAACCGTTTACTCTAAATCACCCTAAACATTAGTTTATTAAATCAAACACAATAGTTTATTATAACGGAAGACTAGTGTCGACTACGATGTCGCCTTCGCCATTAGTGCTTGGCTACTATTAGCGTCAGTAGTAGCAAATCACTGAAAAGGACCACACCGTAGTCGAAACTATTTTTTAAAAAATAAACTAGTGTGTTTGTTTTATTAAACTAGTGTGTTTGTTTTATTAAACTAGTGTGTAGTGAATATTTAGAGTACTGTGTATTATTTTAATTTTTAACGTTGTAAATACCACAATGTTAGTACTCTAGATAATTTTTTTGATACAATAAAACAGATGTTTAAGATAATAGACGACGTCTTTAGAATTTACAGTTTGTTTATTTTAAGTTCGAAATTTTTATTTAAAATCAAATTAACTGGTGTTCCTGTGTTAATTGTTAATAGTGCATTAATGGAACCATTAACATAGGAAATTACTTTCATAGCATTTACAGTATTTGTGGTTTAAAAATAAGTAAAAAGTGATTCTAAAATAACCATCGAAGTAATTCTAACTTGGAAGAAACTTTCATTTCTTCGGAAAAATTTGTTGATTTCATTGTACTCTTTACTTTTCAAAATGTTTTGTAGCTCATTTGAATTTTAAAAAAATTTAATTAGTTTTAAATAAATTAAGATTGTTGTGTTAAAAAACTCCTTCTGTGAAAAGCAATTTCAACTTTTAGTGTGTGTAAGAAAGTGTCGCCTTTTAGTTAAAACACCTGTTACTAATTTGTTGTATTTTATGAACATATTTTGTTAATTTAATTTATGTTAAAATATTTTAGTCTTTTAGTTCTTTGATAAACGGAACAGGTTATGTTCTCAAGTGTAGTAAAGCAGAAATCTATGTTAATTAACATATCAAGAACGTCATAGCATGGCTACTGAGTCTTATATTCTTCTCATTTAGCCTTTCCAGACGCCGAACTTTGAAATAGTTGCCACTTTCCCAGTCCTAGGTTGCTCTCCTCAACTGCAATCCTGCAACTGGTCAATTCATGTAATACCACCCTTCTAATGTCACCCATCTAATGCCACCCATCTAATGCACTCATCTAATGCCATCCATCTAGTGCTACCCATCTAAGGGCACCCATCTGATGCCACCCATCTTTTGCCTTCCATCTGATGCCACCCATCTTATGCCACCCATCTGATTCCACCCATCTAATGCCACCCATCTTCTCACTCCCAACTACCCTGTTCATTGCTGGACCGTAGTATTTCATGTTTGGCCCTTTTGTCTTATTTCGAAATTCTCTTGCGTTTGACAGGATTCTGTGACGTTAATCACTTTGGTTTTGCTCCTTTGCCAGGCGTTTATTTTCTCGTCCAACTTTGGCCCTGAAGACCTCATTTTTTCATTGCTGTTTGAATTTTGTATATTTTTTTACCGAATATATCGAACGAAAATTAACAAAATATTACTGTTTATTTAACGTAAATAAAACGAGAACACTGGCAACGGAAGAAAGAGGTGTCCATACAGGCTGGTTGATTGTTTTTTTTTCTAAAAGCTTTTATGGCCAAAGACGAAAGTCACTAATTTTGTTTTCAAAGATATATCCGTAGAAGAGAAGATCAGTACCACCTTTACTATCTGAAAAATGAGTTTTTCATCCCTCACTTTGCAATTTTGAATAAAGAGTAATATTCCTTAACAATAACGAAAGATGTTTCATATTGTGTTCATGAATGTATGAAAAATACTATTGTTTCGGTCGAGACTTTAATGGATTAATCTGATTTGTTAATGTTTTGATCTTCACAGAAAGAGTTGTAACAGGAAAGCTGCTGAACCTGCTTCCCACCGGATTTATGAGTTTCTGTAATAAAATTGTATCTTTAAAAACAAATCTAAGGATCTGTTCATGAAAATGATCAACATTTCGGCAAATAAAATGTCTCTGGTTAGTGGAACACTTCTTTTCACCCCGGTTGAGGGTACTTCAGGTACAAAATACGATATTTTTTCCTTCCTTATATCTTTTTGTATCGGACAAACCCCTCTATAAGTAGGGTTCTGAAGTAGGCCTACTTGAGATATGTAGGCCTGTACACGTGAGTTCATGAACACACTTTATGGCCTCTACTTGGGGGTTTATCTCCTATTCTATATACTCGATAATTGTCATACTGGCTAAACACTTTAAAAATACAAATAAATAAATTGAAAATTCTAAAGATAAAAGTCTTACATCAAACTCCAATACAAATTGTTACAGACTGTTTATAAAAAAAAAATCAATTTACCCAGAGTAAGGTTAGAAATAGTTTTGTAGAAAACCATTGTTACGACCGAGATGTGGCAGTATAGATCTTTGGTTGACGGAGGAAAAGGTAGATGACATTGATAAATTTAACCTAAGTAAATAACCAGTAATAAAACTTTATATTTAACTCACTCAACATACACTACGTTCTACTGGTAATAGCTGATTTTAATGGCTGATTCAACCGTTCATTGTCTGACACTTCCATTATGAGAATCACTAAGAAATTTCTAAGATTACTAGTAGTTTGTATATATCTTAACATCAGGCCTATATAGGCCTACTAGTCCCTTCCAAGACGACATATGATCGCGTCTCTAGTGCATTGGTTTAGCTTGATCATCGGTTAAAACGTGGCATGCTAGTAAACACTCTAGAGTTTTGAGAAGGGCAGAGGCCTAGTCCTGGTTGGATTGTAAAGTAGAGGTTTGATTTTGGAACTTTGAAAGCAAGGCACAAGCTGTACGATTGCCGCCATATGGCAAATTGGCCAGTGCGAGTCCTCTTCGGTTTGCCTGTACGACCTAGCCATAGACATCTGTTTTAACAATGCATAACAAACGTTATAAAACACAAATTTTCACGACTATTGAAACCCTTTTTTACATTATATTTTCAAAAAATGTTTGCACCTCCCCCCATGGCCTAAAAAGACACGAAGTTGTGTCTAAGGTCATAAATGAATGTAGTAAGATCCTCACAATACCTTTCATTCTGATTTAACTTTAAAAGGTCATAAATTAATTTTATAAACTTTTCCAACGAATTTATAATGAAACCATTAATAGTAAGTAAAATGAAAATAAATACTAGTGACATTGTATCGTCTAATGGAGTAACTGTGCCTCTGGTAGATGAGGTTTGGATCGTGGACTTTATCAGCCAGTCTATAAGGAAGGTTACGAGTCCAAAGTTACTATGCTCGTAGAAGTCAGTGTTAGTATTGCAACAAGCCGCGTACTCGGTTAGCAACATAAGGGAAGCAGTGGAAGCAGCCTTAGCAATCTGTCCATACAGTAAAGATACTGGTTAACTGTTACCTACCTAGAACACCTTGGGGTAGGTGAGGCTGAGACTTCACCCACTCTCCCAATGTGATGATATCCTTCTCCAGCTGCTTGTGAGATAGGTCGATGTCTTTGAAGATTGCTTTTAATTGGCTTTCGTCATGATGTATTATGTACGGCGGCATAGTTTGATGTTCTGAAATACAAATTTACTTATATTAGCCTAATATAATTAGAAAAGAAAAAGAATTAGGGGAAAAAAAGAATTACTCATATTAGCCCGGAAAAATCATGTATGGTATCATCGTGTGTTGTTCTGAAGCAAAAGACTTTAGCATATTAGCCTAATATAACTGCATATAGGGAAACAAAAGATTTACTTATATTAGCCCGGTAAAATCATGTATGGTATCTTCGTGTGTTCTTCTGAAGCAAAAGACTTTGGCATATTAGCCTAATATAACTACATATGGGGAAACAAAAGATTTACTCATATTAGCCTAATATAACTACATATGGGGAAACAAAGGATTTACTCATATTAGCCTAGAATAACTACGCATGGGAAACAAAAGATTTACTTATATTAGCCTAAAATAAACTACATATGGGGAAAAAAGAATTACTCATATTAACCCGGAAAAATCATGTATGATATCATCGTGTGTTGTTCTGAAGCAAAAGACTTTAGCATATTAGCCTAATATAACTGCATATGGGGAAACAAAAGATTTACTTATATTAGCCCGGTAAAATCATGTATGGTATCATCGTGTGTTGTTCTGAAGCAAAAGACTTTGGCATATTAGCCTAATATAACTGCATATGGGGAAACAAAAGATTTACTTATATTAGCCCGGTAAAATCATGTATGGTATCATCGTGTGTTGTTCTGAAGCAAAAGACTTTAGCATATTAGCCTAATATAACTGCATATGGGGAAACAAAAGATTTACTCATATTAGCCTAATATAACTGCATATGGGGAAACAAAAGATTTACTTATATTAGCCCGGTAAAATCATGTATGGTATCATCGTGTGTTGTTCTGAAGCAAAAGACTTTAGCATATTAGCCTAATATAACTGCATATGGGGAAACAAAAGATTTACTTATATTAGCCCGGTAAAATCATGTATGGTATCATCGTGTGTTGTTCTGAAGCAAAAGACTTTGGCATATTAGCCTAATATAACTGCATATGGGGAAACAAAAGATTTACTTATATTAGCCCGGTAAAATCATGTATGGTATCATCGTGTGTTGTTCTGAAGCAAAAGACTTTAGCATATTAGCCTAATATAACTGCATATGGGGAAACAAAAGATTTACTTATATTAGCCCGGTAAAATCATGTATGGTATCATCGTGTGTTGTTCTGAAGCAAAAGACTTTAGCATATTAGCCTAATATAACTGCATATGGGGAAACAAAAGATTTACTTATATTAGCCCGGTAAAATCATGTATGGTATCATCGTGTGTTGTTCTGAAGCAAAAGACTTTGGCATATTAGCCTAATATAACTGCATATGGGGAAACAAAAGATTTACTTATATTAGCCCGGTAAAATCATGTATGGTATCATCGTGTGTTGTTCTGAAGCAAAAGACTTTGGCATATTAGCCTAATATAACTACATATGGGGAAACAAAAGATTTACTTATATTAGCCCGGTAAAATCATGTATGGTATCATCGTGTGTTGTTCTGAAGCAAAAGACTTTGGCATATTAGCCTAATATAACTACATATGGGGAAACAAAAGATTTACTTATATTAGCCCGGTAAAATCATGTATGGTATCATCGTGTGTTGTTCTGAAGCAAAAGACTTTGGCATATTAGCCTAATATAACTACATATGGGGAAACAAAAGATTTACTTATATTAGCCCGGTAAAATCATGTATGGTATCATCGTGTGTTGTTCTGAAGCAAAAGACTTTGGCATATTAGCCTAATATAACTACATATGGGGAAACAAAAGATTTACTTATATTAGCCCGGTAAAATCATGTATGGTATCATCGTGTGTTGTTCTGAAGCAAAAGACTTTGGCATATTAGCCTAATATAACTGCATATGGGGAAACAAAAGATTTACTTATATTAGCCCGGTAAAATCATGTATGGTATCATCGTGTGTTGTTCTGAAGCAAAAGACTTTGGCATATTAGCCTAATATAACTACATATGGGGAAACAAAAGATTTACTTATATTAGCCCGGTAAAATCATGTATGGTATCATCGTGTGTTGTTCTGAAGCAAAAGACTTTGGCATATTAGCCTAATATAACTGCATATGGGGAAACAAAAGATTTACTTATATTAGCCCGGTAAAATCATGTATGGTATCATCGTGTGTTGTTCTGAAGCAAAAGACTTTGGCATATTAGCCTAATATAACTGCATATGGGGAAACAAAAGATTTACTTATATTAGCCCGGTAAAATCATGTATGGTATCATCGTGTGTTGTTCTGAAGCAAAAGACTTTGGCATATTAGCCTAATATAACTGCATATGGGGAAACAAAAGATTTACTTATATTAGCCCGGTAAAATCATGTATGGTATCATCGTGTGTTGTTCTGAAGCAAAAGACTTTGGCATATTAGCCTAATATAACTACATATGGGGAAACAAAAGATTTACTTATATTAGCCCGGTAAAATCATGTATGGTATCATCGTGTGTTGTTCTGAAGCAAAAGACTTTGGCATATTAGCCTAATATAACTGCATATGGGGAAACAAAAGATTTACTTATATTAGCCCGGTAAAATCATGTATGGTATCATCGTGTGTTGTTCTGAAGCAAAAGACTTTGGCATATTAGCCTAATATAACTGCATATGGGGAAACAAAAGATTTACTTATATTAGCCCGGTAAAATCATGTATGGTATCATCGTGTGTTGTTCTGAAGCAAAAGACTTTGGCATATTAGCCTAATATAACTGCATATGGGGAAACAAAAGATTTACTTATATTAGCCCGGTAAAATCATGTATGGTATCATCGTGTGTTGTTCTGAAGCAAAAGACTTTGGCATATTAGCCTAATATAACTGCATATGGGGAAACAAAAGATTTACTTATATTAGCCCGGTAAAATCATGTATGGTATCATCGTGTGTTGTTCTGAAGCAAAAGACTTTAGCATATTAGCCTAATATAACTGCATATGGGGAAACAAAAGATTTACTTATATTAGCCCGGTAAAATCATGTATGGTATCATCGTGTGTTGTTCTGAAGCAAAAGACTTTGGCATATTAGCCTAATATAACTGCATATGGGGAAACAAAAGATTTACTTATATTAGCCCGGTAAAATCATGTATGGTATCATCGTGTGTTGTTCTGAAGCAAAAGACTTTAGCATATTAGCCTAATATAACTGCATATGGGGAAACAAAAGATTTACTTATATTAGCCCGGTAAAATCATGTATGGTATCATCGTGTGTTGTTCTGAAGCAAAAGACTTTAGCATATTAGCCTAATATAACTGCATATGGGGAAACAAAAGATTTACTTATATTAGCCCGGTAAAATCATGTATGGTATCATCGTGTGTTGTTCTGAAGCAAAAGACTTTGGCATATTAGCCTAATATAACTGCATATGGGGAAACAAAAGATTTACTTATATTAGCCCGGTAAAATCATGTATGGTATCATCGTGTGTTGTTCTGAAGCAAAAGACTTTAGCATATTAGCCTAATATAACTGCATATGGGGAAACAAAAGATTTACTTATATTAGCCCGGTAAAATCATGTATGGTATCATCGTGTGTTGTTCTGAAGCAAAAGACTTTAGCATATTAGCCTAATATAACTGCATATGGGGAAACAAAAGATTTACTTATATTAGCCCGGTAAAATCATGTATGGTATCATCGTGTGTTGTTCTGAAGCAAAAGACTTTGGCATATTAGCCTAATATAACTGCATATGGGGAAACAAAAGATTTACTCATATTAGCCCGGTAAAATCATGTATGGTATCATCGTGTGTTGTTCTGAAGCAAAAGACTTTAGCATATTAGCCTAATATAACTGCATATGGGGAAACAAAAGATTTACTCATATTAGCCCGGTAAAATCATGTATGGTATCATCGTGTGTTGTTCTGAAGCAAAAGACTTTAGCATATTAGCCTAATATAACTGCATATGGGGAAACAAAAGATTTACTCATATTAGCCCGGTAAAATCATGTATGGTATCATCGTGTGTTGTTCTGAAGCAAAAGACTTTGGCATATTAGCCTAATATAACTACATATGGGGAAACAAAAGATTTACTCATATTAGCCCGGTAAAATCATGTATGGTATCATCGTGTGTTGTTCTGAAGCAAAAGACTTTGGCATATTAGCCTAATATAACTGCATATGGGGAAACAAAAGATTTACTTATATTAGCCCGGTAAAATCATGTATGGTATCATCGTGTGTTGTTCTGAAGCAAAAGACTTTGGCATATTAGCCTAATATAACTGCATATGGGGAAACAAAAGATTTACTTATATTAGCCCGGTAAAATCATGTATGGTATCATCGTGTGTTGTTCTGAAGCAAAAGACTTTAGCATATTAGCCTAATATAACTGCATATGGGGAAACAAAAGATTTACTTATATTAGCCCGGTAAAATCATGTATGGTATCATCGTGTGTTGTTCTGAAGCAAAAGACTTTAGCATATTAGCCTAATATAACTGCATATGGGGAAACAAAAGATTTACTTATATTAGCCCGGTAAAATCATGTATGGTATCATCGTGTGTTGTTCTGAAGCAAAAGACTTTAGCATATTAGCCTAATATAACTGCATATGGGGAAACAAAAGATTTACTCATATTAGCCCGGTAAAATCATGTATGGTATCATCGTGTGTTGTTCTGAAGCAAAAGACTTTGGCATATTAGCCTAATATAACTACATATGGGGAAACAAAAGA
Source organism: Prosapia bicincta (assembly GCA_036971475.1). Taxonomy (NCBI): domain Eukaryota; kingdom Metazoa; phylum Arthropoda; class Insecta; order Hemiptera; family Cercopidae; genus Prosapia; species Prosapia bicincta. Next base: position 64,513,634 of record JBAIZL010000005.1, on the reverse strand, counting down.
TTTACTCATATTAGCCCGGTAAAATCATGTATGGTATCATCGTGTGTTGTTCTGAAGCAAAAGACTTTGGCATATTAGCCTAATATAACTGCATATGGGGAAACAAAAGATTTACTTATATTAGCCCGGTAAAATCATGTATGGTATCATCGTGTGTTGTTCTGAAGCAAAAGACTTTGGCATATTAGCCTAATATAACTGCATATGGGGAAACAAAAGATTTACTTATATTAGCCCGGTAAAATCATGTATGGTATCATCGTGTGTTGTTCTGAAGCAAAAGACTTTAGCATATTAGCCTAATATAACTGCATATGGGGAAACAAAAGATTTACTTATATTAGCCCGGTAAAATCATGTATGGTATCATCGTGTGTTGTTCTGAAGCAAAAGACTTTGGCATATTAGCCTAATATAACTACATATGGGGAAACAAAAGATTTACTTATATTAGCCCGGTAAAATCATGTATGGTATCATCGTGTGTTGTTCTGAAGCAAAAGACTTTGGCATATTAGCCTAATATAACTGCATATGGGGAAACAAAAGATTTACTTATATTAGCCCGGTAAAATCATGTATGGTATCATCGTGTGTTGTTCTGAAGCAAAAGACTTTGGCATATTAGCCTAATATAACTGCATATGGGGAAACAAAAGATTTACTTATATTAGCCCGGTAAAATCATGTATGGTATCATCGTGTGTTGTTCTGAAGCAAAAGACTTTGGCATATTAGCCTAATATAACTGCATATGGGGAAACAAAAGATTTACTTATATTAGCCCGGTAAAATCATGTATGGTATCATCGTGTGTTGTTCTGAAGCAAAAGACTTTGGCATATTAGCCTAATATAACTACATATGGGGAAACAAAAGATTTACTTATATTAGCCCGGTAAAATCATGTATGGTATCATCGTGTGTTGTTCTGAAGCAAAAGACTTTAGCATATTAGCCTAATATAACTACATATGGGGAAACAAAAGATTTACTTATATTAGCCCGGTAAAATCATGTATGGTATCATCGTGTGTTGTTCTGAAGCAAAAGACTTTAGCATATTAGCCTAATATAACTACATATGGGGAAACAAAAGATTTACTTATATTAGCCCGGTAAAATCATGTATGGTATCATCGTGTGTTGTTCTGAAGCAAAAGACTTTGGCATATTAGCCTAATATAACTACATATGGGGAAACAAAAGATTTACTTATATTAGCCCGGTAAAATCATGTATGGTATCATCGTGTGTTGTTCTGAAGCAAAAGACTTTGGCATATTAGCCTAATATAACTACATATGGGGAAACAAAAGATTTACTTATATTAGCCCGGTAAAATCATGTATGGTATCATCGTGTGTTGTTCTGAAGCAAAAGACTTTGGCATATTAGCCTAATATAACTGCATATGGGGAAACAAAAGATTTACTTATATTAGCCCGGTAAAATCATGTATGGTATCATCGTGTGTTGTTCTGAAGCAAAAGACTTTGGCATATTAGCCTAATATAACTACATATGGGGAAACAAAAGATTTACTTATATTAGCCCGGTAAAATCATGTATGATATCATCGTGTGTTGTTCTGAAGCAAAAGACTTTGGCATATTAGCCTAATATAACTGCATATGGGGAAACAAAAGATTTACTTATATTAGCCCGGTAAAATCATGTATGGTATCATCGTGTGTTGTTCTGAAGCAAAAGACTTTGGCATATTAGCCTAATATAACTACATATGGGGAAACAAAAGATTTACTTATATTAGCCCGGTAAAATCATGTATGGTATCATCGTGTGTTGTTCTGAAGCAAAAGACTTTGGCATATTAGCCTAATATAACTGCATATGGGGAAACAAAAGATTTACTTATATTAGCCCGGTAAAATCATGTATGGTATCATCGTGTGTTGTTCTGAAGCAAAAGACTTTAGCATATTAGCCTAATATAACTGCATATGGGGAAACAAAAGATTTACTTATATTAGCCCGGTAAAATCATGTATGGTATCATCGTGTGTTGTTCTGAAGCAAAAGACTTTGGCATATTAGCCTAATATAACTGCATATGGGGAAACAAAAGATTTACTTATATTAGCCCGGTAAAATCATGTATGATATCATCGTGTGTTGTTCTGAAGCAAAAGACTTTGGCATATTAGCCTAATATAACTGCATATGGGGAAACAAAAGATTTACTTATATTAGCCCGGTAAAATCATGTATGGTATCATCGTGTGTTGTTCTGAAGCAAAAGACTTTGGCATATTAGCCTAATATAACTACATATGGGGAAACAAAAGATTTAATTATATTAGCCCGGTAAAATCATGTATGGTATCATCGTGTGTTGTTCTGAAGCAAAAGACTTTGGCATATTAGCCTAATATAACTGCATATGGGGAAACAAAAGATTTACTTATATTAGCCCGGTAAAATCATGTATGGTATCATCGTGTGTTGTTCTGAAGCAAAAGACTTTAGCATATTAGCCTAATATAACTGCATATGGGGAAACAAAAGATTTACTTATATTAGCCCGGTAAAATCATGTATGGTATCATCGTGTGTTGTTCTGAAGCAAAAGACTTTAGCATATTAGCCTAATATAACTGCATATGGGGAAACAAAAGATTTACTTATATTAGCCCGGTAAAATCATGTATGGTATCATCGTGTGTTGTTCTGAAGCAAAAGACTTTGGCATATTAGCCTAATATAACTGCATATGGGGAAACAAAAGATTTACTTATATTAGCCCGGTAAAATCATGTATGGTATCATCGTGTGTTGTTCTGAAGCAAAAGACTTTGGCATATTAGCCTAATATAACTGCATATGGGGAAACAAAAGATTTACTTATATTAGCCCGGTAAAATCATGTATGGTATCATCGTGTGTTGTTCTGAAGCAAAAGACTTTAGCATATTAGCCTAATATAACTGCATATGGGGAAACAAAAGATGTACTTATATTAGCCCGGTAAAATCATGTATGGTATCATCGTGTGTTGTTCTGAAGCAAAAGACTTTGGCATATTAGCCTAATATAACTGCATATGGGGAAACAAAAGATTTACTTATATTAGCCCGGTAAAATCATGTATGGTATCATCGTGTGTTGTTCTGAAGCAAAAGACTTTAGCATATTAGCCTAATATAACTACATATGGGGAAACAAAAGATTTACTTATATTAGCCCGGTAAAATCATGTATGGTATCATCGTGTGTTGTTCTGAAGCAAAAGACTTTGGCATATTAGCCTAATATAACTGCATATGGGGAAACAAAAGATTTACTTATATTAGCCCGGTAAAATCATGTATGGTATCATTGTGTGTTGTTCTGAAGCAAAAGACTTTGGCATATTAGCCTAATATAACTGCATATGGGGAAACAAAAGATTTACTTATATTAGCCCGGTAAAATCATGTATGGTATCATCGTGTGTGGTTCTGAAGCAAAAGACTTTAGCATATTAGCCTAATATAACTGCATATGGGGAAACAAAAGATTTACTTATATTAGCCCGGTAAAATCATGTATGGTATCATCGTGTGTTGTTCTGAAGCAAAAGACTTTGGCATATTAGCCTAATATAACTATATATGGGGAAACAAAAGATTTACTTATATTAGCCCGGTAAAATCATGTATGGTATCATCGTGTGTTGTTCTGAAGCAAAAGACTTTGGCATATTAGCCTAATATAACTGCATATGGGGAAACAAAAGATTTACTTATATTAGCCCGGTAAAATCATGTATGGTATCATCGTGTGTTGTTCTGAAGCAAAAGACTTTAGCATATTAGCCTAATATAACTGCATATGGGGAAACAAAAGATTTACTTATATTAGCCCGGTAAAATCATGTATGGTATCATCGTGTGTTGTTCTGAAGCAAAAGACTTTAGCATATTAGCCTAATATAACTACATATGGGGAAACAAAAGATTTACTTATATTAGCCCGGTAAAATCATGTATGGTATCATCGTGTGTTGTTCTGAAGCAAAAGACTTTGGCATATTAGCCTAATATAACTACATATGGGGAAACAAAAGATTTACTTATATTAGCCCGGTAAAATCATGTATGGTATCATCGTGTGTTGTTCTGAAGCAAAAGACTTTAGCATATTAGCCTAATATAACTGCATATGGGGAAACAAAAGATTTACTTATATTAGCCCGGTAAAATCATGTATGGTATCATCGTGTGTTGTTCTGAAGCAAAAGACTTTAGCATATTAGCCTAATATAACTGCATATGGGGAAACAAAAGATTTACTTATATTAGCCCGGTAAAATCATGTATGGTATCATCGTGTGTTGTTCTGAAGCAAAAGACTTTAGCATATTAGCCTAATATAACTGCATATGGGGAAACAAAAGATTTACTAATATTAGCCCGGTAAAATCATGTATGGTATCATCGTGTGTTGTTCTGAAGCAAAAGACTTTAGCATATTAGCCTAATATAACTACATATGGGGAAACAAAAGATTTACTTAAAAGACTTTAGCATATTAGCCTAATATAACTGCATATGGGGAAACAAAAGATTTACTTATATTAGCCCGGTAAAATCATGTATGGTATCATCGTGTGTTGTTCTGAAGCAAAAGACTTTGGCATATTAGCCTAATATAACTACATATGGGGAAACAAAAGATTTACTTATATTAGCCCGGTAAAATCATGTATGGTATCATCGTGTGTTGTTCTGAAGCAAAAGACTTTAGCATATTAGCCTAATATAACTGCATATGGGGAAACAAAAGATTTACTTATATTAGCCTGGTAAAATCATGTATGGTATCATCGTGTGTTGTTCTGAAGCAAAAGACTTTGGCATATTAGCCTAATATAACTACATATGGGGAAACAAAAGATTTACTTATATTAGCCCGGTAAAATCATGTATGGTATCATCGTGTGTTGTTCTGAAGCAAAAGACTTTGGCATATTAGCCTAATATAACTGCATATGGGGAAACAAAAGATTTACTTATATTAGCCCGGTAAAATCATGTATGGTATCATCGTGTGTTGTTCTGAAGCAAAAGACTTTGGCATATTAGCCTAATATAACTACATATGGGGAAACAAAAGATTTACTTATATTAGCCCGGTAAAATCATGTATGGTATCATCGTGTGTTGTTCTGAAGCAAAAGACTTTAGCATTTTAGCCTAATATAACTGCATATGGGGAAACAAAAGATTTACTTATATTAGCCCGGTAAAATCACGTATGGTATCATCGTGTGTTGTTCTGAAGCAAAAGACTTTAGCATATTAGCCTAATATAACTGCATATGGGGAAACAAAAGATTTACTTATATTAGCCCGGTAAAATCATGTATGGTATCATCGTGTGTTGTTCTGAAGCAAAAGACTTTAGCATATTAGCCTAATATAACTGCATATGGGGAAACAAAAGATTTACTCATATTAGCCTAATATAACTGCATATGGGGAAACAAAAGATTTACTTATATTAGCCCGGTAAAATCATGTATGGTATCATCGTGTGTTGTTCTGAAGCAAAAGACTTTGGCATATTAGCCTAATATAACTGCATATGGGGAAACAAAAGATTTACTTATATTAGCCCGGTAAAATCATGTATGGTATCATCGTGTGTTGTTCTGAAGCAAAAGACTTTGGCATATTAGCCTAATATAACTACATATGGGGAAACAAAAGATTTACTTATATTAGCCCGGTAAAATCATGTATGGTATCATCGTGTGTTGTTCTGAAGCAAAAGACTTTGGCATATTAGCCTAATATAACTGCATATGGGGAAACAAAAGATTTACTTATATTAGCCCGGTAAAATCATGTATGGTATCATCGTGTGTTGTTCTGAAACAAAAGACTTTAGCATATTAGCCTAATATAACTACATATGGGGAAACAAAAGATTTACTTATATTAGCCCGGTAAAATCATGTATGGTATCATCGTGTGTTGTTCTGAAGCAAAAGGCTTTGGCATATTAGCCTAATATAACTACATATGGGGAAACAAAAGATTTACTTATATTAGCCCGGTAAAATCATGTATGGTATCATCGTGTGTTGTTCTGAAGCAAAAGGCTTTGGCATATTAGCCTAATATAACTACATATGGGGAAACAAAAGATTTACTTATATTAGCTCGGTAAAATCATGTATGGTATCATCGTGTGTTGTTCTGAAGCAAAAGACTTTAGCATATTAGCCTAATATAACTGCATATGGGGAAACAAAAGAATTACTTATATTAGCCCGGTAAAATCATGTATGGTATCATCGTGTGTTGTTCTGAAGCAAAAGACTTTAGCATATTAGCCTAATATAACTGCATATGGGGAAACAAAAGATTTACTTATATTAGCCCGGTAAAATCATGTATGGTATCATCGTGTGTTGTTCTGAAGCAAAAGACTTTAGCATATTAGCCTAATATAACTGCATATGGGGAAACAAAAGATTTACTTATATTAGCCCGGTAAAATCATGTATGGTATCATCGTGTGTTGTTCTGAAGCAAAAGACTTTAGCATATTAGCCTAATATAACTGCATATGGGGAAACAAAAGATTTACTTATATTAGCCCGGTAAAATCATGTATGGTATCATCGTGTGTTGTTCTGAAGCAAAAGACTTTAGCATATTAGCCTAATATAACTGCATATGGGGAAACAAAAGATTTACTTATATTAGCCCGGTAAAATCATGTATGGTATCATCGTGTGTTGTTCTGAAGCAAAAGACTTTAGCATATTAGCCTAATATAACTGCATATGGGGAAACAAAAGATTTACTCATATTAGCCTAATATAACTACATATGGGGAAACAAAAGATTTACTTATATTAGCCCGGTAAAATCATGTATGGTATCATCGTGTGTTGTTCTGAAGCAAAAGACTTTGGCATATTAGCCTAATATAACTACATATGGGGAAACAAAAGATTTACTCATATTAGCCCGGTAAAATCATGTATGGTATCATCGTGTGTTGTTCTGAAGCAAAAGACTTTAGCATATTAGCGTAATATAACTGCATATGGGGAAACAAAAGATTTACTTATATTAGCCCGGTAAAATCATGTATGGTATCATCGTGTGTTGTTCTGAAGCAAAAGACTTTAGGATATTAGCCTAATATAACTGCATATGGGGAAACAAAAGATTTACTTATATTAGCCCGGTAAAATCATGTATGGTATCATCGTGTGTTGTTCTGAAGCAAAAGACTTTAGCATATTAGCCTAATATAACTACATATGGGGAAACAAAAGATTTACTTATATTAGCCCGGTAAAATCATGTATGGTATCATCGTGTGTTGTTCTGAAGCAAAAGACTTTAGGATATTAGCCTAATATAACTGCATATGGGGAAACAAAAGATTTACTTATATTAGCCCGGTAAAATCATGTATGGTATCATCGTGTGTTGTTCTGAAGCAAAAGACTTTACCATATTAGCCTAATATAACTGCATATGGGGAAACAAAAGATTTACTTATATTAGCCCGGTAAAATCATGTATGGTATCATCGTGTGTTGTTCTGAAGCAAAAGACTTTGGCATATTAGCCTAATATAACTGCATATGGGGAAACAAAAGATTTACTCATATTAGCCCGGTAAAATCATGTATGGTATCATCGTGTGTTGTTCTGAAGCAAAAGACTTTAGCATATTAGCGTAATATAACTGCATATGGGGAAACAAAAGATTTACTTATATTAGCCCGGTAAAATCATGTATGGTATCATCGTGTGTTGTTCTGAAGCAAAAGACTTTAGCATATTAGCCTAATATAACTACATATGGGGAAACAAAAGATTTACTTATATTAGCCCGGTAAAATCATGTATGGTATCATCGTGTGTTGTTCTGAAGCAAAAGACTTTAGCATATTAGCCTAATATAACTACATATGGGGAAACAAAAGATTTACTTATATTAGCCCGGTAAAATCATGTATGGTATCATCGTGTGTTGTTCTGAAGCAAAAGACTTTACCATATTAGCCTAATATAACTGCATATGGGGAAACAAAAGATTTACTTATATTAGCCCGGTAAAATCATGTATGGTATCATCGTGTGTTGTTCTGAAGCAAAAGACTTTGGCATATTAGCCTAATATAACTGCATATGGGGAAACAAAAGATTTACTCATATTAGCCCGGTAAAATCATGTATGGTATCATCGTGTGTTGTTCTGAAGCAAAAGACTTTAGCATATTAGCGTAATATAACTGCATATGGGGAAACAAAAGATTTACTTATATTAGCCCGGTAAAATCATGTATGGTATCATCGTGTGTTGTTCTGAAGCAAAAGACTTTAGCATATTAGCCTAATATAACTACATATGGGGAAACAAAAGATTTACTTATATTAGCCCGGTAAAATCATGTATGGTATCATCGTGTGTTGTTCTGAAGCAAAAGACTTTGGCATATTAGCCTAATATAACTGCATATGGGGAAACAAAAGATTTACTTATATTAGCCCGGTAAAATCACGTATGGTATCATCGTGTGTTGTTCTGAAGCAAAAGACTTTAGCATATTAGCCTAATATAACTACATATGGGGAAACAAAAGATTTACTTATATTAGCCCGGTAAAATCACGTATGGTATCATCGTGTGTTGTTCTGAAGCAAAAGACTTTGGCATATTAGCCTAATATAACTGCATATGGGGAAACAAAAGATTTACTTATATTAGCCCGGTAAAATCATGTATGGTATCATCGTGTGTTGTTCTGAAGCAAAAGACTTTGGCATATTAGCCTAATATAACTGCATATGGGGAAACAAAAGATTTACTTATATTAGCCCGGTAAAATCACGTATGGTATCATCGTGTGTTGTTCTGAAGCAAAAGACTTTAGCATATTAGCCTAATATAACTACATATGGGGAAACAAAAGATTTACTTATATTAGCCTAATATAACTGCATATGGGGAAACAAAAGATTTACTTATATTAGCCCGGTAAAATCACGTATGGTATCATCGTGTGTTGTTCTGAAGCAAAAGACTTTGGCATATTAGCCTAATATAACTGCATATGGGGAAACAAAAGATTTACTTATATTAGCCCGGTAAAATCACGTATGGTATCATCGTGTGTTGTTCTGAAGCAAAAGACTTTGGCATATTAGCCTAATATAACTGCATATGGGGAAACAAAAGATTTACTTATATTAGCCCGGTAAAATCACGTATGGTATCATCGTGTGTTGTTCTGAAGCAAAAGACTTTAGCATATTAGCCTAATATAACTGCATATGGGGAAACAAAAGATTTACTCATATTAGCCTAATATAACTGCATATGGGGAAACAAAAGATTTACTTATATTAGCCCGGTAAAATCATGTATGGTATCATCGTGTGTTGTTCTGAAGCAAAAGACTTTAGCATATTAGCCTAATATAACTACATATGGGGAAACAAAAGATTTACTTATATTAGCCCGGTAAAATCATGTATGGTATCATCGTGTGTTGTTCTGAAGCAAAAGACTTTGGCATATTAGCCTAATATAACTGCATATGGGGAAACAAAAGATTTACTTATATTAGCCCGGTAAAATCATGTATGGTATCATCGTGTGTTGTTCTGAAGCAAAAGACTTTAGCATATTAGCCTAATATAACTGCATATGGGGAAACAAAAGATTTACTTATATTAGCCCGGTAAAATCATGTATGGTATCATCGTGTGTTGTTCTGAAGCAAAAGACTTTAGCATATTAGCCTAATATAACTGCATATGGGGAAACAAAAGATTTACTTATATTAGCCCGGTAAAATCATGTATGGTATCATCGTGTGTTGTTCTGAAGCAAAAGACTTTAGCATATTAGCCTAATATAACTGCATATGGGGAAACAAAAGATTTACTTATATTAGCCCGGTAAAATCATGTATGGTATCATCGTGTGTTGTTCTGAAGCAAAAGACTTTAGCATATTAGCCTAATATAACTGCATATGGGGAAACAAAAGATTTACTTATATTAGCCCGGTAAAATCATGTATGGTATCATCGTGTGTTGTTCTGAAGCAAAAGACTTTAGCATATTAGCGTAATATAACTGCATATGGGGAAACAAAAGATTTACTTATATTAGCCCGGTAAAATCATGTATGGTATCATCGTGTGTTGTTCTGAAGCAAAAGACTTTAGCATATTAGCCTAATATAACTGCATATGGGGAAACAAAAGATTTACTTATATTAGCCCGGTAAAATCATGTATGGTATCATCGTGTGTTGTTCTGAAGCAAAAGACTTTAGCATATTAGCCTAATATAACTGCATATGGGGAAACAAAAGATTTACTTATATTAGCCCGGTAAAATCATGTATGGTATCATCGTGTGTTGTTCTGAAGCAAAAGACTTTGGCATATTAGCCTAATATAACTGCATATGGGGAAACAAAAGATTTACTTATATTAGCCCGGTAAAATCATGTATGGTATCATCGTGTGTTGTTCTGAAGCAAAAGACTTTAGCATATTAGCCTAATATAACTGCATATGGGGAAACAAAAGATTTACTTATATTAGCCCGGTAAAATCATGTATGGTATCATCGTGTGTTGTTCTGAAGCAAAAGACTTTAGCATATTAGCCTAATATAACTGCATATGGGGAAACAAAAGATTTACTTATATTAGCCCGGTAAAATCATGTATGGTATCTTCGTGTGTTCTTCTGAAGCAAAAGACTTTGGCATATTAGCCTAATATAACTACATATGGGGAAACAAAAGATTTACTCATATTAGCCTAATATAACTACATATGGGGAAACAAAGGATTTACTCATATTAGCCTAGAATAACTACGCATGGGAAACAAAAGATTTACTTATATTAGCCCGGTAAAATCATGTATGGTATCTTCGTGTGTTCTTCTGAAGCAAAAGACTTTGGCATATTAGCCTAATATAACTACATATGGGGAAACAAAAGATTTACTCATATTAGGCTAATATAACTACATATGGGGAAACAAAAGATTTACTCATATTAACTCAGTAGGATCATATTTTGTAGCACCATGGGTTGTTCTGAAGCAAGAGATTTACTCATATTAGCCTAATATAACTACATATGGGGAAACAAAAGATTTACTCATACTAACCCGGTAAAATCTTGTTTGCTAGCATCGTGTGTTGTTCTGAAGCAAAAGATTTACTCATATTAGCCTAATAGAACTACATATGGGGAAACAAAAGATTTACTCATATTAGCCTAATATAGCTACATATTGGGAAACAAAAGATTTACTTATATTAGCCTAATATAACGACATATGGGGAAACAAAAGATTTACTGATATTAGGCCAGTAGGATCATATTTTGTAGCATCATGTGTTGTTCTGAAGCAAAAGATTTACTCTTATTAGCGTAAAATAACTACATATGGGGAAACAAAAGATTTACTTATATTAGCCTAATATAACTACATATGGGGGAACAAAAGATTTACTCATATTAGTCTAATATAACTAAAAATGGGAAACAATAGATTTACTTATATTAGCCTAATATAACTACATATGGTGAAACGAAAGATTTACTCATATTAGCTCAGTAGCATCATATTTTGTAGCATCATGTGTTGTTCTGAAGCAAGAGATTTACTCATATTAGCCTAATATAACTACATATAGGGCAACAAAAGATTTACCCATACTAACCCGGTAAAATCTTGTTTGGTAGCATCGTGTGTTGTTCTGAAGCAAAAGATTTACTCATATTAGCCTAATATAGCTACATATGGGGGAACAAAAGATTTACTTATATTAGCCTAATATAACTACATATGGGGGAACAAAAGATTTACTCATATTAGTCTAATATAACTAAAAATGGGAAACAATAGATTTACTTATATTAGCCTAATATAACTACATATGGGGAACTAAAAGATTTACATTTATTAGCCTAATATAACTACATATGGGGAAACAATAGATTTACTTATATTAGCCTAATATAACTACATATGGGGAACTAAAAGATTTACATTTATTAGCCTAATATAACTACATATGGGGAAACAAAAGATTTACTCATATTAGCCTAATATAACTACATAAGGGTAAACAAAAGATTTATTCATATTAGCTTAATATAACTACATATGGGAAACAAAAGATTTACTTATATTAGCCTAATAGAACTATATATGGGAAACAAAAGATTTACTTATATTAGCCTAATATAACTGCATATGGGGAAACAAAAGATTTACTTATATTAGCCTAATATAACTACATATGGAGAATCAAAAGAATTACTCATATTAGCCTGGTAAAATCATGTATGGTATCATCGTGTGTTGATCTGAAGCGAAAGATTTACTCATATTAGCCTAATAGAACTACATATGGGGAAACAAAAGATTTACTCATATTAGCCTAATATAACTACATATGGGGAAACAAAAGACTTACTCATATTAACCTAATATAACTACATATGGGGAAACAAAAGATTTACTTATATTAGCCTAATATAACTACATATGGGGAAACAAAAGATTTACTCATATTAGCCCAGTAGGATCATATTTTGTATCATCGTGTGTTGTTCTGAAGCAATTGATTTACTCATATTAACCTAATACAACTACATAAGGGGAAACAAAAGATTTATTCATATTAGCCTAATATAACTACAACTACATATGGGGAAACAAAAGATTTACTTATATTAGCCTAATATAACTACATATGGGGAAACAAAAGATTTACTCATATTAGCCTAGTATAGCTAGATATGGGGAAATAAAGGATTTACTCATATTAGCCCAGTAGGATCATATTTTGTAGCATCATGTGTTGTTCTGAAGCAAAAGATTTACTCATATTAGCCTAATATAACTACATATGGGGAAACAAAAGATTTACTCATATTAGCCCAGTAGGATCATATTTTGTAGCATCATGTGTTGTTCTGAAGCAATAGATTTACTCATATTAGCCTAATATAACTGCATATGGGGAAACAAAATATTTACTTATATTAGCGGGTAAAATCATGCATGGTATCATCGTGTGTTGTTCTGAAGCAAAAGATTTACTCATACTAGCCCAGTGCAACTATGTTCCTGATATTTTAATACTTTACATCTAAGCAGCCAGAGGGTACCTGACTGAATACTCTGAGGTAACCTATTAAGAAATAATGCAAATAAACGTTATGTTTCTTGCAGCAAAATGTGAACAACGTAAATATTTAAAAAAAATTTACTTGTAAACTTATATAATGGACTGATGTCAGGTTTGGAACAATAATAACAACCCGGTTAAGCATTAGCGCCTCATAAGAGGTAACGTAACAGATTTGCAAATTGACCGTTTAAGAGTGCGTTTAAGAAATAATGAATACGATAAGGCTTAGACAAAAGTTTTATCAAACGAAGAAAGGAGTGAATGTGAAGTTAAGCCTTTAAAGAACGTTTAGAAAGAGCACATTTTAAAAAATGATTTTGTATAGGAGATGAATTTGGGGACCAAAGTATTCTAAAAAATGGACTTTGAGAAACTTAAGTTAGTAAAACCATGACTTGCTCTAAAAATTCATTTTTTAAAGGGTTCTAACGCCGTCATGCAGTAAAGCTGTTTCGTCGCTAGAGAAAATTAGAATTGCAAAGAATTTTAATGATAGTAATTTTGTATATGTAATTTGTTTATGATTAGCAAACAGTCTTAATAATATTACATCAGAACTGGACAAAATGCTGAAAGAGTAAATAGTGCATCATAATATTAATTTTATGACGTAAAAGTAGTTACGTAATATTTTATTTCCTAATAATTTTTTTAAAAATATTTTAGATTCTATTATTTTCTTAATTTTTTAAATTTTTTGAGTGAAACGTATAATATTATCAACAGTAATATGAAAAATATATAACATAAATTTTAAAAATAACTAAACACACCGTATCATTTACAATAGTTCTACGTTTATCAATAAATAGCTTATTTAGTTTCAGTGTTCTCTACTAGATGACACTATATTCACTACTAGATGCTACTACAGTATAATGATGGGCATCTATTCATTGAGCAGTAGTTAGCATTATTCAGTGAGCCTTTTTGTAAATGAAAAAATATTCTGAGTTTGTCTTCAGTTTATGAGACTATTGGCAGTCGTAATTAATTTTTTCAAAAAGATCGTCTGTTTATTAAAGAGGAGCTTGATGATTGTAACTAAATCCTGTCAGTTCTCTACCCGGAGGAGCTCTAGAGTCGATATATTATATCTCAAGCCCCCATTAGAGACGAAAGCCTCTAAAAAAACTAACCATACGAAGGTCTATTTAGTTACCACAACCCTGTGTGTGATTTATCAAGCGCATATTGCATTTTAAAAGATGGATAGCTCGGTGAAATTAGAGAAAATAGCTTTAAAATGTAAGGTAGCTCGTTGTGAGTAGAAAAGCGTTATCGATTCAATCAGCCCCAAAGTAGCTTTAAATACACCAAACATATACCACTTACATGAGTCTGACAAGACGGTGTTGGTGGTTAGGTGCCAGATTATGGGATACTTCGACAGAAAAAGTGGTTACGATTCTATATAAATATGTACTCTTCTTGAAGTAAGCGGGCTTACAGATTGAACCTTTGACTTATACTTTAAAGATAAAATGTTTCAAAAAAGGTCTTAGTTGGAAACAACAGTTTTGTCTTTATTATTATTATTATTAAATCCGTTCTATTAGCTTACACTCTCCATCTCTTGTATACATTTTCAATCGTTAATAAAATACATTTTTTTAAACAGTAGTGAATGACAATGTATATAACACAGTTTTTCAAATATTTATTCAATAATTAAATTATAAAAATTTGGGGGTTTAGGTCGGATTCGAACTGAGTATCTTTATGTTCAAAGTCCAACGCTTTTGCCAATGAGGCAACTTTCCCATAGCTAAAAGTGTATTTCTCAAAGAAGTATATGCATTTTTTTTTTAGCTCCCTCCATTGTAAGGCCTACAGCCTTAAATTATTGCCAATATCATAAATAATGCTCAAGGATTAAAAATGAATGAAAAGAATAAAATAAACAAACTGGATTAAACTTATCGAAACTTGCTTCACAAACGGACAATGCGAAAGGAAAGCGAAAAGAAACTACAACACAATGTAAGCACAAAAAAAAGAAAGCGTATAAATAGTAAGAAACAACAAAAACAGTCCAACACCATACATGGAAAGGAAATTCGCTTTCTATTTTCCCACTTACTATTTTCATTATGAGATATCTATATACATATTTATATTAGTTGTAGTTATAAAATGAAAATTTTCTTTGTTGACTTAAGTAGTACCTTAATTTTTTTTATATTACTTGTTTTATAAACTATAATTGTGTTTACACGCCAGTTCTATAGGTACTATTTTATTAAATTGTAAAAGCTGATGTCTGCATTATTTATTTATGTGAGTAATTATTATTGGTAATTAATATTAAATTTTAATGGTAACGCATTTATTTATTGAAACGAATAATGGGTCGTGTGTATCAATTTTGTCGTATTGATGTCAGATCTGATGTATCCTAAACGTTTTTATGCATCACGATTTGAAAACATCAGTATGTTTAAGGGAGATCAAGCAGTATGATTAAGGGAGATCAAGCAGTATGATTAAGCTGGGTGGTTAATGTAGCTTATCGTCGCGCCTGAAGGGATACAGTCGACCCTATTGTACAGTGGTCCTAGCTGGCGTCCGCTGCACTATAGGGATTGTTAAACTCAAAACTCGTTTTCTTAGCGAGTTTAAATTTCTTTAAAGTTTAATTTATCAAATTTATCCTATTTTTAGATTTATGAAATACATTCGATATTGATTCTGAAGTATATTGCAATAACCTCTTTACATTCTTCAAGTTTATTTTCTAAACTGACCATAGTATTGTAGTCATAATTATTTGTTGGAAGTTGACATGTTTCTGATTTTCGCCATTTTCATATATGAGCTATCAAAAGTAGTTGTTGTTTTAGTGATATAAATATATGTATGTAGTAGTATTATTTCATACTGCGTGTTATTTAAGACACATGCATGAGATTACAATTTATACTTTTATAGTAAAATTGAACCACAGCAAAATATTTATTAAAAACATTCTTATAATGCAAATTGATGTAGCCTCTATTGAAACTGTGTTATGTTTTGCTCACTTTAAAGGCGGGAATATTGTTAATGGGGTTTTCAGATTGATAATAATTTCTTATTATGTGAAGAAATTGATTAAATTTGTATCTTATAAGAGGATGAATAATGCAAAATATTGTTCAGAATATTTTCGATTTTCTTAGTTTAAAACCTGTTTTAATGAATGTTGGTCTTTTGAAATACATTAAATTTGATTAGTAATTGTGTAAAGTGCCTATGCATTAAAAACTGTTAAGCTGTTTTCCCACGTAACTCGTGCTAATAAAACCTGTATTATAGTGTTAGCCGCATTTATGTAAAACCAACCGGTCGTCCTTGATTACATTGCATTGCGAGAAACGTGGCTGGGCCGTGTGACGTCATTTGGATCAGAGCCTTTGTAAGAGTTATATATGGTCTATCCTCAAGGAACGGATTAAAAATACATAAACTTAAGTTGTGAGTTATATTTGGAATATAGACGGTATTACAATTGGGACGTAAAGCCCTCTGATATGAGTTGATTGACACAACGAATCAAAACTGTGAATTGCATTGCGAGAAACGTGGCTGGGCCGTGTGACGTCATTTGTATCAGAGCCTTTGTAAGAGTTATATACGGTCTATCCTCAATGAACGGATTAAAACTACATAAACTTAAGTTGTGAGTTATATTTGGAATATAGACGGTATTACAATTGGGACGTAAAGCCCTCTGATATGAGTTGATTGACACAACGAATCAAAACTGTGAATTGCATTGCGAGAAACGTGGCTGGGCCGTGTGACGTCATTTGGATCAGAGCCTATGTAAAAGTTATATATGGTCTATCCTCAATGAACGGATTAAAAATACATAAACTTAAGTTGTGAGTTATATTTGGAATATAGACGGTATTACAATTGGGACGTAAAGCCCTCTGATATGAGTTGATTGACACAACGAATCAAAACTGTGAATTGCATTGCGAGAAACGTGGCTGGGCCGTGTGACGTCATTTGGATCAGAGCCTATGTAAAAGTTATATATGGTCTATCCTCAATGAACGGATTAAAAATACATAAACTTAAGTTGTGAGTTATATTTGGAATATAGACGGTATTACAATTGGGACGTAAAGCCCTCTGATATGAGTTGATTGACACAACGAATCAAAACTGTCAAATTCATTGTATTTTTAAGTATGTATTTTGAATTTCATATTTGAATATAAGGCGGTCGGTTATCATGCCTTACTGCTTATGCCGGGTAGGAATTTACTATGAATGTATAAGGAATTAGAATTAGGTTATAAATTCCTGTGCTATGAATTGATTGACTCAACGGTTCGGAATTGTGACAGATTAATTGTATAGGTACGGCATTTATCGCGTAACTAAAGGAATACTTTTGAACTTACTTGCTGACGCGTTTCGGAACAATCGTTTCATTTACTATGGCGGCCCTATTCTCCCGATAAGATTGCAGGCGTATGATTTATGAGTGTAAAGGGTGGGGTTAAGCGGGTTGTTTACTATATAATGGAATAGGGTGTTAGGTTCAAAGTGTGTGTGATCGTAGTTCCTATATGAGTTCATTTACTTAACGGATCAGAACTATATCAAATTCCTTGTATTGTTAAAGTATGTGTATTGTGTTTTATATTTGGTTTAATGCAATCAGTTATCACGGCTATTACTGCTTTAGGCGGGTAGGAGAAGATTGTGAATATTGTAACTTACAAAGTCTCATCTGTGAAGTCCTTTCACACACCGCTTAGAACCTTCTAGAAGTAAAGCGAATAGAAAGATTCTAGAAGCGACAAGTCGTTATAGATAAGGCAAGTGTTAAGCGTTAATGGAGATCCGTGTCTGTAATGTAATAAAGAAAGTAAGAGCTTCAGTGATAAATTGATAGCGACAGTTTGTGCTAAGTGTAAATTGACTAATCAAGAATTTAGTAGTTATTATTAGTCCAAATGAAAATGGTATTTGAACGCTTTTATTCATGTTAAGCGTGTAAAAAACATGGCGTGGTGTCCCGACATTCGATGGGAAGATGCTCTGGGAATATTACAAAACAACGTTTGAAACGGCGTCTGATATTAATAGGGGTCATAAGGCCTTCATGTTGGGTTTGGCGATACGTGGAGATGCTCTGGACGTGATGCAGAGACAACGAGAGGATGGTCTAAACAACAAACGCCAGGAGATGGGATTTTACCACCAACCCCTGGGGCAGCTGTATCGCTCTCAGTATAAAAGCAGGATTCGAAACTTTTATGAACTGTTAAAAAAAGAAAGCTTACTCTTCCATGGGGTACGAGAGTTTAGCTATAAAAATACTTTCGATGGACTTCAAAAGCTCAAAACACAAAAGGGAGAGAAGCTCACCTGCCCGAAGACAACGAACGACGCTGTTACGTAGTTTGTGACGTTTGAGTTGGTGAAGAACTCAGTTAGACACCAAGCCCTTGTTCGTGCTGTATATACGGAGAAGATAACACCTTGCACAGCAGAGTAGAGGGGTTAGACGCATGGAAAAACATGAAAAAAATAATTCATTGGTGGTGCTGCTGGGAAGTAGGACATCCTAGAAGCAAAACCAAAACCGAAACTAGGGCAACAGGTAATCGAAAAAGATCAATGAGAAGTAGCAACTGTAACACAATATCGGAAGGCCTCAGAATAAAATATTAGGTTGGATCACTTGGAGAAGCTCGGATAGCTTTACGTTACGATAGCCTATAACTTACGTAGATGGCTGGGGACGTAGCTGGATTACCAGAAATCTGTTCACGATACCGGTGCAACTATGACCATCGTATGACCGGATGCTGTTTCCCGCAGTAAGAGCGCTTCTTGCCGCTACAGGGGACGCATGGATTAAACAATGTTACAAAATTTATTTTAATTTTACAATATATATGGAATTTCAATTACTGGAACAGTATTTAACTATACGTCGGGTTCCACCTTAAAAAATAATTACTAATGTGTGTCGTAACTTTGAAAAGTGTTTAATTTATATTACAGTCTGCTCACAGACTCGTTTAAACAACGAGTTACCTGCTTGTAACCCAATCTGACTATATCGTTCGTAAGCTAAAGCCTAACTGAACAGTAGCCCTTCAGTTCTCACCAGTCTACCGTCTTATACACTAAGCCAATGTTCCACTATTACCGTGATATTTCTTATAAGTCGCGAGATATAGCAAGATACTTGGGTAACCAATGTGACTATATCGTTCGTAAGCTAAAGCCTAACTGAACAGTAGCCCTTCAGTTCTCACCAGTCTACCGTCTTATACACTAAGCCAATGTTCCACTATTACCGGGATATTTCTTATAAGTCGCGAGATATAGCAAGATACTTGGGTAACCAATGTGACTATATCGTTTGTAAGCTAAAGCCTAACTGAACAGTAGCCCTTCAGTTCTCACCAGTCTACCGTCTTATACACTAAGCCAATGTTCCACTATTACCCCGATATTTCTTATAAGTCGCGAGATATAGCAAGATACTTGGGTAACCAATCTGACTATATCGTTCGTAAGCTAAAGCCTAACTGAACAGTAGCCCTTCAGTTCTCACCAGTCTACCGCCTTATACACTAAGCCAATGTTCCACTATTACCGCGATGTTTCTTATAAGTCGCGAGATATAGCAAGATACTTGGGTAACCAATGTGACTATATCGTTCGTAAGCTAAAGCCTAACTGAACAGTAGCCCTTCAGTTCTCACCAGTCTACCGTCTTATACACTAAGCCAATGTTCCACAATTACCGGGATATTTCTTATAAGTCGCGAGATATAGCAAGATACTTGGGTAACCAATGTGACTATATCGTTCGTAAGCTAAAGCCTAACTGAACAGTAGCCCTTCAGTTCTCACCAGTCTACCGTCTTATACACTAAGCCAATGTTCCACAATTACCGGGATATTTCTTATAAGTCGCGAGATATAGCAAGATACTTGGGTAACCAATGTGACTATATCGTTCGTAAGCTAAAGCCTAACTGAACAGTAGCCCTTCAGTTCTCACCAGTCTACCGTCTTATACACTAAGCCAATGTTCCACTATTACCCCGATATTTCTTATAAGTCGCGAGATATAGCAAGATACTTGGGTAACCAATGTGACTATATCGTTCGTAAGCTAAAGCCTAACTGAACAGTAGCCCTTCAGTTCTCACCAGTCTACCGTCTTATACACTAAGCCAATGTTCCACTATTACCGCGATATTTCTTATAAGTCGCGAGATATAGCAAGATACTTGGGTAACCAATGTGACTATATCGTTCGTAAGCTAAAGCCTAACTGAACAGTAGCCCTTCAGTTCTCACCAGTCTACCGTCTTATACACTAAGCCAATGTTCCATTATTACCGGGATATTTCTTATAAGTCGCGAGATATAGCAAGATACTTGGGTAACCAATGTGACTATATCGTTCGTAAGCTAAAGCCTAACTGAACAGTAGCCCTTCAGTTCTCACCAGTCTACCGTCTTATACACTAAGCCAATGTTCTACTATTACCGCGAAATTTCTTATAAGTCGCGAGATATAGCAAGATACTTGGGTAACCAATGTGACTATATCGTTCGTAAGCTAAAGCCTAACTGAACAGTAGCCCTTCAGTTCTCACCAGTCTACCGTCTTATACACTAAGCCAATGTTCTACTATTACCGCGAAATTTCTTATAAGTCGCGAGATATAGCAAGATACTTGGGTAACCAATGTGACGAGGCTAATTTGACATTAAAGGTTGGGAGCCCGAAAACCCGGTGTTTTCCAAAATACGTATCGGTCCGCTATAACCACTTTGACTAGACGCAACGGAGATGGCTGGATTTCCGCTTCCATTACTTAGTGAACTCCCCTCCTGCGTACACAAGTCTCTTGCTATATCTCTGGAGCTATACCCTTCTTCACGTTCTATGTTGCTTCTAGTAGCTTTTCCGAGATGTTGTGAATTGATAATAATCCTAAAATAACTCCTAACACCTTTAAGGAATTGATTTTATAATATTAATTTTTTATAAATAAATAATTTAAAGTCATGTACATTAGTCAACGTACTTGTTATATCAATTCGAAGCTGTTGTAATTATTAATATACTCATCTTCTTTTCTGTTGTTTTATACAATATTTCTATATGTTTCAGTACAGTTTTCTCCTATTCCTGACGATTCAATATTCTCCTCTGTTGACGCGTTTCGGAGTAACTCCATTTTCAAAACTTAAATCGTACTCTATGTTATTGTATTTTCTTTTTGATATGTTTTGAAATCGAAGTCTTGGATCAGACATGATGCTTAGGTTTTATTACAAAAAATAAATTTGAAACAACTGCATGTCATTTTGTTTCAGGAGATTTTAAAGATTTTTCTCAAATCTCCTTTGGATTAAATTATTGAACTGAACTATTGATCTGTCAATGGAAACTGTTTCTTTCTTCGCGTTTTACAACGGAATACCGCGAACACGAGGTCTGTTTTAAAAACTAACTGGAATGATTACAAATTAGGGAACAGGTTCTGGCGAAATGTAAAAAATATAAAAAAATGTACAAATTTTTGGATTTTTATTTTTTCTTACTCGCTACAATCTATACGTAGTCCACTAAACTATGACGGCATACTATATATAGCTATACTTTGTATTTCTATAGAATGTACTGCAGAAAGTAACCAGTTTTAGTAATTGTTTTGCTATTCAACAGTTTATATAATTTATAGTTGGTAAAAAATGTATTTGAAAAAAATATATTTTCTCCCATTCTAATGCATAGTTATCATTTACGATTTCCTTGCTAGGCATTTCGTTCGTTTACAAATTTATTTTTAGTAAATATAAAGCTTTATGTATTAATACTACTGTATTTCGTTTCACATGCGCTCGTGCGCTCGTGCGCTCGGTTGCGTGTATCGCAATAAACCGATGGAAATATGCAATAAGGCTGAGGCCTACAACCGGCCTAGTTAGGAGAGACTGGTATTGCAGCATGCACGGCCGGAGTGTGTCTATGTTGGGTTTTTCTTTACATTTATTATTACAAGCTACTTCGTTTTTATCGCAAAAAGGTTTTTAAATTGGATGCACTTGCTTATAGATTGCCCTTGTTTGAGATGTCTACTTGTCAAAAAGTACTAAAGCAAAAACAGTTACCTCTCCACACACACACACACACACACACACACACACACACACACACACACACACACACACACACACACACACACACACACACACACACACACACACACACACACACACACACACACACACACACACACACACACACACACACACAACACACATATGCACGCACGCACGCACGCGCACTCTCACGCACACGCACATACGTACACACACACACACACACACACACACACACACACACACACACACACACACACACACACACACACACATACACACACACACACACACACACACACACACACACACACACACACACACACATACACACACAAATACACACACACACACACACACACACACACACACACACACACACACACACACACACACACACACACACACACACACACATACACACATGGCTTCTTTGATATAATCGATGAAAGAGTTGTTTTCGTATTAAGTGTCTACCGAATGAAAATAAATGGATGGTAATACAGGAAAGCCCCAATAACAAAGTAAGACATCTGGCTAGAATGTGTAAACACAGCGAACTGTAAAGTAATGAATAGAAATTATCTGGTCCATATAGAAATGTCGATGCTTAAGTAAAGATGAAATATTTTCCAGCGCCCACTAAGGAAAACTGTAAATGATATCACAACTATATTGTCATGAAAATTTGCTTATCTTGGTAGGAGGGGGGGTGGGAGTTGGTATTGTGTCAGGCTGAGAAACATTTACTTCTCCAAGGAATAAGAGACTATTATGGACGTATAGGAGCTCAGGAAATGTGCACGTGATCTCACGAAAACCCAGTGAAACATTACAAGGCGTTTGGCGCAAAGGGAACGTACAAAGTAGGGAGATAACAGCTGGAAACTAAGTTTGTCATCTAATCATAGATTATTAGTCTTACTGGCGACATTCTGTAATTGGTAACGTAAACAATCGACTTTATATAATGAACTGGTGTGACTGACGCAAGAGAAAATGTCTCACTTTCTGCAACACAACTAGAGCATGAGATTGCGCATTTAGTTTGAACTGAAGGCCATGCTAGTAGTAATTATTTGCAATGTTAAAATATATACATTTTAATAGCAGGTATCTTTTACAATTCAGTACATGCAGAACTTTGGTTTAAAAGTAACGGAGGTGTTTGGGTAATCAATCCTCGAATATGATTTTATAGTTTCTTTTAAAATTTTCTTCTATTAGCTCACACTTTTCCGATATATATATATATATATATATATATATATATATATATATATATATATATAAGTATCACAATATGTATTCTTGTGTATTAATAAAGAACTAAGTCAAATTACAAATACAAGAATACAAATACAAATCTTCTATTAGCTCACACTTTTCCGATATATATATATATATATATATATATATATATATATATATATATATATATATATATATATATATATATATAAGTATCACAATATGTATTCTTGTGTATTAATAAAGAACTAAGTCAAATTACAAATACAAGAATACAAATACAAATTCAATTAAAATTCTTGTATTTGTATTTTGACTTAGTTCTTCACACACACACACACACACACACACAAACACACACACACACACACACACACACACACACACACACACACACACACACACACACACACACACACACACACACACACACACACACACACACACACACACACACACACACACACACACACACACACACACACACACACACACACACACACACACACACACACACACACACATACGCACACACACACACACACACACACACACAACACACATATGCACGCACGCACGCACGCGCACTCTCACGCACACTCACATACGTATACACACACACACACACACACACACACACACACACACACACACACACACACACACACACACACACACACACACACACACACACACACACACACATACACACACACACACACACACACACACACACACACACACACACACACACACACACACACACACACACACACACACACACACACACACACACACATACACACACAAATACACACACACACACACACACACACACACACACACACACACACACACACACACACACACACACACACACACACACACACACACACACACACATACATACATGGCTTCTTTGATATAATCGATGAAAGAGTTGTTTTCGTATTAAGTGTCTACCGAATGAAAATAAATGGATGGTAATACAGGAAAGCCAAAATAACAAAGTAAGACATCTGGCTAGAATGTGTAAACACAGCGAACTGTAAAGTAATGAATAGAAATTATCTGGTCCATATAGAAATGTCGATGCTTAAGTAAAGATGAAATATTTTCCAGCGCCCACTAAGGAAAACTGTAAATGATATCACAACTATATTGTCATGAAAATTTGCTTATCTTGGTAGGAGGGGGGGTGGGAGTTGGTATTGTGTCAGGCTGAGAAACATTTACTTCTCCAAGGAATAAGAGACTATTATGGACGTATAGGAGCTCAGGAAATGTGCACGTGATCTCACGAAAACCCAGTGAAACATTACAAGGCGTTTGGCGCAAAGGGAACGTACAAAGTAGGGAGATAACAGCTGGAAACTAAGTTTGTCATCTAATCATAGATTATTAGTCTTACTGGCGACATTCTGTAATTGGTAACGTAAACAATCGACTTTATATAATGAACTGGTGTGACTGACGCAAGAGAAAATGTCTCACTTTCTGCAACACAACTAGAGCATGAGATTGCGCATTTAGTTTGAACTGAAGGCCATGCTAGTAGTAATTATTTGCAATGTTAAAATATATACATTTTAATAGCAGGTATCTTTTACAATTCAGTACATGCAGAACTTTGGTTTAAAAGTAACGGAGGTGTTTGGGTAATCAACCCTCGAATATGATTTTATAGTTTCTTTTAAAATTTTCTTCTATTAGCTCACACTTTTCCGATATATATATATAGTTTAAAGAGCTTCTAAGACCTTGTCATTTCTTGCCACATTTAGTATTGTTTTTCAAAATCAATACCATTCTGTGTATTTAGCCTACTTGAATTTAAAGTTCATTGGGCATTATTTAAATTTGGAATGTTTTTAATTTAAGAAGAAATTTAATTTGTTTTTAACTTGTGTAAGAAAAATTAATACTTAATGTACAAATGACATTTAACTCTGAAAAGTTTGTCGAAGTGGTGTAAATTAGCTCCAATTTCCGCTGGAATGTCAACCCCCCCCCCCTCACAGAAGGGATTGTGCTATTGTAGCGTTAGGGCAGCCTTTGATGATAAGAATAAACATTCGTCATGATCACGTGACTTTCATTGTAGCGGATTAAATGCGAAAGTAAAACCAGAAGATTCATGTAAAACAATCATTTCGCTGGCATTCGAAAGTGTTGTACGGTCTTTTTTGCAACTTTGTAAGATGTGATCAATAAAATAAAACTGATTTGTCTCTCCTTTTCGCGTTTTTTACGTGTATAAAAAGTGAGGATAAAAGTTTTATTCCGTTGGTCATGTTGGAGGGCACAATGAATCATGAGCGCCAAGTATCGTGATCTTTATTGATGGTTGACTAGACCGAAAAGTCAATTTATTACTTATACTTGATAGTGTACTCAAGGTCCAACGGGATGGGTTTATGGCCGCCTAGGACTAAGTCCCTGGTCTGAGGGCCCAGCCCTTAGGTAAGGAATGTAATCCGAGAGTCCACCTCTAGGTCCGTTGCAGCACCTGCACCGAACCAATAAAAAAGGGTATTGAAGGTACGGAAAACCTGGGTGGTTGGAAAAATTTACCGGTACCTAGTAGCTCTTTAAAAATGAGGGAAATCGTAATGCCTGGTCGGCGTTTCACCAGGACGGTCACTCGTCCCAGTAGGAGTGGGAGGCTTTCAGTAGGGCTTTCGATGTAAACTAATTCGAGTAGCGTAAGTCACTAATTTGAAGTTGGATCTTGAGGCCGTATTCTCATATGCTGAACTATAGAGTCTTCACATACTGCATTTATATTCAGTGGTTTTAATCGGAGGTGGAGTTGAAAGATAAGTAGGCTACTTCGTGTCACCGCTCTTCTTTTTCGTCATCTTTATTTTTTCCTTCAACATTCCGCATAAAACGGGCGGTATTAGAATATACTTAGAAAGTAACAAAATCATTTTCAAAACGCCATTTGCCTTACACGTTTCTTGAATTGAGTCACTGAACTGTATATATTTTTAACAAGAAGAAAAACTTCAACTTTTGTCTGCAGTTATTCAATTTAAATAAAAAAACTCAAAGCAAAACAAGAAGTGACTAAAGAATAAACTACAATAACAGTGTAGGCTCTTAGAAATAGTATAGAACGCGAAATTACATGTACAGGTCGAAGTACAGGCGTAATTGCATAATTTGAACGTGTGTGCGTATGAGAGAAGTTTGAAAAGCAGTGGTTCTAGAGACAGAAGCAGTGGTTTCTAGAGGCAAAAGCAGTGGTTTCTAGAGACAAAAGCAGTGGTTTCTAGAGGCAAAAGCATTGGTTTCTAGAGACAAAAGCAGTGGTTTCTAGAGACAAAAGCAGTGGTTTCTAGAGACAAAAGCAGTGGTTTCTAGAGACAAAAGCAGTGGTTTCTAGAGGCAAAAGCAGTGGTTTCTAGAGACAAAAGCAGTGGTTTCTAGAGACAAAAGCAGTGGTTTCTAGAGACAAAAACAGTGGTTTCTAGAGACAAAAGCAGTGGTTTCTAGAGACAAAAGCAGTGGTTTCTAGAGACAAAAGCAGTGGTTTCTAGAGACAAAAGCAGTGGTTTCTAGAGGCAAAAGCAGTGGTTTCTAGAGACAAAAGCAGATGGAAAAAGACGTTGCCGTAGTTCGCGAATAATACACTGAAGTAATTACAGACTGTACATAGAAGGCGAGCTCAGAGCTAAGAGGCGCTAGAGAGGAAGAGAATAAGAGCATGATTGGCATTTAATTTGATAAGTACTTTGTTTTTAATGAGTTTTTCCAGGATGTAGTGGTTCCATATAAAATTGATTGAAAAAGCAATTTAATGGTCGAATATTGAAATGGCTACACTGTAACACTTGACTAAGACTTTGTCAATCCCGAGTTTTTCGTTTTATCATATGTTATTTAAAAGTACAAGTGAAAAGTGATTCTAAATGTTATAAAACAAGATCACTATATTATATTACATCACTTATTAAACATATTTGACCACAAAGTACCCGGTTAAACTAGGTTTGGTTACAAACTCACAACATTTATCTTACTAGTCGTCTCTAAATAGATTTAGCTAATCGCTTCATGTCATTCTCCTTGTAAGATGGAGGAAACTCCAGGCCTTGTGCTTAGAAAATTAAGTTTAGATTTTGTTTATGGTTCACTGTTAAGGCAATACTGCATAGATATTATGGCAAGCAGTAGGTTTAAAAAAAACGAATAACCTACTAAACATTTACGCAACAAATATTTATTTTTACTTAGTTTTTATTTAACTATAATTTTTTACTTTATCAGTTTATTTTACGAGTTAATTAAAATAAAACTCTTATATTTCGGTTGAAGCTCCGTGGTTCTATTGGTTATAGTAAGAAGCTTTTCGCTTGAAAGAAAAATGTATACCAAAGAGAAAGTAAGACCACGTGTCTTACAAAAAAGACTGTCGGGAAAAGTGTTTTGACTCTTATTGTAAAGAAATGTAATAGTTTCACAAGCGCATGAACTCGTGGATTTGTGAGGAATATTCTGTGTAAACAAATTCTGTTACTGTTACAACGATATTTATACTGTAAATAGACAGTAAACGTGATTTTCCCAACGTAGCAATGCTTCGGTTCCGATAAACTACGTGGTTCGGAAGGGTCTTCTCCTTCAGTGATGGAACTGTCAATTTTATTAATCAAATAATTCGTATAAGCTTAGTTTTAATTATAGTGCGGACCACGTAACACTGGATTTAGCCTTGTGTGTACTACCCCTTCTGAAAACATTTTACATATTGAGAATGCTCGATACAACAGCGTTTGCATGAGATATATCTACTCATATATTAAAAATGTTTGTTATTTCATATAAAAGCTAATTTATCTAATATCGACCGTCTCATGCAATTCCGTGTTTTGACTGTCGTTATCATGTTTGTAGGAAAGTATTTATACTGACCCTCTGCCTCGCCTACTGCGATCTCTCAAGGTCAAGTGCACGGTAACGTGGTTCGCACGTATACTGGAAAGTTGTAATGAAAAATATATACATGAATTTTATAAATTTGTGTATGGTCTTAAAAAATTTTATGGGGTACAAGATTTTCGGCATTGGCACCCATATTATAAAATCCTAGCTACGATTATCAGTATAATCGGCAACTTATTTTGACACAGTGAAATGTCCGGTGCATAATATTGATTAACACACACATACAGACTTGCGTGATACAACGTTGCCAAAGCACTAGTAACATTTCAATGTATCATACATTAATGTCGAGTTAGGTGTTCCTGTTTGTGTCACACAGTCATGATGGCCTTGGGAAAATTCTTTGAATCGTGCGCTTTGTTGTAGTACAATCGCCGTTTGCAATCACGGAAAACGGCGCCATGGAAGCGGGATCGGCTCTGTGTGTCGAGAGAATAATCATATGTTTAAAAATTATTATAGTTGGGTTTTCAATAGTGCGCTAGAAATGCCTTTTGAAGTTATGTAGCTGTTTTGTTTTCTGGATTGTAGTTCAGTAGACTAAACTACCTGTAATGAATAAGAAAAGGCTCGTGAAAATAGCTATGGAGGGTAATAAAAACCATTAACTGAGATATAGCCCTGAAATCTTGTGCAAGCCTAAACGCACAAAGTAAACCCCCTCTCTGTCGTGAAGTGTTTACCGGTTCCACCAAGAAGAGGCAAGGTGAAAATAGTTATAATATGCTCTGATTTTGGGTATAGGAAATTTTACAGCCTGTGAAAACAGGGATGTATATATATATATATATATATATATATATATATATATATATATATAGAGAGAGAGAGAGAGAGAGAAAGAGAGAGAGATACGAAGTAGGGGGTATTTGGCAGTAGTGTACTTAAACATACTGTACGTTATAATTAAATAATAAAAATATGGAACAACTCACAAATATACAATTTTTTATTTCAAACGCGTTTCAACGACTACTTTGTCGTCATCCTCAGTGAAAATACACAAATGAAATTAACTAAAAAATGTATATATATTAAACATAACCTATAAAGTTTTAGCAAAAGTACACTTTTGACTTTGTCGTCGTTGAAACGCGTTTGAAATAAAAAATTGTATATTTGTGAGTTGTACCATATTTTTATTATTTAATTATAACTTTCACTCACAAGCCAGCTCGAATATTATTTATACTGTACGTTTTTTAAAATGAAGTTAAAATAAAGTAACAAATTTATAATTATTGCATAATTTATTTTTATATAACAAAATTTGTTTATCTATGTATTGTTATTTTGTTGTTGTACACTTTTTTAAAAAAAAGAACTTAATACTTTTTTCAAAATTATTTTTTTTTTCAGTTTGTGATTACAGTATACTGTTAATGCAACACGGAGCAGGAATTACGACTAGCAGTTAGTATAAAAAAAGGCACCTAATAAACCTAACTACCTACTAAAAATGTTCGTAGCAAATAATGATGATTACTCAACTCTGCTTCGATTAAAATAGAACTCATAAACTCGATATTTCTTTGCAACCTCGTAGTTTATATTCTATTTATTATAGTATACAAAAAGCCATAAAACCAATTTCGTAATTAAAAGTTGATGTTTCTAATTTAAAGGGTTTAATGATATTAACATTTAGATCTCAATTCTCCAGGTACAATGTGAAGATATTTTTTAACCAGTTTTTTCAGTACAACAAAAAATACAGTGATTTTCTTTTATATCAAGAAAAATTATAAAATATAGTTTTAAAAAAGATTTAGAACGCATTGTCGCTGAAGATGTGCTGAAAAACATGTCAGCTTTTTAATTTGTAAACTTATAATAAAAATAGCCGAATGTGGCGTAAATATACAAAAGTCTAACCTAAAATAAATTTAAACTAAAGACGGAACAAATACGTCAAACCTAAATCTAATAACATATCTTCCAAGAAGCATTGGTAGTAAACCAACTCAGATGTAGTGAGCTGATACATTTGCAGCAGGCTTACGTGAAATAGTGTTATGTAAGCGCATCTTTAGGTTTAGAACTGTTCATAAAAGAGAAGAAAACTTTCATTGAAGGAACTGTCATGGTACAGAATTTACATGTAGATAATTCACATCAGACTCTACTAATCTGATTCAAATCTTGGTCGCCTTATCGACAAATTAGTCAAGTTAGCCTAGGCTGTTATCTCAGTCCAAGAGATCATGGACACATCTCAAGCTGTACATCTGTTAAACTAAACTTTTAGAACTAGGACAAGCTAACGAATTATGTCAGTGCTTTGTATGGCGTCTATAAAATCGACCAGAGATTAATCTGCATTTGATTACAAACACAAATGACGTAAGAAGGTGCGGGTCAGTGTCCAAGGTCCCGAGCCACCATACCAACTGAGTAAACGTTCCTACAGCACCAAATG